>JAUYWH010000002.1:4490598-4559459 GCA_034779795.1 Ctenopoma multispine
ACACACACACACACACACACAGACACACACAGACACACACACAGACACACACAGACACACACACAGACACACACACACACACACACACACACACACACAGACACACACACTGCTACACTCTTATGAAACTAAGTCATGTGTTGTTACAGGGTTTCATTATTAGTTTATTAGTTATAGGTTATCTTCTGGATGTTATGTTGTCACACACTTTTCCTACAGCAGCTACACTAACATCAGCCACCATCATGTGAACCACACTGTTAGAAAGCTCCGGTTTATTCCTCAGTGTCCTACCTATCAGTATGGCTTGGTTGTATCTCTCCAGCGCAGCTTCCATCCTCTTCTCCGCGTACAGCGCGTTGCCCTCCCGCCTCAGCCGGCCGGCCTGGTGCAGGCTCGGGAACCACTTGGCCAGCAGGTTGCTGAGGACCACATTCACCCTGTAACTCTGCACGTCAGCCACCCGAGAGCTGTCCCTGCACTCCTTACACACCGCCGGCCGCTCCTTCTCCTTCCTCTCCCTCTCCAGACACTTCTTGCAGAAGCAGTGCCCGCACGGCAGAGTCACGGGCTCGAACAGAAAGCTCAGACACATCCGGCAGGTGAAGTCCTCGTACCCGCTACCTGCAGAAGCAGCACCGGCCCCCGCCGCCACCTCTCCCCTCCCCGGGCTGCAGCTCTGACTCTGGCCCCCGTGCTGCCTCCTGATGCTCCCCGACAGGTACTCTATGAGGTTGGCCAGGTGAGCGGGTCTCAGTCTCTCTATCTCCGCCGCTTGGCGGTACACATCGAAAGCCTCTGTGAATTTGCCCCCGAAGGCGAGCGCATCAGCCCGCTTCACCATCAGCTCCTGCCGGCTCCCCGGATCCCCGACACCCGCTAACTGGCACTCGTAGATATCCGCCGCCAGGTCGAAGTTTTTTGAGTGAAAAGCCTCCGCTGCAAGCTGCAGCATGCTCTCACTCTCTGACCCCATCCCCCCCGCAGGCTCAGGTCTATCCCCTCATGTGTGAGGTGCATATGTGGCGAACCCCCCACTGCCGCTCATGATTGTATCCTCTGCTGAGAAGCGCGGACAGCTCAGCACGTTCATGCTCCGCTCCAGGAAGTACTGACACTCTCCTCAATGGAGCGGGGGGGTGGGGGGTGGGGCTGTTACGTAAAAGTTGTGTCATGTGACGTCGGCCAGCTGCTCTCATTGGACAAGTGTAGAGAAACTGTTACAAAACAATTTAAGCATGTAACAGTTTGAGTGTCGGGGCAGGAGAGAAGGGGGCAGGAGCCAGTCTGACCTGCATGCGGGGGGGGGGACATCAGAGGTCACCACCGGAGGAGCTCGAGGGTTTCACACCACATAACAAACCACTGTGTTCACTCCTGTATCAAACAGCACTTTTAAAGTATATTTTAATGCATGAATTATGAATTTTATTTGAAATGTTTAAGTGAATTTGAAATCGTGAGGTCGTTAAGCAATTGCAGTGATATTTTTGTGTTACATGTCTTGTGTGTGGTAGGCTGTGTTTTAGTTGAGGATTCATGTGTGGCTGGTTCTGTTACAAATCTGATCTGGGGCAGCTTTAAAAGAATACATGGTACAATAATTAAGCCATTGGTGTGAGCATTAACAAGCACTCCCTCATTACATGACCTGCAAACAGCTAAGCATTACCTGAGTGTGAAAAAGGCTTTCAGGAAGAGTTACTGGTAAAATCAGGATTAAAATTATTCAACAACTATATCTAGTTGAATTCAAATTGATCTATTTTTGTAAAAACTATGGCAGACAGTCACGAGTTTTATTATAAGATTAGCTGTGAACACAGATTACTCAGGTTTCCCTCTGCATCACCCTTGGACACATAAGAGACTGAATGTTTTTGCTCATGTGCTCTTTGGAAAGTTTTTGGGGACTGTTGGTGTATGTACAGTGCTGTCAGTACTCGGAGGTCGTCACGCGTCTTACGTCCACCCACTGGACAGTTCAGAAAGACTGGTGCGGAGCAGGTAAACCTGTTGAGCTCTTACACAAACCTGGGTATCAAATAAGGCGTTGTAGGGCAATAAACCCTAAACACACGTCAGATTATCAAACTGTGACACTGTCAAAGAGCAGTGTGTTTGATAATCAGCACTACTACTAATCCTAATACTAAACGTCCAGAAGTTATTTGGCATTAGTAAACTGTAACATACATATATATATTTTTTTTTATTACAGTGACTGGCATTTAGCAGACTTCAGCACTGACTTGCTATGAGGCTAGAACTGGATGTAGGTTATAATTAAGGTCAGAGTTTAATGGCTCTGGTTAAGAGATTGTCCTCTAAATGTCTCTGATACTAGACAACATAGTATTATTAGCATTACCTGAAGCCTATCAGTAGTATTTCCTGCATCTCAAAATAAGCACTGTTTGTTACAGGGGTTTGCTGAGTGTGAGAGGGGATTACAGGCTGGTCAGTCGGTCAGTGTCCGTGTCAGTAGGAGCGGTGCTGATAATATAGGTCGGCCCGTCTAGCCTGTGAACTCAATCCCACATGCAGACAACAAACCCCGACATATACACCACTGTAGACAGAGACGGACTAAAACACACGTGGAAAGAGACAGACTGACATATATGCAAATGAGGGCACTTGTAGAATATCACACAAACCCACTCTGATATACAAGGTCAGTCAGAAACACACACAAAACAGTCATCAGTCATCCTCGTACACCTTCAAATTTTGTTGCGTGTGTTTCTAAATAGGCCAACAACACAGTCTAGCCTGCTCTTCTAGCACAGGCTGTCTGGACATAAAATACTGGGCCGGAGTTATCCTCAAAGTCACCTCAAAGATTGTTATAGAACATGGTCCTGCTGGTCTGGAAAAGAAAGATGGATGTTCATGCTGTGTCCTCTTAAAGTGCCACGTGTATCTGATTTCATAACCAAAGCTCAAATGTCACTGCATTATTTTAGTTTATTTACTTAGTAAACTGGAATGAAACAGATGAGACTATCAAAATGTTACAAAAATCTAAAACTTGTTTCAACTAGTGAACATTTAGGTTTGTGACACTGCAGTATGTGCCTAAGATTTGTATGTGAGTAACTTGTTACCATTTCTTATGGCCGTTGCTGGTGTCTGCTGATCTGAGCTGATCTGGTTTTTATCAATATCAAGAACAGGTGTTCTGTATGAAAACACAGCCTTTCATCTCTAATTAAATGCAATTAGACGGCAATTTAGAAAAGGATGGAGGGCGAAAGTATCTACCGCCTTACAATGATGGATAAATTATTAAAGATCAAAGTATCTTCTATACACTTAAATAACAAGCAAGCAGGAGCACACTGCTGTGCAGTCTGAGCTGCAGAAACATCCGTGTGCTCCTGCTGCTACATGCTGATGCTAACAAATCATATATCAATATCATATTCACACAATTACAAGACGTTCCAAAGTAGGAAACATACCTGACTTCTTAAATGTTAATTGCAAAAGGGTTATCTGATAATCAATTAGCATTTTATATGGTTATGAAACAACAGTTTTGTATAAAGACTGAATCATGATTACAGGCTGTTGATCGAGAGCTGTCACCTCTTTGACACTGTTACAAATTCTTTATTCTTCTTTGTAGATAAAATAATGGACAGAATTGCATCAAGGTATAAATGCTTGATTCAATTGTGAAAAACCCATGAAACAACAGAAAAATCATCATTTTAGTTTTTATATAACAGTGATGTAATCATTTTTTTTCTGTTGCCAGTTTGAAACACAGGTACAAATACACAATTAGATAAAAAAACCTCCCTTTGTTCATTCTCTGACTCATCCTCGTGTTTCAGGAGCACGTGAACGCAGTGTTCAGTTTGAACAATGGAGCAGATCACATGACACCAGTTCAAGGGGCCACTTAGTGAAAGAGTCTGACGGCTCACTTGACTCCAATTGTATGTTGGCACAATGGAGGCTTTGCAGCCGTCTCGAATGCACTCACCACCAAACTGAATAATTCTAATACACACCTCTTACAGCAAAGCCAGAAAATGAATGAAGCTGTTGTTTTTACAGGAAACTGTCTTGTCTCTAGTCCTGTGATGCAGCCTGCCTGTCTATCCGGCCTTCACTGTTATAACTGTGAGAAGTAAGCTGGATGCCAACACCACTGACATTAAGACAGTACTTATGTTTTATTTTACTGTGTGCTATATATTTACAAAATTCTACTGAATCTCAAAAAACTAAAACCAAAAGAAGAACGTAGGATTTCTGGTTTCTCAGTCTTGGATTTTGAGAATGCTCCTCTTCTCCAGATCGTTCATCTCTTTGAGGATCAAAGCCACGTTGTAACGGAGGTCGTGGAACTTGGACACTGGCACCTGTATGGCAACAGTAAAAAATTGCATTTGATGTTAAAATGATTAAATAGTTATATATATTCTAAACTAATAGGTATGTATGGGACATGTCCCTGTTTTCCTTGTAATAAATGTTCAGGTTTAGTGTAAGTCCTCATTTCTTTGTTGCTGTACTGGTGAAGGCCCATCTGCTGCAGTAATTAAAGAAGGTGCAGCCATGTCTCCTGTCTCTCAGTTTTCTGCGATTACAGCAGAAGATATCTGTTAGTCATACAGCGAAACAGATCTTGAGATAGAAATAACAGGTGGAGATAAGGTATCAATAGAATCCGCACACCGGATGTTGTAGCTACTAATCTTCTAATATAGCTGTAATCTGATTACATAACTTCTGCACTCAGTGCAGTGACAGCTCTAGAAGTCCTTCCTCCTGCTCCCATCCGCGTTAGTCACACTTTGTAGGAGCATAGCGCCCCCTGTTGAGACAATATCTATAATTTTCCTGGTGAGTTTCACACTGTCTGCTCACTCTTTGTATTAAGAACTTTATTAATCATTAATCAATAACTGTTACTCATTATGTCTTATGAGTACATAGTGTTTTAGTTGTCATAATAGAAGTTATTTATGTTATAGTAATAAAAAAAGAAGCTTCTGTAAGCTGCAATGTTGCCATTGTTGGCCCAGAAAACTATAATCTTTTATACATCTCTTTTTAAAATATTGAAGGGGATGTAATTCAAAGATACTGGTATAATTTAATTTAAAACTAAAAATTCATTCATCAAGATAGGACAGTTCTGCACAACAAAATCTAGTCTGCTTGCTTTTATTTTTGGACCATAATTCATATTTTGTTTAATGGGATTTAAACATGCAAATGCCGCATAAAGAAAGATAGAAACTACCAGAATGAATCAGAAATGTAGAAAACAGATTCTAAGTTAGGCTGTATTCAATTATTCCACTGTGATCCTGTTATGTAACAACTGAAACAGACCTACATTAGCTCACTGGCTACTGACCAACTTCTTTATAGCCACCAACTGAAAATAAACTTAGAATATACAGTATACTACAGTGCAGACCTACAGTAATCATGACATGACCATATCTAACATATGGGATTCTGAACACCAAACTTAAAGATATTTATCAAGAAGCTGATATTCAGTAAGTGCTTAATGTTTAAGAAAGATGCAACAGTTTACACTTTTTTTATTCTGAATGTGTAAACCAGTCCCAAGTTAATTTAAAAGTGAAGTGCTTTGCAGAGGATGATGTGAAAAAAAACCTAGACCCCTCACTAAGTGTAATTAACACATGTTAAAGTATTCTTCAATACCTGTATCTGAATGAGGAGAGAGAATTTAGGTGCACTGATTTCCGTCTGCAGTAATTGTGTCAATTCTGATTCATTAGGTTTCTATTTATGAACAAGGCATATACAGTACTGTGTAAAAGTCTCAGGCCATTATTGAATCAGTTTTTCAGCAATGCCATGATGTCCTTACATATTTATTTCTCAGTTTTTACATTAGAACAACTAGAAACACAAAAACTGGTTGGCTGCTCTCCTTTCACAAAGACCATTCCTGATCAGGTTTTTAAGGCTGTGGAAGGATCAACTTGGCATCCAGATGAAGCTGCCAAATGCAGAGTCAGGTCCTTGCTTTGACAGGTCTTCCTCTCCTACTTTTGTCCTCAACCTCTCCAGATTCTTCTACAGAGATCATACTCAATATTTGTCTCTTTAGCCTAAATAAGCTTTTAATATTTGTGTTCTTTATACTGTGTACATATGTTCCATATCTTCTAGTTGTATTTTAATAAAGAGACAAACAATGTAATTTTTTTATATAGAGTTATAATAGCACTGCCACAACGACAAATCGAATGGTCGCCTAAGATTTTGCACAGTACTGTACATTCACAATGAAAACATTTTAAGACAATGTAAACAAACTCGTGAACCCTTTCTTTACCTCAAATCGGTGAAAACTCCCATCTGATAGTTTCATCTGCATCAGTACAGAAGGCTGCAGGGCTCTGGCTAAAGAGCTGGAGAGAAGGAGTAGAGAGAAAGACTGTGACTTCATTTAAGGGACAAGTTGGACACCACATGAAAAACAAGTGTATCCTGCATTGCCACATCTTTAAACATTTTTATTGCAGAGATTTCACTAATTCTAATGTAGTTCCCATGAACATTTTGCAGGTATATGCAAGAGAACAGTTGGAGTCATTAGTGTTTATTATCCGCCTCTGAAAACTACCTTGTAGAAATGGCAACATCCACTCTCCATTTAAAGTCTTCTATCGTTGGCAGGTGAGGATCCTTCTGCGAGGCTGCTGACTCTAGAGCTGAACGACTGAAATACAGAAAGATGTGACACAGTGACCACATGGTCTCCATGGATGGGACCCGAGTAACAGTATTGACAGCGGCACTGTTCAGAAACCACAGTGTGTGACAGATGATTGACGACAATGTTGTTCTACAGTAATGTTAACCAACCTCAACACTGACCAAATGGGTTTCATTTACAATGAAAAGGAAACATGTCCGTCTTCAGTGTATTTATTCATAGTGAAGGCTGCTTTTTGCCTTTAAGGGAACGTAAAAACACTTAAGCTAAATGTATTAATGGTCCACACTGAGAAGTTGTGAATTCAACATACCGATTTCCAAAAACAACACTGGAGAAATCTGTGATGAAATCTTCTGGTATTCTGGTTCACAGAAAGAGAAGAAAATCCATCAGCTGTGTTGTGTAAAAGCTGGAGTGATGATGAATCAAAAATGATAACCCTTACTTTATTTCTCTGAGATCTTCTTTGAAGGCCTAAACACAGACACAAAGAACATGTCAGTTTTTATTCATGAGATTAGAACTGTTTAACTAATTTAATGACGGGGAAGCAACTGACATTTGCTGCCTTGACCACACAGGGGTGGGTACCTGAGAAGACATTTAATCAGGGAGATAAAGGGGAAACACGTGTGGATGGGTGACTTTCATAAACTATTATGTACTATATATTCATAGTTAACATAACTACAAACTTATGGACAGGACCTGGAAAAGGAAGCAGCTAAAAGTAATCTGGGCATAATTCATTTTATTATTTACACCTGTACTTTTCCTGCAGTAACATGAGCAAATGTCTGCTGTTTAAATATGATGTCTGCGATGTCTTCAGTAATGTCTTCAGCTGCTGAGTTACTGACTAAGACTGAAATGTGATAAACAAAATGAATCCACACGTCATTCCCAATGTCTAACACCAGCCTACCTCCTGTTTGAGTGATGATGTGGGGATGCGGATGGCCTCAGACAACACTCTGTGTATCCCAGCTATGATGTGACTGAGCCTGTCCTGTGGGATGACACTGCTCTCTGCTATGGACTTCATCACCTCTCTGCAGTCCTTCCCCTCCAGGGCACTGACCACAGCTGAACAATTCACAGACACATTTCATTTACATACTTCAAGACTTCACCTGCTGGTACTTGTTCAGAGTCACAGTGGCTAGCATTTATCACAGCATAAATATCACACTGAATTTATGTTTACCTTTCAGTATTTTTCTGAACATCTCTTGGTCCACATCCTTAAAGTTTTTCGACAGAGACTCAATTTCCGGTGGTACCCTGCTCCCCAAGAAGCTGGAGTCCTTCGCATAACTCGAAGACATGACTAACCACACACACTAACATACACTTTTTACAGAAAACACACGGTGAGACGGTGAATTTAAACGCAGACGTACGCGCTGTGTGTTTATGTGAGCGCTTCCGCCTTCAGGTCACATGACGCGGTCCTGGCTCCGGGGAGTCTCGCGGTGACAGCACCGATTATCGCTGGAAGAGAAAAGATTTGCAAATGGAGGTGGCAGAAATGGTCACAGTTTGAGCGACGAAAGGTTGGTGTTTTGACTCACACGGCTTCTTAAATACCGCGTTAAATAGTCTATGAACAGCTAATATTTGTTATTGTGGAGAAACAGTCAGTTATGTGTCGTTCTGTGGTTTACCAAACGCTAAAATGTGCTGTGTTAGCATCCAGCTCACGATGTTAGCTTGTGTTGTTACCACAGGCTAACTGTTCGCATCTTACACGACAACATTTAAGAGTGACAAAACTTACATTAACTTCATGATAACAGCCGTTTTAATGCTGGATTCTGAATTTGTCTGTCTTTTCTTTTCCTGGTACCTCTACCGTAGAGCATTTCAGTGTAATGTTAAGAAAAACAAACAGTCACGGGGGCTTAACGAGGGCAATGTCTATTGTTAATTAAAATTAAAGGCAGCAGGTTATTATTTAACATCATTACAGGATAAAAGATCATCATCAGTAAGTTACGTAACTTTATTTGCCCACCGCTGTCATCGCGTTGGTAGCAAAGACCGAAATACGCGATTACATAAATGTAAACTAATCCAGCTCCACTAATGTTACCGCTTTGTAATAGTTAGAAAAAATAAATGTTTGTTTCCTGAAGGACTGATTTTAAGGGTTTTGTAGTGTCTTTCTTTTATTTACGTTATGTGTACAGAGGGACATAACTTTATGTTTTTTTAATGCATGTACAAATTTAACTAAACACAGATCAATATTCAAATTTAACTAAATACGTGATCATATATTTGTTCTTGTTATGTTAGTGTCATACTGCCAGATCTGGTTAAATAAAAGTCTGTAGATTTGGTTTTTTAAAAGTAAAGTTTGACCACGATGATCAGAGTTATTAAGGTATTGTTCACTTTCACCGCAGAAAACACAGGTTATACCATCACATGAGTTTGCATGTGTCTGCTAGTTGTCTGGTAGATAAATGTCTTATATTATTGTGTTCCTTCCAACTTTCTAGAAATATATTCTCTGGCGTATGTAAAACACAAATTAGTGTTGATGACATATTTGTTGTATAGTAAATAACTAGCTGACTAGACGTGCCTTTCTACAAAATATCCTTGCAATTGATAAATACTACCTATGTTTTTACAACAGTTTGATTTGTGTGGTGACATTTGTTGCTGTATTAAAAGGGGCCATCTTGCATGTCTCATCGTTGCCTCTGTCGCTGTGCCAGGTACATCTAGCCATGTCTGAATCTCTGTATGAGAAGTTTTTGGCCCCGGAGGAGCCATTCCCTCTCCTCTCCCAAAGGGCCAATCTCAGTGATGTGGGGACTCTGGACGTCAGTGACTTTGGCTGTCAGCTCTCATCTTGTCACAGAACAGATCCTCTACACCGATTCCACAGTAACAGGCAAGTAGAATTACATATTCATGTGTTCACCCATATGTGTCACCTGCTAAACTGACTTTAAAAAGATAAGATTTTATTGAGATTATATAGAGATTATAGATTATTTTATAAGATTATATGTAAGAATACAGTTTTTGTTTTCGAATATCCTGTTACACAAAATTATGACCACCAACTGCTGCAAGATGTGCCATTGCAGTCGTTGGTGGGATTCAAACTACCCTGCTATTGAGAAATGTCAAGTTGCTTGTGTCCTGGTTCACAGAGCCAATAATATCTCTGTACAATAATGGCAGTTGCTATAGCTTTTTTTTTTATTTATTGTCTCGCATCACATAGATTTTTGCAGTTTTTTCACTGGCTTACACTTCCACATAATCAGAAACTCCACCATACCCCTTTTCCACTATGAAAAGAGTTGGTGTATGGTTAGAGTTAAAGTGTTAAGAGTATTGTGCATAATAATTATATGGTCATGTGTCACTGAATATTGCTGCTATTAAAAAATGTGAAAGAGTTCTATGTGATTTTTTTGTTTTGAAGGCTTAGAAAAACCAAGGTGATGTGATCCTCCTCAGTGTATTGGTGCATTACATGCAGTGACTCTTGTCTATATAATTTTGTTCATCCCTTGTTTAGCTTAATTGTGTTGACATTTGGTTGTCAGCGTCAGTGTGGCATTAACATCACTGCAATGTACCTCTGTTGATTCATGAAAAATGATCAGAATAGTCTCATTAGATCTGCTCATTGTTCTCCCCAGGTGGAACCTTACTTCCTGTGGGACCAGTGTTGCCAGCTCAGAGTGCAGTGAGGAACTTTTCTCCTCAGTGTCTGTGGGGGATCAGGATGACTGCTACTCACTTCTGGATGACCAAGAACTAACATCTCTGGACTTGTTTCCGGAGGGCAGTGTCTGCAGTGATGTCTCGTCCTCTATCAGCACCTATTGGGACTGGTCTGACAGCGAGTTTGAGTGGCAGGTTGGTTGTTAGTTGTTGGTCTGCTGTTGTGCATTGTAGGTGCTTTTATACTGGAAGTCATTAATCATTGTGGCATTTTGTTTGGGTATTAAAGTGGTCTGACTAAAATCAAAATTTTAACTGGGAATCCTTTCTAAACGCACTCGTTCTTTGTTGTTGTCTCAGCATTGCATTGTTGACCTGTCTTATGTCATCCCCCCAGTTGCCAGGAAGTGACATTGCCAGTGGCAGTGATGTCCTCTCTGACATCATCCCAAGCGTGCCAAGTTCACCATGTTTGTTTTCCAAGAGGAAGCCAAAGCCTCACCCTCATCGTAACCTGGATGAACTACCATGGAGCGCCATGACCAATGATGAACAAGTAAGCTGAGCCTTTCTGTGCTATTGCAGAGTGCACACAGTCAACAACAATACAAAACTGTGTGTGTGTGTGTGTGTGTGTGTGTGTTACCATTACCAGGTGGAGTACATTGAGTATCTGAGTCGGAAGGTCAGCACAGAGATGGGCCTGAGAGAGCAGCTGGACATCATCAAGATCATCGATCCATGTGCTCAGATTTCTCCCACTGACAGCGAGTTTATCATTGAGCTCAACTGTCTCACCGATGAGAAACTCAAACAGGTGAAGAAATACGTTTACAGAACAAAGCAACTAACACCAATAAACAAAGATGATTTTCTCTCACACATAAAATCATGCGAACAGCAAGTTCTGACTGTGATTGCCACCATCAGGGGACACACATGTAGAAAACCCTGTTCCTTCCTGTGAAAGGTTTTAACAGATAGTCATTAAATCTTTTTTTCATCTTTGTTTGCTTTGCCATCATTTTGGACGACAAAGCAAAGAGCTCACTGCTAATCCCTCACTGAGTAAACCAGGATAAGCATGATACGGTGCCATTCTTCATTCGAAAACATTCATTTATGGCCTGTGTGATATCATCAGGTGCGTAACTACATCAGAGAGCACAGCCCCAGACAGCGGGCCAGCAGCACCAGAGAGGGCTGGAAGAGAAGCAGCCACAGCAGTGCCAGCACTGGTGGTGTCAGTGGAGCCAGTAGCAGTAATGCCAGCATGGTCAGCTCCGCCAGCTCCTCCACTGGTTCCACAGCCTCCAACTCTGTAGCAGGTAAGATGCTACTTGGTTGGCTAGCAGTTTAGTTGCCACCACTGGAATAATAATAATAATAATAGTAATGTATGCCAGATCAGATGTCTTAATTTATCAGTGACAACATTGTATAAATAATTAGAAATCTATAGTTACATTTCCAGCTTTGTTTCAGTGATTGTATTATTTTGTATTGCAGGCGGCACAGCTTCAGCCTGCAGTGGCAGCAGTGTTGCTAACATTAGCAGAGCCCACAGCGATGGCAACCTTTCCAGTGCTGCAGAACGTATAAGAGACTCTAAAGTAAGAAATATGAACGTTTGTGTGACACAGAACTTATCATACATAGTATGCTCTGTATGTTCTTTATACCAGTGTATGTGACTCTATAGACACATTCATTTAAACACAAAAATGCCATAGTAGAAGCCACATGTAGCCTAAATAAATTAGATAATCTGATAAGGTCTTAGAGCATGTTTTGGATGGATGAGGAAATACTGCTGCAACTTTCTAAAACTTTAGCCTAACAAGTTGGAACAGTTTGATACAGGTGTGCAGCCTGTAGTGACACGTGTTGCTAAATAACGAGTAACAGGAAATGTTTTGTCACCCTTGATGACAAAATACTTATACTGTGAGCATATTTGTTTGTCATGGAGATCATAGTGGGACACTATACAATTCAATTGGCTCTTGTTAACCTAGTTACCATCCCTAATCATTCTCCCCTCTGACTTTTCAGAAACGATCGAAGCAGCGTAAGCTTCAGCAGAAAGCCCTTCGGAAGCGGCAGCTCAAAGAGCAGCGACAGGCTCGCAAGGAGCATCTCAGCGGATTGTTTCTGAACGAGGAGGTGTTGTCGCTGCGAGTGACGGAGGAGGACGACCACGGCGACGACCTGGACATACTGATGTGACACCAGTGAATCACTCAGTGCTCCCTCTACGCCTGCTCTCTCACCACCCAGCCACTACCATAGAGCTTAGAGACCATGCTAATCCAGACCGCCGCGTGCATTATCTTTGAATAAGCTAACACGCTCATAATGCGTGTAGAGTAATGTCTGCCAGTAACCGCTTCCTGTAGCCTCTAACATAGTTTGATTTATTGCTTTTTAACACTAGTGTGCCACTGCTAGTGCCAAAACTGCTAGCAGCTACAGTCAGTAATAATGCTAAAATCCTGCTACTGCTTACCTTAGACACTGGTCTCAGTCTAGCCTATGCATAGCAAGCGCTAATGTTACAGCCTAGGAGCTTGCAGATAAACATAAAAATACACTGTTTACGACACTGCTTATTTCAACTTCATACAGTTAACAAGACGATTGCTTATAGATTTCATAACAGCTTCTTTGCACTGCTACTAACACAGCCACCGCTGGCAGAAGAACAGATCAGGCAAGAGGAGCAGAGTTTGGCCATATTATGTAGATGCTATTCTCTGAGATGATGACAGCAAGTCTGCTTAAAAATACATCTATCTTCTTTAGGCCAAACTCTGCTCACCTGTAGCTCCAGTTTAATCTGTTGCAGGTTGAGTTACAGCAGTAAAGAATACAGCCAACATGACTCATCATCACTTTTAACATGACAGCAGATGGACTGTAAATATGAGTTCCCTCATAGGGACACACTTGTTGGTGAAGTCTAATTCAGAACTTAAGGCTAATTTCAAACGGATTTGGTTGCTGATGCGGAAACTGCAGTAGAAAGCTGGCCTGTCTTTCTCTCAGAGCGTTGTGGTCCCATTTCAATCTCAAGGCTTAGAGGGAGCACTGAAACACTGCATGTTTAAATTGTCACCCACACTGAGTCCCTGTGTGGTCCAGCCCAACTAACAGCTCGCTTCATTATTTACATACAACTGTTAAATAGCTTCTGTGTTGTAAATAAATGATAAATAACAGCATATTTACTGCATATTGCTTTCACGTTTTCTTTGATGATAAAGGTTTTTGTTCCATGTTTGTGTGTATATATTATGACAAAGTAGTGAACTAATTGGCTATTAAAGCTTCAGTACTGTAAATCCCCTTGATTCTTAAAAAAAATCTTATTTTGGTGCAATTCGTTGTGTTTTGTAAGTACTTCAGTTTGCTCTTTGTCTCAGACTTGTTATAACTCTTGACTTTGTCACATCTTTTTTTCTTCTTCTAGCACTCCCACTGAGAGAGACTAATAATCACATAACTCACTTCTGTGTATGTTTTCGATTGATTTGAACTCCATTATAAGTTCCAAGCATTTGAGTATTGGCTAAGTCTTACAAGACGATTTTACAGATCTGTACATGTACTGTATGGCTTGTTTGGTTTAGGCGCTACACTTGAGCTGGTTTCTTAAGAAAGTGCAGCCAACATTTAGTCATTAACTCAGCTTGACATTTGAAATATTTCAAATCTACAACGAATTAATTTACAGATTTATTATGTGGAGTTGTAGCCACCATGTCATTGTCATATTTTCTAGAAGTGGAAACGTGAAATATTTTGTCTGTTTTTTTTCTGTCTACCTTATCAGAAATACTTACCTATGGCTTCTCAGTTATAACACAGTGGATCACTGCAGCCTGCTGTCCTGTCTGGATGGTTTGAGTACCGAGCTCTGTCTCTCGTCTGTCTCATATATAAAATCATTAAATACAGCTAGTGTGTTAAAGCAGCTTCGTGTATTCTGTAGTAAACATTCAGGAAAACTCTATTTTGAAAAATAAGATAATTTTAAGAAAAGAAATTCAAAACGAGCCACAATGTTATGCAACACATTTATTTGTGTTCATGAGGTATCATGTAAATGCTGAAAGTGAATAGTATTCAGCTGATTAAATGTGGTTTCAAAAAGGTTTTAGAGTGAACCATGCTTTTGTTGTTTTTTGAGAATTTTGTGTCACAGTTATTTCACACTAGACACCTGTTGAAGTAAAAACATTTTTACCATCAGAATAATCAACTATGTTTTTATATGTGTTAGTTCCCCATGAAGCACAACACAGAAGTGTTCCCTTCAGTGTCATGGTCAGAGATGTTAATGCTGCAGGGGGCGTTAATTCACTTTTGGGTTTTAATAAGTTGTAAACTTTACAAATAAACATTGTTGCATCATTTTTTTCTATTGTGATATTTTATTCAAGTGTGAGTGTGCTGTTTAGTCACACCGAAAAACAAAAGATTACATAAAATATAGTAAAACATAGAGGACATTTTATTGACCAATCTGTTTGACAGGATTGTTGTGTGTTGTTGTTGTGGAGCGAAACGGGCCATATGATTGTCTAACCTGTAACAAAACTACCAACACAGGAAATAAAAAGTTAAACGTGACACCACATGTTAAATAAAACAAGAAAATGAATGTAAAAGATCTTCACAAATCTGGCAAAATGTATTTTTTAAACAGACGTCTTTAACTCAAGCTGTTTTTGTGTTGGAAGACTGTAGGGGGCAGCAGCGCTCTACCGAAAACAGAAAAGACGAGGAAGAAGAGCGCGGAAGTGACGTCGTAGTGTTTACAATCAATAATTCGCAAGAAAAACGCAAGATAACATAGCGAATTTTACTACATTTAAGTCTTTTTCCTCCACACATATTTACTCGCAGCGTTTGGTCGGTATTGTCGTCTTTCAATGGGTGCTCACGGACTTTTGGGGAACGAGCCCGAGTCTATAGACTACTCGGTGCACGAAGCCTGGAATGAGGCCACAAATGTCTACCTGCTGGTTATCCTGGTTAGCTTCGGCCTGCTCATGTACGCCAGAAAGTAAGAGCAATTTTCTTTTGATGTCAACTGTGTTTTCTGCCACTAACTTTCTAATAGGTAGAGGTACACCCCAGGCGTGTGAATCAGTCAGAACACCCCGCTTTCTGCCTTTGCTCAAAGTCGCAACAAACTCCATAGAATTAAGCGTGCATTCCCATTATTTCTTTGCCACAGCCAAATGCGTATGTCACATAACATGACGGGAGGCAAAAATATTATCTGTGGTGTCTTTTGGAAAATTCGGCTCCAAAATGTTTTACATTACACATTTTTAAGTTTTAAATATATGTTTATTTCACAACAGTGTGATCTGCACTAAAGAGCAGAACAAAAAAACATTTCTTATCGATTCTTTTATTCTCATATAATTTAGAAACAAGAGGAAGATCATGCGCATCTTCACTCTGCCTCCCACTGTAGGCAGCAGCCCGGAGCCCAACTTCTACGACGGTCTGCAGAAGGTTCGCCTGCGACAGCAGCTTGAGATGTACTCACTGGGTAAGTATCGGTGTGCAAAACAGCAGACTGGGTCTGGCCTTCAAACTGGCCGGACTACAATATTCCCCATCCTCTCTTTAGACACGGTCAACTCAGGGTTACTACGGACAGCAGAATTGACAATAGGGTTGTGGTAAATTCCTTGAAAACATGAAGTGTAGCTTTGCACACCCATAATAATCTAAAATAAATAGTTCATCTCTGCCTGCTCTACAAAATGTTTTGTACACATTGAAGCATTGCCCTTTTTCAAGTATTAATTTAATGACCCAAGCTTCAGTCTGTCCAAAAAGGCACATGTATCTTGTCCTGTCGTGTCTTTCAGCCAGAAAATTTGAGCAGCAGCAGCAGCAAGGTCAGACAGACAGCGTGCAGCTCTCCATGGAATGAGAGCAAGAGGACAGTCGACCTTACTGTCAGAGAAACACTCCTGTGTCTTTGATCTATCCCTCGATCGCAGGGAAGGACTTGGATGGCTGCCATGGTTAGAGATCTAGAATAAGATTTGATCCAAAGTTTGTTTCTGTCTGGCTCCCTGAATGAAAACTGTCATCATTCACTTTTGACTGTACATATCAGCCCAGCTGGGTGGACCAAGAGAAGACAGTTTGGAAACAGATCTGCGTCAACACACAGAGCAGTGT
Source organism: Ctenopoma multispine (assembly GCA_034779795.1). Lineage (NCBI taxonomy): Eukaryota > Metazoa > Chordata > Actinopteri > Anabantiformes > Anabantidae > Ctenopoma > Ctenopoma multispine. Next base: position 4,507,238 of record JAUYWH010000002.1, read on the forward strand.
CAGGAATGACAGCAGATATCGAGATACTTTTAATACCGTATGAGGAAAAAGGTCCAACATGAAGAATTTCCTGCACATTAAACAAGATCCTAAACATTTAGCATGGGCTTTAAAGGTTTTTCTTTACCTTAGATATGTTTGTGAGGTGTTTTGTCAAGTGGTTGGTGAAATAAAAAAAAAGTCTAATGTTACAATAAAAGGCACATAAGTCCTCAAGTGACTCTTATGTGATTTTATGTGTTCTGAAACATTAAAGGTCCAGTTCACCCAAACTGCAAAACAACAAACAAAATGTACTCACTTCAAGTAATATTGTGATAGTTTTACATGTATTTACTCTGGTTTTAAGATACTGGATTTTTCTGCTTCTGTGTATAGCTGAACCTCTTTATTTCTGTTACAGTACAGTGCTGTTCTGATTAAACACTTACAGAGGAACTACTAACATTTTCTAATTGTTTCGGGTCTTTTACTGCAGCTGGCTGACTGTTGTGTCCTCTTGATCTCTGAAGCTTGGCAGTGTGAAATTCTTTTTACTCCGACGTTGTTGTAAATGAAAGAATGAACACTTTATTGGGGAAGTTCTTCAGGGTTCAGTGTGTTGTCCGGAGACACTTCGACATGTGATTCAGTCTGAAACAAGCAATTTGCGACACGTTTATGCAGTTAAGAAAGTTTGATGACATTGATGTGGAACACAGATATTCTTGTAGAATTTTTAGCCACACTCCAGGGATGACTGATGATTGGTTGGTCCACCGCTTTGGTCCCAACAAAAATATTAACATCTGCCAAATTAAATTTGTTACAAGCTCATTGCTGTAACTACTCAACATCACAGACACAATACACAACTAACTTAATGGCTAGATGCTAGGACATGGTAAGAACGTTTGGTGATTTTTGTGAACTAACCCTTTAAACAAAACATGACTAATCCTTCAATAAATCAGCATTATGCGACTGTTTTTAAAATACTCAGACCCACACAAAGCAGGTTTTTATTTAAACTGATACATCCAGTAAACTGCTCAGGTTATCAGGGATCAGCTCCCAGGAGATCCCTTTGTTTAACAGTCTGAAATGATGAAGAAGCAGCATCTCAAGCATCCAATAGTAATAAATTGAATAAGGAAACAGCACAGTAATTATCAGTACAGTTAAACAGCGGCGTTCTTTCAAATGCACAGTAAACAAAAAACAAACATGCTCCGTTATTTGAGTGAGTTTCTTCCTATCTACAGTGGCAAACGTTCAAATTGTATTTCTTCATTAATTAACAGTATTTAGTATGTAGTACTGATGGACTCAGCTCAAATGTTTCCTCTACACAAACACTAACAGCGACTTGCTTCAGTACTGTAAACATGTTGTATACATCTCTTTGGAAAATATGCGTTTTCTGCATAAGGCTGTTAAATCTGGGCAAATATATTTTTGCGGAAAAAAAAATACAAAGAACACAAAATGAGTTCCCACACGTCTCAAGTAACCTAAGAAAATTGAGTAGAAAAATAATATGTCCTGAAACCAAACATAAGAACGCAAATATATACAGAAAAAAGGCAGCCAGTCAGGAAACAGCAGTAAACTGTGTTCACTCAAAAAGAACAGCAAACTGATTTTTGCATTAAAAAAAAAAAGTTCAAGTAGCGAGGGAAAGCAAGGTACGTATCTGTAATACAACATGCTTTATTCAGCAAACCTTCAGTGTCGGCTGTGAGGGCAGACGTCCACGTCTTCGACACTGAGCGTGCTGGCGTACTGCGACCTCCAGTCTCTGAGGAAGAGCTCCTCCGCTTGGCTAAGCAGGGTCTGCTGGCCTCTTCCAACTTCTGAGCCCGTCTGGTTCACAACCAAGCTGACGCCGGCGGTTTGAGTGAAGTAGTTCTCTGACCAGTTGGACGTCCCTGTGGACACAAACGCTCATATGAGGATAGGTGCAGAAAACTAAATAAAATTTCAGATCGAATTCAAATTTTTCAAATTGTATTTGTCACATACACAGTCATACACAGTACGATATGCAGTGAAATGCTTAAGCGACCGGTTGTGACCTTAAAATTGTAAAAGAAACATTAACAGGTTAAATAGAACAAAATAAAATAGAACAAAATATATAAACTAAGAACGCAAATATATACAGAATCTGAGAACTGTGGTTATGATTCTTTTCTACAGTGTAGGGGACGTTTTGTGAGGATAACTTATCTTCCTAAAGCTTTGTATAGTATTCAGATTCTTTAAAAATGATAATTAAACAATTTAAAAGTGCCCAGTTATGTATGAAAGCCTGCATTCATGCACAGAAAAATCAGCAAACTGATGTACATAAAGCACTGATTATGTCAAATTATGACTGCATTCACAAAAGAAAAATCTGGCATTATGACGTAGCATCTCATAACTAGGAGATCTGGATGTTGTGATTATGAGATAACGCATAACAGATTCACGGTGCAGGAAGTGGAGCCTGCCTGAGAATAACTGGGCTTTTAAAATATCTTTGGTACCACAGAGATTTGTTTTCACTTGTCAGTACTTCCATTACTCCCAAGTAAAACTGCTACTGTCAGTAGCCAATTCTACATATTCAGACTTTCCAAAATGTAAACAAATGCCACAAAACTACGTTCAATTTACTGTCCTCTTTGTAACTCACTTTAAGTACAATCTGAGACAGGATTTTTTACACTGCAGACCTTGCCTGAGAACTGTCCCTTTTTTTAAGTGTTCTTCATTGTTACAATAAGTTTGTGATGATACATTCAGGAGCACAAAGCCAAAAATTGCACACAGTGTAACTTTCTGTATCCACTGCAACATTATATTTACTGTAACTTGCAGAAGTTGATAGTTGTTTACAACATCCGGATCTTGTCTCAAGTTTTTATTTGCAACGTGCTTATGTAGGATGGAGGTGGTAGCTACTTTGTTCAGTTTCATCTGCACTGTCCCGTCTGTTAAAAAGAACATTAGCCTTCTGCCACGTCCCGGAATGACCACGCTTTTACATTTGTTCTCTTTCCTGTCGGATGTTGCAGTGCTCTTATTTGATCTTCTCCTAGATTTCAAAAAAAGCAGAGTGGCAGGAGTGTCTGAAAAGCTCAGGAGGATTTTCAACAAACACAACATCCCTGTTCATTCAAACCAGGCAACACACCCAGACACAAACAGTAGTATATGCAGTTCAATGCAGTGAGGAATGTACAAATCTGTACATAGGAGAGACCAAGCAGCAACAGCCCCATAAACACATGGCACAACACAGGAGAGCCAGCTCATCAGGACAGGACTCAGCAGTCCACTTACATCTTAAAGACAAAGGCCACTCGTTTGAGGACAATGAAGTCAGAGTTTTAGACAGGGAAGTTGATTGGTTCAAACGAGGTGTGAGAGAAGCAGTTTACTACAAGATTGAACGACCTTCCTTAAACAGAGGAGGTGGCCTTAGGCATAAGCTATCACTCACTTAATGCAGTTCTTCAACTGTACCCAGGTAGTTTCACAGTCGTTCACAATCAGGTGGTCACATTAACATACATGAAAGCCAGGGGGAAGAAAAACCCACAGGTAACCACCAATTACCAACTTGAGGATAAACCTGCTACTCCTACCAGTCAGTCAGACCTGAGAAAGCCCTCTGGAATAGAAGGGTGAAACGAGTCCAGCTGCCACTGAAAAACCTTTTTTGAGATTAACCCATGTTTCAAACTGAATATAATTGAACAGCCTTATTTTCCAGTGCAGTAAAAATATTTTAACTTGTTCCTAATGAAAATCATGTGGCAGATTGTTCAAATTTTTTTGTAATCAAATACATAAAGAGTGATCGGACAGATAACATACCTATATAGACCACTCTGTCTGTAACCATGAACTTGGCGTGATTGACTCGAGCAAAGGGGATCTTCATCTGCTCTTCTGTTGAAGGAACTGTAAAGATTTTCTGCACAGACACACAAAGAACAACACCAGGTTCAGGACAAAGTCTGTGAGTCCATCATGTTTTACCTATAAGAGATATGAAGTCTTTAAACATACCACGTGAATGTCACATTTCAGCGGAGGCCTGTTGAGCACCACCAGGGACTGCAGGAAGGTGAACATGGAGGCAGGAGAGTGCTGCCAGCAGCTGACCATCAGTCTGACGTCCACCCCTCTGGTGCAGCCTGCAGCTCGCAAGGCTGAGTCGATGGGGGGCCAGAACCTGAAAGCACGAGACCAGAGCACAGTCAGAGACGTCTGGCAGAGGAAGCTTTCCAGAAGACAGGCCAATATTATCAATATTGGAACTAATACATTAGCATGTATCTAATCATGCCACTTGAATCATTTTAACATTGACACTGGTGGTTCCTTGAGTGGCGTGTACCTAAGTGGGTCTGTGTACTGTGACAGAGGAATGTAGTCCATGACGGAGATGTAAACAAATCTCTGGGCGTCGTCGATGACAGACAGGATGGTGGAGAGATCATCAGAGCGGCCGTGGGCTGAGATTTGCGGAGGGGCACTCTGCAGGAAACAGATACAGGAAGTACTGTAGAACGCGCAAGCAACAGGATGAGTTAAATATATATTATTACATCAGCACAAAGTGTAATCATAAAATAACAATGTGACACTGGACTGTGAGTAGTGCTGAACATACAGACAGGTAGACTCGAGCAGGTACTCCATTAAACTTCAGGTGTAGTGGATTCTGGGAGCTGGACAGGGCGGAGAAACGAGCAGGCCAATATGGAGGCAGAGAACCATTGTTCCCACCACCGATGCTCCAGTACACCCCAAAGATACGATACGCATCCTGAGCCAAGCAGCTGCAGTCCTCTACCGACAGACCCACCTCCTTCACCTTGATTCAGCAAGAACCACATGACGTGTTAATTCTGCGTTTGCTTGCAAGCAGTGGTGCTGTTATTCCAGCAAGCGGAATGATTCTGCACTGTGAATTTACTGAGTGCCACCTGGAACCGCTCTGACAGGGAGCAGCACAATTACAGTATGTTGCTCGGCCAAAAGGATTTTATTTAATTTAAAGATTAAGGACATTTATCATGCCTAATCTAATCTTATCTAGAGTATAAATACACAGTCAGTCTGAGGTTGATTTAAAAACTGCTGTTTCACTGCATCCCACTTACTTAAATAAGCAGCTTTTACCTCTGAGCCAGGATCATGTTATTAACCGTGTGGGACAGTAATGTAGCTCATACACAGGGAGTAATGATTATACAGGATAGTACCCTTAAGCCATTTCCCCAGGAAAGTTTAGTTTACTGGTATAAGATATACTGGTCACACTAGTTATGTGTTAACATAATTTAACAGAATGAGTCCAGTCAGTTGGATAAATGATCTTTAAGGCACAAAGACAAATGTTCAGACTCCTGATTGGACCACCTTTCTTTTTCTTTCCCTCCTCACTGTGTCTTGTTCAGGTTTTTCTGGAGATGGTTGTGTGTATATTCTTAAAAAAAAAAAAACATATTGCATTTGCTGGTTTATGATTCCTAAATAAAATTAAAATAAATAAATTTTTTTAAAAACATGTTTTCGTCTCAGTTTTACCTGACTGAGAGAGCGCCAGTCCATGTTGGCACTGCCCAAGTAAAAGTGTTTCTGATCCACCACCCAGAGCTTGGTGTGGATGATACCTCCAGTTAAAGCCTTGAGGTCGACCTCTCTGACTTCTGCACCTGAAAAACACGTAATGTTTCACAAACACAATACTCCCAGATCTTTATCTGGGTTTGAATATAAATATAGATGTAACAAGTTTAACCTCCTCTGGACAGATCTGTCTGTTATATTTCTGCGGGCAAACGTGCATCTATTCATGACAACGGGACTGAGAACATGGCGACGCCTCAGTTACTGGAGAAGTTCTGTATATTTGTACCTGCCGCAGCCAGTTCCGCCGTGTCTTTAATTGAGGTCTGGGGGGCGTTGACAGCAACCTGGAGATTCACACCTCTAGATTCAAGATGTTTCAGGTGCTCAAAAACCTTTCTTCCCTGAAAACACACATCAAATGTTTGAAACGGAGAAAAGGAATTCAGCATAAACGTGAGACTGGGGCATGCCTTTAAACTAACCTCAGAGTCAGTGGAGTCAGCAGACTTCAAATCGTCTCCTTGTAGTGTGAAGTAGAAAGCAGCGATGTGGACGGAGCTGTTGGCCTTGTCCAGCAGATGCAGCCAGCTGTGTGCGATGCTCTGCCTGGGCGACGGAGAGGACGAGTAGAGACCCACAGGGATGCTCTCCACCAGAGTCACGCTGAACAAGGACAGAGAAGCTTAAGCTTTAACAACAGGAGGCAACTTTAAGTTTCACATTTGGCTTCTCTACGGCAGCTTCGTAAAGGCTACAGCTGAAATCAGTGCTTAGTGTTTGTCACAAATTATTATTGTTTGTCACAGCTGACTTCTGCAAAGAACAAAACAGGACAGGTTGTTATTTCTTACCGACAATCAGCACTACAAGTCTCTGGCACCAATCCAAAGCCCTCCAGCCAGTGCAGCTCCAGCTGAGCTGTGAGCTGAGCTACAGACATAGGAAGCCCGTAATGCCAAACATGCTGACCGAATCCTCCTAGGAGAAGCAAGGTTGTGGGCAGGAAGAAACAGAGGACGAAACTGGAGCATCCCGAGCTCTACAAAACATGAGAAATTTAAGTTTTAGTTAAGGACAAATAGATCAAGTTAAAATCCCAACTTTGACTTTGTGTTGAATGACTAAGACTGTTGCTGCAGGGTGTGGTGAAATTCCTCTATATGTGACTGACTCAGACGCCAGTGCGACTTAATGTCGTTGGAACCTGTATCGCAGCAGAAAACTCACCCGAGTTGATTGGCTTGATTGAGCTGCAGCAGACTTCTTGACTTCTTTGACTTCTTCCTCTGTAGGATTTGAGAAGTCTAACTTGCTTATATCTGCCCTATGATGGTCCTCCAACTTCTCTAAATCACGACCCTCAGTCGTTTCACCTGCCAAACCCTCCTCACATTCAGCATCTGATGATGATCTACTATCCTTTAGTTCAAGCGTGTTCGGCGGCTCCGTCGCCCACGGTGGTTCTTCATCCATTATGGCATCCACATGACCGACCTTGGTTGTGTATGCGATTTCTTCAGACTCTGACTTATCGGTATCCCCAGAGGCTGTGAGAGGAATCCTGCTTTTCATATCAACCTCATACTTCTCTGCTGTGTCGTCCTTTGGCCCCTGGCTGAGAAGGTCCACATGTGGAAGGTAGCTCACAGCGGCGACTGCTTTGGTAGCAGCTTCTATATCTGAGGTTTTCCTCTTGTCTTGGTCTGGTAAATGTTGCTCTGAGCCTGGCTCTGGTCTGAGGGCAGGCCTGGGGCTTGCAGTCATAAGCTGTTCAGATCCAGATAAACTCCAGCTCTTGGGTGCAGTAATTATGGAGCTCTGAGCTGCAGCAGCAGCTTGTTCGGCGCTGCTGAATGGAAAGGGGGTTTCCAGGCTGACTTTGGGGGATCGGCCTAATGGCAGTAGGAGCGCCGTTTCTCTGGCATCAGGTGGTTTGGACTTTGAAGCCTCAACGCTTCCACCTGCAGTTTTCTGGGGAGGCTGAGTTACATGGACGGCAGTATCTTTTCTGAGAACAGGAGACTCTGTGTTCTGGGCGACGCTGGATGGTCGCTTATGGAAAGTAGGGATCCGGGAGGTGTGTTTCCCACCTTTGCGGTTCATGTCTTCTTTTTCCTCAAGTTCTTTTTTTGCAGCCTTGTCGTCGTCAGCATGGAGACGGTCCAGCAAAACACTACAGTGCTTCAGCTCCTGAGGGAACACGCAAAACACCTTTAAAAAACAAGCCGTTAAATATTACAGACATTTGAAACTCAACATCTTCTAGTCTTTTGTCCTTTGTATTGTTACCGACTGAAAACAACCCTGTTTATTACCTAGAGAGGCTTCTGTAACGTGACAGGTGGTAGAATAGCCACACCTATTCAAATCTGCACCTCTGGCATGTGAACCTGAGCACGGCTGCTAGAGATTCCTCAGTGTGTTATATTATAAATATTTGTTTATAAATTTGACCTGAGTGTTACCATGGTCACAGCATCGTTCGACTTTACAGTGTGACAGCAGTAAAAGCTAAATATTAATCACTGTACCTACTGTAGAACATGGAGGTAGCTTGGTTATGTTTTGGAGGATCTGTAAATCAGTGTCAGACGTTCTGTCTCGGTTGCAGCTCATGGGTCCTCCAACAGGAGAATGACCCAAACCACACAGCTAATAGCACCAAAAATGGCCAAGAACTAAACACTGGAGCATTCAGAAGTAGCTTTCTATGAGCACTGATCTGAATCTTATCAAATATCTGTGGAAAGAAGTAAAACACGCAGCCTGGAGAAGGCTCAAACCTTAGAGAGCTGAAGCAGGGAGAGTGGACGGGAGTCATGAGACTGAGAGCTAAAACAAACCACTTGTACTCCTTATCTATAAACCATAAGCAAAAGACAGATTTTCTTTTCTTCTTCTTTTTTTATGTTTCTTGTATTACTGTGGTCAGTTTCTAGTTATGTCAGACTAAACCACGGGTAGCAACACATTTGTCCACCCTAAAACTAGAACCACAAGCTACTGAAAATTTGTGAAGTTGAGTTTTTTGCATACTGTTCTAAAATCGCTGCTTTTTGGTAAAATAATATTTAACTGGCAGCTTATAGGTAAAATACACTATTACTAAATAATGACCATATGTGATCATGATGAAACAATTTGCCTTAAAACTCAGTAATCCTGTTTATATGTGTCTAACTCATTCACTTAAAACTTCACTGTAAGAAGAGTAAAGGAGATCAGGACATTGTCAACTAGCTTTTAATATTTCCTGGTGATGATTACATGCTGCTGCGCACACACACACACACTGACTATTATTTCTCTCATCAAAGGGCTGTTGAAATAAGAGTTGTGCCACACCCAGGCCCCACAGATGGCCATGCTTCTCCTGCACATATAAAAGGACATGTAATAGTTTTTTTTGTCTGTAAGGTGAATTACAGCCTACCGTCAGGTCTGCTTCCTCAGCAGCTTCCTCCTCTAGCTCGCTCGGGACACTCTGATGTTTCTCCATCACTCTGCTCCGGACAGGTTCAGAGTCTGACTCGTCTGACTCATCTGACTCCTGACGGGACCACACCGGTGACATGTGAAGTTAGCACAGAGACAACAACACGGTGGTAAAGCACTAGCTGAGGATGCAGTAAGACTGGACTAGCTGTGTGTGTGTGTGTGTGTCTGCGCCAGGCCTGTGCTAAAAGTAAAAACAGAGAGGAACAAAAAGGTGAATGTTTAGCGTTACTCGTTTATTGCTGGAAGAAAGCGTGAAAACAAACTTACCACAGCGCACTAACGTGCTAGGTAACAAGCTGTGTCTGGGAGCAGGGCTTCTCACTCACTGTGCACTTTTTTTTAGCTCTGAAGAATAATGCTAACGAGCTACCAAATATCCCAGGCGTGAAGTGGTACGTAGTGGTAATAAATATAGTGCAGTTTACAGCAGCCTGGTGTCGATGTAAACCTCCTTCAGTGTTTCTTTTCTCGGTTAGCCAGCTAACGTCGCCGCCGTTCACGTTAGCGACCCAGCTACGTGGCTCACTGTGAAGTTTTCAGCAGCGGAGGAAGAGGAGGCGGAAAAGCTGAGTAATAAAAATACCCACCTCGTACGTCGCTCTCTCGTCTATTTTCCTGTGCAGGCGGGTCGACCTCCTTGGTGTTGCCGCTTCTGCGTCCCGTAACTCGAGCTGTGCCTCCGTCGCCTCGCCGGGGTGGATGGATTTTCTGGATCGCAGTACCATCGGCATGTCGGAGCACTTTTAATAATGCAGCACCGTCGTGACACGCGATTAACGGACGGGACGGAGCGTGAGGAGCGGTCACGTTTGTCAGCAGTTGTAACGACAAACCACTGCTGAAGACAGTTGACTGTTCGGCGGGTACCTGCTTCAAAAACTTTAAAAACTAATGCAGTTATTAAACCCACTTGCTGTGTGATCCATAAACAACCAGAATGTACAATGTGATTTGTATGTGCCGTCCTCCTTAAGATAAGTAAACAACAAATTGAAGAAACCGCGATTTCCTGCGCGTCGCTGATTGGCGGTGGGGATCCAAACGGAGGCTCCGCCCACCAGACGTTACGCTGAACACAAAACACGGAAGCGAGGGATTAACGCCGCCCGCTGCTCCTGAAATAAGGTCTGTTATTATCGTTAAATTATTAAACATTTGGTTCTCCGAGCAAGTAAAACATACATGAGCGACGGCACGAAATAGTGGACGTTTGTACAAAGGCGGTTTGAGTTAGCGTAACCGTTAGAAGGATAGTTATAACGGAACACGACGGCTTGTTTATGTTCCACAGAAAGTTAAGACACTTAAGTGAGCGCTAACTAAGCTAGCAGCTGAGTTTTATAGGTCACTGCTACATCCAGGTGACACCAGTACCGAATAAATAAGATAAGAGCAGTCTATCAGGTATTATATCATAGATATTTAATACGTTTATTTTTTTGTCGAAAATGATATTTGTGCTGTTGTATAGGAAGGTTTTATTAGCCTTACTGTAAATGATGGTTCAGCTAGCTACATAATTGTTGTTCCACAATAACAGCTCTGTCTATAATTTAATTAGTCTTATGGTATACATACAGTTATATCACTGAACAGTGTAAGTCATTGTAGTGATGAGTATTACAGTGTCATTAATGGTAAATAAAGTCATATTTCTCCTCGTATATGTGTTCTGAATACATCTCACTTATAGTTTGACGTAGCTATACTAATTAGCTTGGCATTGTAATTGCACGATTCTGTTTTTTTTTTTTTACATTTTTTGAAGATGAAACGTAAATGCCAAATAGATTTTTCTGTATGACAATACAGTTTTAGAAGATTATCCATGTAGAAGATCTGGTCTTGTTGTTGCGAAGAAGTCAAAGCATTTTGCGAAGGGAAAGCAAATATTGTACAAGAATTGCTTTAAAGATTAATAAGTGCTTATGAACTTTAGCCTATAATGAGAAGCCCATACAGTTGACATGGATAAATCACAGTGATGAGTTCTTATTCCAGCATTAAAAATAAAACTCAGGGATGAATAAAAGACCTGGTCAACACAGCAAATTCATTAAAGTCTGATTCACCACAACTGATATTATTATTTGCTGCGGTATTTTTTTCTGAAATGTTACATTCAATGAATTTGGGGAGATTACATTTATGTTTTTATATTTGCGTTTAGGTCTTTGATGTAAACCCCTCAGGCTGAGAGGAGCAGGTCAGGCAGTTTCTCTGTAATGATGGACAGATTACTCTGACAGTACCCCAATGGAAGCTCTGGTCACAGCTGCCCCTCCACCCAACTCCTCCACCCTGCCTCCCCCGGTCCCCATCCCACTTCATCCGGCTGTCCCTCCGTCCGTCGAGCTTGGCTTCACCATCCTCTACACCACTTTGTACGCTGGACTCTTCCTGGTGGTGTACGTCCAGCTTTGGCTGCTGTACCTCTACAAACACAAAAGATGGAGCTATCAGAGTGTCTTCCTGTTCCTCTGTGTGCTCTGGGCTGCCCTCCGCACTATTCTGTTCTCCTTTTACTTCTGTAATGCTCTGGAAGCCAATCACCTACCTGTTGCATTGTACTGGTTGCTCTACTGCTTCCCTGTGTGTCTGCAGTTCTTCACTCTCAGCCTTATTAACCTGTATTTTACTCAGGTAAGCCAGGGGAGGGTGGTGCAGGGATTATTCACTTGTAAATAAGGCACACCAGCTGTCATGTGGATGGGACATGTTCATAAAAATTGTTATTATTAGTATATTTCTAAATAGCGCTTGGAGCACTGAGGTGTTATTGTTTGTGCAGGGGAATTCCTTTCAGTAATTATCAATGTGTCAAACAGAAATGAAACCTCGCGCAGTCGCTTTAGAGAAACTAATGTAGCATTTGTGTTGCTTTCACTTTCATTCTTTAAGTCAGCTATGTTGGTTTTTCTCTCTTGTACCGCAGGTGTTTCTCAAAGCAAGAGAGACCTACAGCTCAGAAGGGAACAAAAAACTGTAAGTTTCACTCTACAGTGAAAGTTTTACAAAACATCCCTTTATGCATCAAGAATGATACTGTATCAGGATTTTGTTTTGATCCTTCACCAACTAAATGTATTTGTCACTGTGGCTTCCACATCTTTCTCAGGTGGGCGTCACGGTTGGTGTACGGTGGTCTGAGCACCATCTTCCTGTGTGTTAATATTGTGTGTGCGGCTCTCGGGGACAGAGGTCGTGGTGGATCCGGGGATCGGACATGGAATCTTGTCCTGGTTCGAGTTCTGGTCAACGACTCCCTCTTCATTCTGGATGCAGTGTTTCTGGCTGCTTTGCTGTTGCTCCTGACGCAACACTCACGCTCCACCAGCCCCTACCTGATCAGCAAGGTGAGCCAAGCTTCAATCCACACAGTAACAAAATAAGACATGCAGCAGTCAACACAAGTTACAGACACAACTCACTGTCATCAAGATTAGCTTACTCTGCATAAGTTCTGTTTAGTCTGTGAAAACATGATGTCTTCTGTGGCTGTGAAGCTTAGTGAGATCTGAGAAAATTACCTACATGACATCAATATCACATCATCAGGGCTGTCTCGGCTTGGACTTGGGTACTACATGTTTATTTAACAACTACTTTATGAAAAATGTAATTGTGCACTTTGAAAACTTGGTCCAGTGCAAGGTGAAATTGAGTTGCATCGTAGGAAGTCCAACATTTTGTTTGCCAAGGACTAAAAGTCATGATATGTCTGCCTGTATTTTAACTTTAAAACTTTTCTAAGATTGATAATATGCAGACTAACTGTGCATTTTCTACCTGAGCAGGGGACCACAGTGTGGCGTACAGCAGCACTGGGGGCAGCAGTGATCTTGTTGTTTGTCAGCCGAGCCTGCTACAACCTGACAGCCCTCTTTTTGTCCCAGAACCACCTGGTGGAGTCGTTCAACTATGACTGGTACAACGTCTCTGACCAGGTAATCTTTTAATGTTTTGGTCCAAGCACTCTTTATTGACATGTGTAAACTCTTCAGCCTCGGAACCACCACGACATAACCCTTTGTGTGTGTGTTTTTTTTAGGCTGATTTACGTAATGAACTCGGCGACAGAGGCTACCTGGTCTTCGGCGCCATCCTCTTTATTTGGGAGCTGCTCCCAACCAGTCTGCTCATTCTCATCTTCAGGGTTCGCCGGCCGACTCTGGAGGTAGTTATTGTGTCTCACACAAACTAGAGTAAAACTCTCAGAGAAAAGATCTGAAAGTTGAATCAGGGCAACTGGATTTCTTTTTTTGTGAAGTCGACCCAACAAGAATGACCTTACCTGGATGAATCTTTTCCAACTTGCCAACTAAGTAAAGACATTGAAAAACAAACATAGTGCAGGATGTGCATTCAAAAAGCAACTGAGCAACATTTCAGTCTGTCTTTTGTCTGTTTTTTTTAACAGACCAGTGCCATGGCCATCAACAACAGGGTCCTGCCTCGGCCATATTTCTTTGATGACCCACAAGGCAGCGAGGATGCACCTGTTCCATGGGATCGCAGTTTACATCCACACTCAAGGTACCATCATTACAAACACATTAGACTCACAGGTAGAGCTGAAATGATTGATCAATTATTATGTTGGTCAAGCATCCGTAACAAACTAGCTAACTCATCTGACTCTGAAGACCCTGCACAGTAGGCACATCTCTCATCTTTTGTGCTTTACACTGTTTCAGCTGGTATGGAGGAGAGACAGCTCCTCTCCTGTTTCCCAGCAACCCTCCAGACCAGAACCACCAGCACCACTCGTTCTACTCAACCCCCCAGAACTGATCCTGAGTCCTGACCATGATAAGGGTTGTGGTATCCACAGAGCTACCAGCCTCTAGGACCTCCTTCTGTGAGCAGCTTTTGCACTGAAAATCTCAGGAAGTCACCACTGAATATGCACCTTTTACTATTCTGGACAGAGAATGTTTAGAATTTTAAATCTTTCTTAGTTCAAAGGGAACAAAGTCAGTGGGAAGATCTGAGATGATGTTTACCACTTTGTGTCTTAGCAGCAGACTAAAGACAAATGATCAACTATCTCTTCTTGGATTTTTGTTAACAGCAACACACAGTCTGCTATTCCTCTGCTCGTGTCCCATTTGTATAGTTATTCTTTTAAAATGTAATTTAGATTTGTACTCTTTTTACAGCTCTACATTTAATTGTAGATAGACGTTTTTGTCTTTACTGGAATGAATGAGGCTTCCTCATAGCAGGTCACTCACCTGTGCTTCACTTCACCCTTGTAATTTTACTGTATTTAACAAACCAATAAACAAAGTTGTACAGCCTGTTACTAGGCAGCGCAAAAAGAAAACACACATATGGGAAATGTGCTGTAGTTAAACGTGGCTTTGGTGGTTTTACCACAAAGCGTGGTTCATTAATGGAAAATTTCTCATTAATGGAACAATGAAGGTTTATTCTATTCTAAATAAAACCTATTTATTAGTCTTAAATGTTCTCCATCTAATCAGCCTGTTTTCCATTAATATAACATACTGACCTTAAGTTTGCTGTGAGACACACTACACTGGCACACAGCATGTGTGTTTTCTTTTTGTTACTTTAATCTACATTAGTGGTTAAAGGTTACTTGAAGAATCAGTGATTTTCAAGTGATTACTTTAGGTGCAATTTTGGTACTAATTATGTGGATGTTCAGCTAGCACACATATTAGCCAAACGTAAATAAAAAAATAAAATGTATAAAAACATAATAAATTAATATTACTAAAAACCAGCAAACAGGATGTGTCACTGTCATTTCAGTCAAACACTTTATTCTGCATTATGTACACATCATCCTATTAAAACTCTTTATACAGTATGTACATGTTCAAATAAATCAGTATGTTGCAGCGTCTGAAGTGGCAACATGTGAAGAAACCAGGAAACAAGAATGATGTGTTAGAGGAAAGGAAGCAAAAGTAGTCGATTGGCTTTCGTTGATTTGGATCCAATTGATAAGACGCTAATCCAGGAGCTGTGTAACATGTCGACGTGGTGAATAATCCACTTTTATACTGAAGAAGCTGAATTAACCCTAAATTAAAGATGACACCAACAGTAAATCTAGCAAACACAAATTTAAACAGTCTCTCTCTGTCATTCACCAAATCTAGGTTTGAAATGAAAACTGTTTCCATGTGATTAAACTTATATACTGCTGTAGTCGATCTGGAGGGAGAGAAGCAATGAGAAGAGAAACAGGAGACATGCTATTGCTTTCTAACAGAAACAGTCCAGACAAGCAGATCGCTGCGTCTCCCAGCAGCTTGAGTCCAACTTGACACAGTAGGAACCTGAGCCTGTGGAGGGCGAGAGCCATGAGGAAGAGTGGCGATGAAGAACCAAATCAATAAGAAGAACCAAAAACCAATCTATCACCGGATTATCGAAGTCCAGAGTTTCTGTTGGTCCAGAGCAGTATGCTTGAGTCAGAACACAAGCATAATCAGTTGTCTGGAGGGGGTGATGATGATGACGATGATTATGTTGGCGTTTCCAGCTTACGAAGGCGACGGCGCCTCAGCTCAGCGGCATTCGGCTCTCCGTCATCGTCTTCCACCAGTCCTTCATCCACCCTGTCTTCTCTTTCAGACTCAGTAGAAGTAGAATCAGCAGGCTGAGGGAAGACTGTGGCTCCGTTCACTCGATCAGCTGGACACAGACACGCACAACAAAAAGATCAGGGCTAAAGGCTTTCATTTAATTGTCTTGGTGACAGTTGATGGCAACTCTGAGTTCACTTACAGCTGGATGACACCTTTCGGTTGGGGATCTCTGTGCTTGGGCCAGCTGCAAGGGAAGATTCTGTATTGTTTGCCCCGCTGGCTTCTCCAGCAGTGCCCTCAGTACGAGGTGGCCTGTTGTGGAAACAGCAGAACAGAAAGAGAATGAAGCATTTAACTGAAAATGCCATTTTGTGGAGAATACAATGTAATCACTTGTTTTTATTGCTAACATTCATGTAACCAGAACGTAACCATTATAGAACTATTACGTTAATTTTAAAGTTGTCTGTGAAGTCATCCAGGTGAAGTTATCTGGAAGCTGAGTCATGACAACTGGATAAGACAGACGTCCAGCTGCCATGACTTAACATCCAGATAATTAAAGTTTGCTATATTATACTAACCTAGTGAGACTATACACAGATTGATTGATTGATTTAGAAAAAGGATCAGTAATGTTTAGTTACGTGAGTGTGGCGACGGTGCTGAGGTAGTGGTGGATGTTGAGCATGGCGGCGTCCAGCAGGGTGTGAATGTTTTGGAGGCACTGTAGTCTGGCCTCAAGGCCCCGCCGACCTTCTGCCTCCAGCTCCCTGAGCTCCTCCTCAGACAATCGAGACAGAGACGGAGGAGGGGGGGGCATAGACGACACTGGAGAAGAGAAAATAAACCTGAGTGTTACACCGTCAACATGTTGACTAAACAAATTTTAACAGATAAGGCAATTGCGCAAATGTTAGAATTTGTATATGCAGAATAAGGAAGTATAAATAAAACTTTAGTGTGCATGGCTACTGACTGCATTTGGAAACAATGCAGAGAGTGTGTTGAAAAATGACTAGTGTTTACCAAAGGGAGGAGGAGGTGGCATGGGCAGCCATGGTGCAGTGGGGAAGGGAGGAGGTGGGAAGGAGAAGGGGAAGCCTGGGATTGCAGATCCTGGAGCACCAGCTGCTGTTGCAGTGTCTGTGGTAGATGAGGTGGACTGACTGGTGCCTGGTGGAAACACACATATGCACACAAAGCTTTGATGAAGCCCCGCCCACACATAAAAAAACAAAACAATCACTACAGTATTTTTGTGAATGTGCAGGTTCTGCAGTGATGGGTTTGAAATGTATCTTTAGTTAAACATTGAAAGACACCACATCAGGTTTGTGGTGTACTACTGATGAGTTCATAAATCAGAACTCGAAACACGATGATCAACTTCAGTCATGGTAGTGAGAATCACACACAATGTCTGCAGATGCTGTCACAACTACAGTAAATCAGTACATGGTGTTCATCTTCATCTTTAGACATCTCTATTCTACATCTTCTATCGTAAAGACCTTGGTGTTCATTTTGAACATTTGATGAGGCGGTGTAAGGTCACATTACCAGCTGCCTGCGTAGCCTCTGTGCTGCTCTGTGGAGCATCAGCTGCACCAGGTGCTGCCGCTGCAGCTGCTGCAGCAGCAGGAGGAGGGGGCGGAGGAGGTACTGCAGGGAAGGGCCCCCAAAAGGGGAAGATGCCAGGAGGAAAGCCTGGTAACATGCCCGGAGCCACTAGAGAGGAAAGAGAATCAAGAGATTCTTAAAAAGGGTCCAAATATGTATTCACAGACATAAGAAACTATAAAACACAATTAACACTGTCTGCAGAGGTCAACATTACCAGTAAGACTGCTTAATAATTAAGCAGAGAAAGTATGGACTGAGCTGATTTTCCATACAGAGGCCAGTATTCTGGGATATTTACTCAATACTTAAAGCCACTGTTTGAAGAATTTATGTCTGACTCTGACACTAGATAAGTGGGCTGACAAAGCCACAAGTTTTAATAGTTTGATAGTCACTACATGTTCTACAACGACAGGAGGAATAATGGTACATTATGTCGCTGGAAAAGATACATGTACCCAGGTGAAACAGTATTATTTTAAGGAAGTGTTATGTGCAGTATTGAATAACTTTCACAGTTGTGCAGTGGTTGTTTTGAAGCTGAATGCACCCACGTTCTGCACTAGCAGTAACCTGAGTGTTGGTAAGCTTCACGCAGTGCTTATCACAGTGGGAACATGAAGGTTGTGTTCACGTGTGCTGGTTTTTACTCTCACCGTTAGCTGCTGGAGCTTGGGGGGCGTTAGCAGGGGCTGCAGGTGCAGGGGGCGGGGCCTGGGCTGGTACTGGGGTCTGATTGGTATTAGATGCTCGGAGGACATCCATGCGACAGGTAGGACAGGTCTGCTGTCTCTGGAACCAGGAGCGCAGACAGCTGTGGGGACAAAAGGAGAGTAGGACACCATTTGTTTTACTTTTAAACACACAGTTATGGTAAAGGTTCTTGTTTTAAGTGTTATTTGCCACACAGAATCATTTGTCTGAATACAGGATTAGAAATGCACGATTTGAAGTGAAATTTGTTTATTGCAATTAGTGACATGATTAACAAAACAAAATCCTAGATTTGGAGCTAAAGGAGCTAAATTAACACCACACATGAAAAACCACTTCACTGCCTAAAAACAGATTGAAAGAGATTTCTTTAGGGGCACAGATAATAGGCTGTTGTGTTCACACACGATCACAGTCCTTTGCAGATAACTGCACAGGCTGACATCAAGAATGCAACTGTGATTAGTTTAATCATGCAGCACTATACGGGACGTGTGTAACATCAGTTAATGCAGAAGATGTCTTCACAAATCTGAAGTCCATGTTGTTTGTTTGCAATCTAAAGTCTTTCCTGCTGATACAGACTTTTTAAACACACGGCTTACCTGGAGTGGAAAATGTGATTACAAGGCAGTTTCTTGGCTCCAGTAACCATTTCCTCCCGACAGATGATACAGACGTTGTCGGAAGCCTGCAGATCCTCAGGAGTAGCATCAGGATACCTGAACAGGAAAATGACAAGGAAAGTGAACAGAAACTCTAGAGCACTTACAAGCTAGGGTTTTATGTGTAGTTTTTCTACATGTAGTGTCTGCACATCAATTTCTTGACAATGTGTATACAGGCCATTTCAATGAATGGACATTCAAATATCAGCTTTTATCTAATCAAATAATCTGCTAATTAATTCAGACACACAAATGCAGGAAAGCAAGTTTCACTCACAGTGTATTCATGTTGCGGATCGCTCTCCGAGACATTATAGCATCTGTTACAGCTTTCTTGAACTGCCTGGTAGAGAGATAAAACAATACAAATCTTGACTCGAGTATGAAGTCATGAATAAAATTATCTTTCTTTAAAAAATATCTCAAATACTGAAATATAACAAACACAGATCACAAAGCTGCTCACCTCATAGCCAGATACATGGGGCGGATGGCAAACAGTGGGAAGGTGTGGACCTTAATCATGATGGTCATGAAGGCAATGTACAACAGCACTTTAATGAAACCTGAAATTAAAACATAAAATATTTTAATATGGATACAATCAGTTTGTATTTTACTACACCTCATCTCAAAGAAACCAGCAGAAAAGAGAATGTCCCAGCACCACAGTGTGAGCAGTGATTAAACACACTACCTGTGAAGAGCTCAGTGTAGAGCATATACACAGCCTTATTGTCCCAGGGGTTTTCACTCTGCAGGTCGATGGTGTGCAGGACGTATTTGATGAAGGTTGTCAGCACCATGGTCAGCAGGATGGCATACTGAGGAGCACACCGAGAGGACAAACCTTATTTACAAGAGGTATTTCAAATCTTATGTGTGTTATCTAAGCAGGAAAACAATCCAGTCAAGTAACAACAAAACAAATACTTGAAGTACATTAATCATTTAAGTATTACTATATACTATAATCCTTTGTTTCCTGGTAAAAAATTAAGAGATCAAATTTTGTTCAAATGCACAAACCTCAAATCCAAAAACAAGCTGCACTGAGGCACCTCGGGTAATGATGCTGTGACAGGCATGGTTGACAAACAGGAAGTCCAGGACCCCCAGCAGTCCCATGAGAGCTGCAGGGAAAAAAAAAGAGTATAGTAAAAACCACTTCTGTGTCAGGCTGCAGTACTTACTTTATGTGGACAAACTCTATAAAAATGCAAAAAGACTTCATATATTTTGCTCAAAATATACAGAACGTAACATGTTATGATCAGTTGGTATCGTTCCAAAGCTCTGTTTTGGGTGCCTCCACTACACTGTAGAGCACCTGGCTTTCTGTGCAGACAAAATGTTTTGCATACAGTTGCAAGACATGTTTCGGATGTGCAATCAATGGAAAGTGAAAACAGATAAAGGGAGAAGTGAAAGATAAAAGTAAAAAATACCAAGACATAAGGACACATGTGACGTGGCTGATAATTCGTACTTACATAACACTCTGAAGTGAAAAACCCAGGATATGTTTGGACTCCGTTCCATCTGACAGAAAAAAAAAAGATTAAAAATGGAGATGAGCATCATTCATACTTTACAGCAGTTTGGTAAAGATTCTTGCACTTGCACTGTCCTCTCCAGTCAAAATAGTTTTAATTAAGAATATTCAGGGCCTTTTACACTAACGTAACTCAGTTATCAGCTGCAAAACATCAAATAACACTGTTTGTTCAACTCTGGCATGGAGCCACACACCATCTGTTCCATGCTTTGCTCTGCATTTCCTTTCTACATCTAAACAATGTACTGTATGTGTAGGATGAAGAGGAAGGTTTTATCTGTTATCACTTACGAAGTCCACACGGTCCTCTGCCAGCCAGTGGAAGCACTTAAGGAAGAGCAGGAGGGTGAAGAGGGCAACAAAGCGTGGGGAAAAATCATCCCTGAACACAGTGAATGCCAGGCACGTCTCGGTCACTGCGTACCAGGAGCGCTCAATGAGGTGCTGATGGCAAACAGGCGACAATGCACGTTAAAACACAGTCTGACTGATATCATTTACAACTGAGCATTAAATGTACATAAATATTAATGTGTGATATGAGTGAAGTGAGTAATAAGAACTACCTCCATCTCTGCAGCCCTTAGCTGTCCAAAAAAGACCTTCCTCATGAACTTTCCTAGTAGAAACACCAGCACAAAGGCCTGAATGTACAACACCTGATAACAAAAGCAAAAGAGAAACAAAAAAGCTTATTAGTTTTCAGGCCTGGGAGGAAATATCATATTTAAATGCACGTTAACACAAGTAAAATATTCACATACTTTAAACCAAACTCATGATTTAAGCACTGGCCTTACCGCCATGCTGGGGCTGCTCTTGGTGAGGTAGACCACAGTTGGGTAGAACTGGTTTTTGAGGAAGTAAGCATGTGCCACCACCGCTCCAGTCAGTGCCAGACTGGTGGCAGTCACCAAGGCTGCTCGAACCATTTTGGGTTCCACTACAGATACTGTGCAAGGGAAACAGATGCAGGGTGAAGAAGAAGACAGTTACTACATGTGAAAGCTGACTGACATGCAAATGAAGGACATCTTTTTGCTGAAAAGGAATCTTTCTGGTGAGATATTTCTGCTACGTTCACTTTACCTGGACAGATAAGTAAAAAAAACAGTTACATTTTTAAACTGAATCTATAAAATATATATTTACACCATATTTTCACAGTCTGATAGCTTTTCATGATGACTCATTTGCCCTGCTAATGTGGTCCACAATAAATAGAGCTTTTGAAAAACAATGTCACCTCATTCTGTACAACATCTTAGTCAACAAGTGCAGCACTTTTAATGGTTAAAAAATACCAAAAGGATGATATTATGATATTGGTGAGGTTTATGAAGCAGTAAGATGCCACCACACATTTTTTAATGTTTTTTAAAGTGTGTTTTTTCTGTAACTGGGCTGACAATGACCCGCTCCGTCAGTCTGTGCAGAGAGGTGACAGTTTAAGAAACGGTTAGCATCAGGTCCAATCGGATTTAAAATTTTAACAGCTAAAGATTCTTACTGCTGCCCATTACGTTGACACTTTCTGAAAAGTAGGACTTGCAATAACTGTACTACAGTCATGCAAAAAACAAACTAGAACAAGCCTAATAGTTTGGGGTAGTATAAAGTATAACACAGAATACATATACACATACAGATGCCAATTATCGGGATTTTAATTTATTATCACAGCCATAACTCTACAAACAACTGATGATTTTGTGGATTAAGATGATAAACAACAAACTAAAATGGTCCAGTATCACAGGATGTTCCAAAACTAGTAGCTGAATCTTTACAAGAGTGTATTGCACCAATAAAATTAGGTATTTTAAGAATTTAAGTTTGATCTGTCACCAGACATACATTGCATAGTGCATGTATGTGTCACGCCCCATATCTGAGACAACGAAACTAGATGGTTTGCTACCGATTGCTAATATTACACTAACTTATTCTGAAGCGATAGCTACACATCGTTGTTTGAGTAACGTGGCGAGGAAACAAAAGAAACATAAAACTGCCCGCTGAACTTTGTGAACAGTGATAGTCACTTAGTTATTCTTAACCACAGAAACCTTTTGGTTTGACATTGGATTTCTGGGAAAAATATGATTGTAAAATATTCTGTTATCACTTTTAACAAAATAATGAACTTCGTAGATATAATATAGTATTCAATCACTAAGTCTCCAAGTCAGTGTGTATGCGTTTAGTGTTGAGTACGATTAAAATATATCAATATTGCCTGTTTGATTTTCTTTATTCACGCATTAATGCTACACTTTACATTTTGTTAGCATTGTGTAAACTCGGAGTGTACTCTCAATGTAATATTATACAATGAAAACGTAAAAATCCCGTGCTATCACTTATTTTACAGTAAAAAACGACATTATCCTTCCCAGTTAAGGGACAATTCTTTTAGCTAACTTAGCTAACACTGCAGCTAGGATGGTAAAACTGATGAGAAATTTCACTAACCTTGTGAAAGATTTCCAGTAAAGACAGAAACTTAAAGTTGGAAAACGCAATAGAGCTATACATCTTTAGAACCCGAGCTATTAGATTGCACTATTTCTTTTCAGAGAATACTTAGCGTTTACTATCAGAGACACGTAATTAGGTTAGTTGGCGTTAGCTAACGTTAGCTTGCTAGCTGGTAGCGCTACAACTGTCAGCCCTGCGCGGGACTTACCGACTCGTTGTCAACGGAAGACTTGCTCCTTGGGTAATTTGACAGATGTCTCCTTGCCTACTAAAATCTCTATATTCTTACCAGCTACTTCATTTCGATGGTTTCACAGCTGCCTGTCTATAATATGTATTATCCTCGCCCTTGTTCGTCTGGCTACGTGTTTATCTTTGGCTTGCTCCTTGGGAGCCACCTCACATCCGGCTCCTGAGGTAAAATGACGCAAGAGCAATTCTGAAGACAAAACACCAGTGACATGTTCCCTGTTTTCAGCCAGTAAGTTGGTGTAAAATATTTCGACATTACTTAAGAACTATAATTTGCGTTTAAACACTAATTGTGTTGTGATATTTGTCAAATTAATTAGTATTGCATTTATAAATATTAGGGGACCCATCTTTTAGGAGATTTACGGTAAATACCAACGTGGACCAATAAAAAGTTGTCTGACTGTTTGCAGTATGAAGACTATGACAGTGGACTGAAAACGATCCATCTGCTATATTTAAATATGTCACATGAAAATATGGGGTAAAAATCGATCTAAAAAAAAGGTCCGAGGGATATACGATTCTGTCAGAATTCATTATCATAAAACTGTGTAAATTAAGCGTTAAGGGTATTTATGATACCAATTTTAGGTCTAAACTGATCAAAGCTCCAATCCAAACCTAGGTTACTGAAACATCCTACCTCTAACATTTGGATTAATGTACCCAACAAATAAAAAGCATCAAAACAAGGCATTCAAAATATTTACATTAATATAACAGACAGCAACAAGCATAGAGTCGCTGCACTGACATTATTTGTAACTTATCCAGAGCTCATATATGAATTGAGTTTAAAAAAAAACAATATGACAACTACAGATTCTGTCTACCTCTGTTTAATGTCATTTGAGCCAAAATGAAGGCATCATCATCAGTTATGGTTATTTTGATCTAATGTATGATTTTCACCTTTTTCTATATATATATATATAATTAATAATTTTATCTATTTACCATTATTAAATACAAACTAATCTGTTACATAAATTGAAATTGTCCACAGAGCAGAATTGTACCTCATTAAATTCCAGTCATTGCACTGTTTGCCTTTTATGAGTTTTTCATTACAACCAATACCTTTTTAATTAAATGTTTGTGAACATCATAAACAATGTGATTGTCGTCAGTCACAGCACATTTACTGAGTTTTATATTCCAGATGTTAAAATTTACCATTGATGTTCTTGTTTGCCATCGTACCATATTTTAAATCTGTGATCAGAGTTTGACTGTATCTGTCATCTACATGTAATACAACCACCGGTTTGGACACAAAGGCTGAAGTAAATCATCTGAAGCATTACATGCTTATTACTGTTACAACACATTTCCACACTGCACATAACTGTGTGTGTGTTTGTATTCAATAAACTACTTAGTGAAACAGACTGGAGCACAGAAACGATTGTTACTAAATAACCTGTTTATTCCGTTGGGCTAATGAAGTCAATTATCAACATAATGCCTTGTACCCACGCCAAAATTCAATATGTCTCCACAAAATCCATGAGTGCACAATATTGTTAATATGGTGAGTATGGAAAATACAGTCACTCTTAGTTGAGCGAGAGTACGGTCGGAACAGGAATCAGTAATGATGACGATGATGTCCATTGTCTGATTGTATCATAAATGACTAGTTCTATTGCCATAAATGTAACATTCACAATGTTGTTAGCTTATGCCGTGTTAAACTTGTTCAGTGATTGATCTCCCATATCAAAAACTATCAGGTTGGCATACACAACTTTCTTAAAAGGCAGTAGCTCAGTGTTCATTTCTAGCAGTAGAGACTATAAAAAGAAAGCATTTGTTATATCTGAGCCTAATGGTAAACATGTCTATATCTTAATCGTAAATATCTGACATTGAGACAACAACGTAAGAAAAGTGTTCAGTGAAATTCCAATTTGTCTGTCGGACATAAGGCAGAGCAGTGAAACAGTTCAGCTTCATTAAAAGCTACATGTACAGAGGAATAAAATCATTTGAGAAAACAATTAAAACAATGCAAAAATTTACATTTGACAGATTCAAGCTTGTCAATGGAGCCCTCGATTGTTGCAGGTCTTGAAGCACTGTCAAGCAGTAGCGTGTCCATGTCATTGCTGCTACTTGGGCATTCATTATTCCTCTCTTTCTCCAGGTATCTGCTTGTAACATTATTCTGTTTCAACAACTGGATTCTGGCTGCTGCTGCGGTTGAATCTTCAGCCAAAACACATTATTCCTTCCCAAAGTAAGTGTAAACAGTTCAGCCATTAAGACCATCTTAAATTATAAATCACTGAGGGGGGAAAAAATTTTTAAAGAAAAAAAGAAAAGATTTCCCAGGCTCCCACAAGTCCATCATTAGGACACAGAAGAGATTGGGTTAAGAGGTGAGCCCATTTGTGTTAGCACCTTGTCCAGCCACTGGAGGGGCCCATGCAGGTGCACCTCAATCCAGCAGGGGGTGCTGGTGACATCCTGTCTGTGATACTCAGCTCCCCAGCCCTATAAAGACACAGAACAAATTACACAAACGTGCCACTGGGAGTGACAGTGACTGAGTTAAATTACAAGAATGAGCTTATGAAGTTTACATGTCCTCGCTTTTTGTTGTGCTGTGTCTTTAGTTCATGAAGCCTCACCTTAACAAAGCTCATCCTAATGGTGCACATCTTGGTAAGCTCATAGACTGCCTCAAAGCCATGATTGACTGACTGAGCCAGAAGCTGAGCAAACTCCTGGTTGTTGAAAATCTTAAGACTACATCCACTGGGGATCTTGCAGACAGTGGTAGGATGGAAACCGTGGTGGTAATTACAGTTGCGGCTCTGGACAAAAATGCTGGTGTCACTGAGACACTCTGCATATACCTCCCCTCCCACGTAGTACAAGTGTACGCCTGGTTAACAAAGAGACAACTGGTGGTCAGGACATTCAAACCACAATTGTGCAAGAACAAAATGTCTGTCTCACTAGTCTACTACTTCTCATGCTGCGTGCAATTGTCCTCTACTGACCTTTGCCAATGTGTCGTCGAGTGTTCTCAATTGTGGAGTTACGGTTAACGTTGGAAAGCAGTCCGAGGCAGAAGCGGTTCTTGTTGTTTGAAGGGTCAGTGAAGCCATCCACAAGCACGCTGGTTGATGAGGCATGGTAAGCCTCACCTACACGGTTGTTGAGTTCATAGTAGACAATAGAGCACCAGTGGCTTGGCTCCTCATATTCCACTGGTTGAACATCTGGCACATTGCACAACAGTTCAGATAAAAACAGGTGAGTCATAAACTTAGCTGATGAAATTTCGTACACATAAAATTCTTTTAGAACAGTTTGTTCACAAAGAAACATGTTTTTAAGTTACAAAGAATGGATTTCATCAGCATGGACACGTCTGTCACTAAAGAATCTAAGACTAAAGTCACAGCATACACACGTATTAACCCTTACCAAACCCGGGAATTGATAAAACCGAACTGGACATTAAGAGCCACAAGAGAACTCCCTATATATCTAATAGCAATAATACATAC
Organism: Ctenopoma multispine; assembly: GCA_034779795.1. Taxonomy (NCBI): domain Eukaryota; kingdom Metazoa; phylum Chordata; class Actinopteri; order Anabantiformes; family Anabantidae; genus Ctenopoma; species Ctenopoma multispine. The sequence goes on from JAUYWH010000002.1 coordinate 4,533,747, forward strand.
ATGCTTCCAAATTTGGACTGTCTGCACTTAAATCTTATCATCTTGTAGTGCATAGCCTTCTGTGGCATATGACATGTCAAATATGTCAAGATGGGAGAAGGTTACTGTATTGTGATGCAACGAATGACTTAACTGCTGTTCGGCTTCTCTGATTTTGATAAGTCTTTACCACTGCATGGACCACTCAGTCTAACCTGGACTTAAAAGCGATCTTTTGTCCCTTCACCATTAGATACTTGTCATAGTGCTACTGTGCGTCTTCTCACCTCCTCTGGCCACATTCTGCGGCACCAGGCTGCTGCTTGTTTCCATTGACTGGCTCTCCTGGCCCAGCTGCTCATCAGGGGGCATGTAGGCTGGGGGTGGGGTGTCAGCTGAGACATTAAGAGAGCAATTAGGGAGGATGAGACCAGTTGTTGTTGCTGGCAAATGGTTATGCAGACACAATCATACCAGGATCTGTACCCCGGAAACGGTGTCAGATTACATATCCCTCACTTGCTAAGCCACATGCTAACCCATTCCCAACAGAGATGCAACATGAGCTTTTTAAGTCCATATTGAGGCACACAGGAAAAAACACAGAAACCCCCACTTAGATTGCAGTGAGGAAACTGACAATTATACTGCTTGTGAGTTCAGATGACAATGAACAGAACTTCTCAGTTTAAATAACCTCAAATCCTAAAATCTGCTAAAATTGCTATTAAGAATTATTTCAGCCCGACTGCCTTCAGCCACCGGATGCGTCAGCAGATCTGGACTGTAGCACGACAGAGCACTAGTCTCACACACACAGAGACACAGACACAAAGCTAATTCTCCAGAATTATTGAACAGGATGAAGGGAGTAAAGTAAAGCTGTATTTCTTCAAGTCAGACATGTCTGTTCTGTCTCCAGTTGGGGACAGTGAGAGAGAAAAGCTGCCTGGTCCACTGAGTTAGTGCCTTGACAGCAGCCAGCAGCCCTGGCTCTAGTAGACACTGCTTAGCTGACATTTCACTTGTTCTCTTTTAGGAGGGTAACTTGATTTGACTCAACATAATAATTTGACTGGTTACTATTCAGAATCTTGAAAACATTTATTTTATATCAAACAGGATTCACCTGAACTTTGGTAAAAACCTTTGTAATTTAACTGAAAACAATACCTTTTCCTTACATTACGCAACTTTAAAAACAGAAAATCATCAGAGACCAGTGTTTATCAACAGTTTGTCTCTAGTTGGCTACATGACAGCGAGAATCCAGAAAAACACAATAGCTTGGCATCTTTCCCAGGGTCAGGTACACAGACTTATTTAACGTACCTGGTAGCTGGAATGGACTGGAGGGCCCCGAGCTGGCAGGAGAGTTTGGATAAGTACCACTGCTGGCTGGAGAAGGAGGATACGGAGAGTTTGGAGAAATGGGGAAAGAGCCGCCTCCTCCTCCGCTGCTGCTGCCACCCCCACTGTGTGGCTGCTGGAAGGACTCTGGAAAGGTGGCGTTCAGAGGCATGTGTGGCTCGTTGTGGGTGAGGTTACGGAACTGTACCAGCAAGCTGTGCTGTGGGTTGAACTCGCTGTGCCGTGGTACCAGGACAGGAGGGAGCACTGGATGGAACAAAGGGAAGGTTAAAGTTTGTTAAAAATTATTGAAACAGAAAAGATTATTTTCTTCTTCCCAGACTGGTGATCTATTTAATTAGATGTATGCGTCTACAACACATGACAACTCAAAATCCTATTTGCAACTTTCACTGAGCTAAAAGACTTATTCTTGTTAATAGTTATTATCTATTCTATCTACTGTTCTTATCATCAAGGACACGCAGCCAGTGTTGGAGACAGAGAAGCTCTTGATGGACACACTGCTGTAAGAGGAGTCATAATGAACACTCTAGGAGACTTTTTTACAATGACAGATAGTGGTGGAAAAAAGGAAGCTGATTAATTGCAGGGTTAGGGGATGTCTTAAATGCCTAAGATTCATTCAACAAATGACCAGAAGATAATAAATTTACAATCCTCACCTGTGTCTTAAAACATTTAATATCAAGCACTGACAAACAACAACTCTGCATTCCTCAAAAGGCACTTTAAACCTTGGAAAAGATATAACCATAGAGGTCATCCATATTTATATTTATATTGAGCTTACTCAAAGGATAGAAGTTGTTTTCATCTACTGACTTCAAGTGTCACTGCTCCAAGGCTGTCCCACTACAAGTACCCCGAGAGCTTTACTTTAATTAAAAAACACTAGGAAAGAAAGACAACCACAGTGTCTCCTGACCATCATGTAAATCAGTCAATACAGAGCATGTTATTCCAAAGTAGCCTTTGTATAGTAGTCATACATGTGGTGAGTGAGTGACAACAAAAAGACATAGAGAGAAGGGAGGAGGGTAGTGATGAGAAAGTGATGTGAGTTTAGTCTGAGTAGTTTATGCATTTAGTAAGCCCCTTTGAGATGCCACACCCCATCTGGAGTGCCTGAGGCATATAATCTAATAAGACTCTAAAAGAGCTAGTGATATTGATTTTCTGTGAAATGGAGGAGGTGGGTGGAACAGGCCCTGTGTGATGACAGCCTCCTGACCTTTGCGGATTTGTTTACCAGCTCTACATTTTACTCATAGAACCAGCTATGGATGTGCAGAGCTCCCTCTCCTCTAATGACAGCAACTATTTTAAACAATTTAAACATTAGGTAGCAAAGTAGGAAAGGTCTGTCTAAAAAGGAACATGTCTACTATTAGAATTACAGAGGTGTAAATATAATAAAAGATTTCTCTGGATGACAATGATAAATAAAGCTAAGTAGCCCAGAAACACTTTGTTTGAACACAGAACAAGTACCTACCAGGACTCTCCACTCTCTTGTAGTGATATGGGTTGATGCAGACCTCCTTCTGTTTGGAGCCAAACGGATACTCGCACACCTCCAACGGCTTGAGTTCGTGGTGGGACTGGAGGTCGGGCCAGCGCCACACTCGACAGTAGATGACATGGGGCAGACCTTTCCTGTGGGAAACCTGTAGTCGGCCGTCAAGTGATCTTGGAATGGTAACGCACTTGCTGGGCTGTCCTGGGCAGCTCAGGGCTTTCTCCAGGTCCTCCATCGCACCTTTCTTCTTCTTCAGCTTTTTCACAAGTGCATCCACTGCCTTTTCTGCCCACTTCTCCTCCTCGTCTCCCTGCTTCCAGCCGAGCAGCCGCTTAACTGCGGGGCTGGTGAAGGAGAAGAGGCTGGACATTGAGCTCATGCTGGAGGCTGTAATGTTTTAACAGAAACCCTGTGGTCGAAGATCAATCCAAGTGTGTTCGAGGAACCTTCCAGTCCCTTTCAAATACTGTTAGAAGCCTAGAACCGTGTGTGAGCGTGCAGTCAACACGATAAACAAATTCAATGTGTGAATTCAACTGTGTGAAAGTATGAGAGGCCGACAGTGATGAGGAGTGGGGTAGGGGAGAGGAGGCTTTAGCCTTGTCTGACCAAGGACAGGAAGCAGGGGAGGGAGGGGGGTCAGCAAGCAGGACGCAGCTGCTGCTGTTCAGGAAGGGCCCTGCAGCAAGCTGTCCGGAGTTAGGTCACAACCGCTGATGGAGGGGGGGGCGTGCAGGCTGCAGGAGCTGAGATCAGGACCTTTGTAAAACTGACGCGCTGCAGCAGGACTGTCCATGCAAGCTGACAGACTAAGAAACAAGATATTGAGCACTTCTCCTCAGTACCTGTGTAGAGCTAACTTATCCACACAATGCAATGGTTCACTTCGCCAGTCCTCTGCAAAACAGAAAAGAGATAACATAAATAAAACATAAAGCTAAGCAACACACAAATTTGTCTGGCACTACCTAGTAAACCAATAAGCAAACATCCCTTACATTTTCTAATAATATCACAATTCAGAAATATTTTAAGAAGATATGTGACAAACAATATTCTTAAACAAAATGTTGATCAAGAAGCACTCTACTGCCTTTTTGATTAGACACATCATTTAAACAAAAGGCCTTAGTTTGCAGAAATTTTGATGACTCAGTTATCCAATAGCTCTAGAATTTGCAGATGGTCATGAATATGAAAAGACGAAGAGAAGCATTCGTACAGCTTAGATAAAGCCAAAACAACACATTTGCTGCCTTTGTCTGAACATGTGCACTTAGAAGAAAGTAAAAAAAAAATCAAGGATGCCAGCAGAGCTGTGCACCATTAAATATTAAGGGCTAGTTCTGTTAATTGCATACAGTTGCTAGTAAACACACTTATAGTAAAGTGACAACAGAGATGTACGGCCGGGTTTGTCCGACATGAAAATTAAAAGTTACTAATTTGTTCTTAAATATAAATTTTATGTCAGATTTGAAACTATTGTCTTTTTATGCATTACTGGTATGACATACATTATTGTTAAAACTATCCATCAGAAACACTTGCATTACACACAGAGTGACAAAAGTAAAGATACTGTATCATCACCGTAACAAATAACAGAGCATTGCAGGATATCTCCAATTATCGTCCTGACAAAGTGCACAATTTCCACCTAATGCTTCAGTGATACTGAATATTGTAAAGGTTGAATATCTAAAGTACAACTACCCTTATGCAAAAAACAAGCTGTGATAGACACTAGATATGAGGACACCCCAAACAGACAGTCAAACACATGTAGACTGCAGCAGCAGAGATTTGGGGGCTTATGAAACAAGTCCTAGTCAAAAAGGATGTGACCACAAAAAGCTGCTTCCTCCCTCATCCCATCACTGCCCCGATCCCTCCCTTCCAGCACACAGCTGTCCGACAGCACTGCACCCACTTCCACTGCTCATTGTTCTACAGTTACATGAAAGAGAAGGGGAAACCTCCTAGATTAGGACATGTAGACATACACAAAAATGATCAGCTTGTGAATGTTAAGTTTTTCAGAGCTTCACCAGACTGTTAAGAGTAGTTATTTCCACATGGTCTGACCAGTCAGTGAGACTGATACAAGGGTCTCTTTTAGACTGGATCAGCAGTGATTCATCAATTCACTGTTGGGTGAGCAATGACAAGTAACAGATTCAAGATAAGGGCACGTCTGATCTGCCCAACACAAGCAGTAACATATTGTTTGATCAACACCTGGTAAGTGTATCTTCCCTGAATGGACAAGTGAGACAAGGGAAAGCTAAAGCTCATTTGAATCTCAATGACTAATCCCAAAAACTGATAACAACTCACTGCTTGTTCTTTGTGTTTTCACCAGCAAAGGCTGAAAATCAAATCAATCTTTATTTGGTTTGACTCCAAGAATGATAAGATAAACTTTGGTCTGTGCTACAACAATTATTGGCAGCTTCTTTAGAAATATCATTCTGTGTGATATAAATTGACAAACCATGTGACTTGCATATCCCCCCCCCAACACACACATTGTACAATCACGGCCATGGTATTTATATGACTGCTGTCCACAAGAGAACAGTTTCTCAAATTTTCCAAAGACATTTTTCATATATTGTAACAGTTCAAGTTACAGCATATTCATACAACTGAAGACATGAATGATAACATGTCAAGATCAAGTTAGTAAACAATAAAAATAGATCCAAAATCACTGTTACACTGCTCTGAATAAGTAGTTGTTCATCACATGTTAGTCTCTTTTGATTTAACCCAGAATAATGCTGTAATTCTTGCTGTTATAAAGTCCACTAAAACACCTAACAATGAAAAACAGAAGATAAATAAAACGCTTTACTGTGTGAAATGTGTCTGAAATACATATCAATTATAGAGTACAGAAAACATACATTATGGAAAAACGATTCGGCGAGTGGTGAGCACCCACACCCAGAGAAAGAGAGAAAAGGGGATTTAGAAACACGCATCTAATGTTTCACAAATCCCTAAAACAGTGGCAAAAATAACTTTTAGTGTTGCTCCAATTGAATCGTGCTACTAAAATACGCAGTCGTATCATAGCTTTATTTCAGCGACATTAGCCAAACCTGGCATGTAGCAAGCTAATGTAAGCAATCTGGAGAATTTGCTAACAAGCTTAGCTACTGTTAACATAACTTGTTTAGCCTAACGAACGTAACATTACTCAAAACTAACTAACGCAGCCGCCTTGTAGTCTGACTCTATAACGACGTGTCCTCTTTAAAATACACTTTGGTGAGCCATGATTTTCTACCTCTTAACTGCCAGCTAAGTTACTTCAGCCTTCTTCCTCCATTCCAGAAACTTGTTGAACTTCTTACAGCTGAAGCTAAGCTAAGCTAGCTGCTAGCCCAGCCCTCCGAGGGAAAGTGGCCAGACTCGGCTCAGCGTCCCCCAATGATGCACCGGAGTTTAATTTACGCCCTTGTAGTCGAAAAACTGTTCAGTCACGTACCTTTTAACAACATACGCAACGTTACTGGTGAGTTTCCTTGCGGCGGTTTCTGCCAAACTTCTCGCCTTCACACGGGTTTTGTGTCGTTTCCCAGCGCCTCTTCCCTCCTTCTCTCCTGGCCATGTCCTCCAGCTCCTGGAGACAAGTAGACTGGAGAGGCGGAGTACATATCACTCCGCTGCACTGACAAACTAGTGCTCGCTTTGGTGTTGCGACCGAGGCGCATTTTACTGCTTAATGCCTAAACCACGCTGTATTAGCATCGACTATAACAACAGTGTCACATGATGTCCAGCAGAACAATCAGTGGAGCACTTTTTAAAACCTTTTCGCTTTCCTGCGCATAGATGAAAAAAAAAAGATCCGAATCAACAAACTTTATCCACCAGAGACAGCTGCTGCTGGACTGTCACAATCATACGCGTCGAAACAAGAAGAACAGCTCAACATGTAACAAAAGAAACCCCAAACCCGGTGCTTCAGTAGCGTTTTGGATTTTTCACTGTGTGAAGTTGTGTTTCTTACGGTGGTCGTGCTGCGGCTCTGGGACGTCTCACAAGTTGCTGGCTCCGGTGAGTCTGGAGGAGCGCAGTTTGTTGTGTATTGTTGCCCTTTGTAGTCACTCGCTCGACACTCCGGCGGTCCCCGCGGAGTTAGTCCGTTTACCTTTAACTAATCCAACTATTAATTACTATTTCACAAACATTTCCGTAGAGGAGTCGCTACTCGGGCAGATTATTGCTGGGAGTTCAGACTCTTCATTCAGTCTTCAGAGTCCCGATGAGACGCAGGTTCCGGGTTCAACCACCAGTGGGCGACGTACAATCAGTTTGACGCTGTAATTTACCACAACGCTGCTACCGCCATGCAACCAGTCCTAAATGTTTTAAATGTATTGTTAATAGTGAATTATATATCTGCTACCAGATGATATTTCAGTTCAGATCATATCCACTGGTTACTCATGCTGCGGTTGTAGTCTTGGTCCATATGCTCTTCCGAAACTCCTCCGGATGACATAATCTGAACTCATGATGATTAAACATTCTTCCAGACAGCATGTGTAAAAAGGAGAGAGAGAAAAAAAACAGAACAAAACAGAGAAGACATTCACACTGGGATCTCCTCAAAATTAAATACAGTGGTCTATTAACTACAAACAACCACAGAGCTGACCTCTACGTTGGAGGCAGCAAACAGGCAGTAAACATATATTGATCATGTTTGTTCATAGGCAGCCAGTTGTGCCCTTGTGGTAGACCATCCTTTGTAAGGGAGTGGGTGTTCATACCCACATATGTCTCAACAGTAGAGCTTCACCTGTTGTGAAAGTTAAATTATATTAAGTACCAACACCACATGTTAAGACAGACAACTTTATATAAATTAGGAATTTCCTCTTTAGGGCTTCCAAACTATTACTGTTAACATATAATAATATACATGTGCTCCTCAAACTAGAGCCACAGGAAGCAAGTTTGTGAAGTTGACTTCAGTAAAACTTTAGTCTCCTGGTTCTTTCACTGAAGCATTTGCACTGGTCACTGGATGAAAAATAATAATTTTCAGCAATGTAATTTGGTCTTCGTCATCCTGCAGGTGTACTGTGTGTTCTTGTTAAAAGGTGGATGAACACTATTCTACTTGACACATTAGATTAGATTTTTTTCTGGGTTTTTCTTAAAATTATAACCAGTGAGTTTCTCTGGTCTGAAATCATCATACTGTGCGTCATGAAGCATTACAGGAAAAACTATACAAGATGGCTTAGGTACCAGTTTACCTGGAAGCTTGATCCACTGCAGCTGAACAAAACCCAAAATGCTGCATGCCACAAGAAAAATTAAGAGCTGGAATCAAACATCAATATTATTGAGTAATTCATTTGCAAATGTGCTTATTAGTCCCACATCAGGGCAGGATTTTGTCCTTATGAGAAACTCATTAGATTTTCTATTTTTAAAAGAGGCTGCATGAACTGCAGTATCCCAATGTTGCTGCTTTGGATTTTACATTGATTTGTGTCATATCTGATCACAAATAATAATCACTGATTAAATTTGAACTTCAAACTTCGATTTAGCGTTTTATATGAGACACACTTTATATCAAAGTATGTAGTGTGGTATGTTTTTGCCGTTACACTTTTCTTCGACTGTTAAATCACTTAAGTTTTCTACTTATTTCAAAAACAAGAACTGTGAAATGCATCATTTCCTGTTCTCAGAGGAGTTTTCATACAAAATGCACACCAGGAAAGATGAGTAACACATTCATGAACTGTCAGGAAGTTGAATCACTGTTGTAATTTAAACATAGACCAGCATAAATGACCTTTTGTTTGGAGGACTGCTGTGGTTAACCTGGGAGTTTAAACCGTGACCTGTGTAAATCTGATCTTTAAATACTATACGTACTCTTTCTGAAATGCTAGTTAGAATTTGCATCATTTTTGTCCCTTGGTGATTTACTTGAGAGCAACAGATGCCATTAGTTTGTTCCCCAAAGTTAAAAAGTCAGTATGACGTTTACCTTTAAGGAGCCAACTACATTCAACATCAGCTGAGGAGGACTATTGGCTGTTTGGTTTTAAGATAAGTCATATGATGATATGAATCATAACAGACCAGTCTGTACCATAAATAGGTTTTGGTGGATGAGCTTACTGTATTCTAGACAGTGCCTACGTCATCCCCTGCTTCGCCTTGTATTAAAATAATAATTTGTGTCTGGTTGAAAAACTCCTCTGGGTGACATCATCTGGTGGAGTTTTTCAGATCAGACGTCCTGTGGCTGCTCGTACTACGGAGGTTGTACTCTTGTTCAACCTGCTCCACCCTCCTGCTCCACCCTCCAGAACTCTTTCAGACAGCATCAATGGAACTGAAATACGCCAGATGATGTCATCAGGAGGAGTTTTCAGCTAGAGATAAAGAGATATTTCTCATACGAGGTTTAGTGCTGTTTGAACTTTGGAAAAGACAAACTTACATCAGGTTATGTCCAGCAACAACCGATGAGACCATTTATTGTGATGATTTTGTTAAATACTGGACCAAATCATTTGTGCCTCATGCACAATATTTCATTATAGTGAAAGTAGCCCAAGACAATTTTCTACTTTTTATTTTCTTCCTTAGGCTCAGTGCAACAAGGAATGTTAAGTTAAATTTTTTTGACAGAAACAGTGATTAATCCGAGATCGTACAGTATAATCACAGCAAACGTACTGAAATGTGTTTAAGAAAAACCCAAAACACTTAAAATGACAGATCTCTGCAAATGAACCTGTGTCGTCTAAACACTTCAACAGTAGTGCATGTTTTCCTCTTTGCAAGTGAACCAGTGAATCGTTTCATTAGAGTATAATCTGTAAACTACATTTGATTCAAACAGATTAAATAATCAGCGTGAAAACACCACAGTCCTGACTCGTGCTCGACCGTATGTGATGGGTCAAAATATATCAGGATGTAAAAACAGAATACACAAGAACTACAATCATTTGTACAGCAGATCCAGGGAGGGCGCCACCAGATCGATTGTAGAAACATGACAAAGTTTAGGCCACAGAGTCATGTTTGCATGTTTCGTAACCCCCCCCCCCCCGTCCAGATTCAGATCATCCCCCCGGAAGATATTGCTTCATTATTAGCAGTGAACAGCATTAAGATTAAGTGTTTTTAGTTTAGATCAGATTAAATAACATTCCCACACTCAAAAAAGATTCCTTAAAGCTGGTAAACAGAATGTTTTTGGTAATGTCATACATCCGGCCATTGTTCCTTTGTGTTTCAGAGAACTTATTCACAAATGACAGTTTAATAACTTTGCTCGTGTGGATTTGTGACACATAACTTATTCTACACTTGCGTGCCTTGTTGCTTCATGACATTCTGTTCATCCACGCATAACCAGAGTTTGTGTGCTGTGCAATCAGCCCGTGATTTAAAAGCCACCCTCCATCACCACCCCAATCAACTAAAGAAGTAATCCTGGAAAGAGCAGCTGTATTATTATACTAATTTATCAAACTAATATTTTACCACTTCATCAGCTACCTTTATATTCAGGTCCTTATTACGATCATGCAATAATTTAATCAAAATATAGGCTGAAACAAAGAAATGAGACTGAGGTCAGAGTGCAGCCTGCTACTGGAGTTTGGATGATTTCCTCTGTGCTTTTGTATAATAACCTTGTCATTATTACTGAGCGAGGCCTCAGAACTACATTTCATCTGCAGGCACTGCTCTGTGGTTTAGGAAGGTTTAAATTCCCCCCACTGGAATTTAAAAAGAATAACGTCAGAAATTATTCCGCATGTCCACTCTGCCCACAACCAGTGAAACCTGTCCACTTCTACCAGTAATGCAGCAGTACTGGTTTCAATATGACCACCTGGGCACTGTGTGCTCATAATAAGCACTTACTGACCAACGTGTCAACTGCTAATGGATGTAACTGATGAGTTACAATGGATAAAATGGTCAGCTAATTTAGCAAATGAAGGCACTGAAAAATGAGAATTTGATAAAAACATTCCTACACTATAGTGCAGTGTAGAGAGCCACGGCATATCCCCGCAGCGTCAGAGCCTCATATGACAAAATATGAAGAGCCAGTACATTTCCATTTCATGAGGCAAAAAGCTGGTGAGCTTTGACGTGAACAAAAGTCTCCTTTGGTGCTGGACACTATCTGTCCTGGTTGTCCAACTTGAAGCCACAGTCCGAGGTGTCCTCAGAGGGAGTGTCTAAGACAGGATTAACAAACCCTTCAAATTCAGCGTCCGCACTGTGCTCTGGGAGGGTACTCACAAAATCATTCTCCCACTCCAGAGCATTGGAGTCCTCGGAGGCCGAGGTCGGGCCACTGTTCATTTGCTTGCTGCCGGGTCTCAGGGCTGCGCGCAGGATGTCCTCCTCTGTCCGAGACCTCTCCCAGGCGGGAAGCGTTCGATTGATTCCTGCAATGCAAGGACACAAGCTTTCAATCTGACAGCCGAAGTCACTGGAGTCAGAAAAGCCTCCAGGCAGTAATGCGATGCCTCAGATGGGACACAACACACTTTACAAGACCATAACCAAGTTAAAACCTGACATATGTGCTACATTTAGATGCACTTTTATCTCTTTTACAGAAGCTAACTTGCTATTTAAAGCTTCATAGTATTTATACTGTATATATAATTGTTACGGGTCGAGATAATGCTGCAACTAACAATTTGTTTTTATTAATATAGTAAAGTGTTGTTACACTTCCACTTAAATAATATAAAGCCCAATTTTCTATCAGCTACATTGAAACTGACAAGAGTAACCTAGAACAGATGTGTTCCTTTTTGATGTGTCAAAACCGCTTCGTTTCTATCAGGTTTGATGAGCGTCTTTTCAATGGGCTCCTCTCGGTACTACAGTATATAGTAGGACAGGATACTACTGTACCGTGATGTTGAAGATCAGTTTACATGTATTTCTGTTTTTTTTTCATCCATTTAAATTTTCCTCTTACAGACACGTCCAGCAAGGTCGGGTACTGTTCTGTGAACCTCAGTCACAGGAACATCAAGCTGTTTGATAGAACACGCTTGCCAATTATTTCTTATCTCCTTAGACAACGCTCCTCCTTTTCTTCCTCTTGTGCATGCTGAGTGTGGTGCACACAATGATTCCAAAGAGCACACTGAGGACTTTTCTCCATCTGAACAGCTGAATGACTGATGATAAGGTAGAAGACACTTGTGGTACTAATTAAAGACAATATTAAGAACATGTTCCTGCTGATCCGGACTTGTTTAGAAAATCTATCTGCTTGGCAAGAGGCAGCTAATTCTAATCTGAGTGGTGAGCAGCATCCCACCTTCCTCATCCTCCCACTCTAGATCCAGCGATGTTCCGTCATCGTTGGTGGAGCGAGTCTTGGTGGTAAAATCCCAGCTAACGTCGGTGTTAGGAGTCACCACGTTTGTGTCAGAGGGAAGTCCTGGAAACAGAGAGAGCAAATGCAGAACACCTCAAACTGAGATTAAAAATGTGATTTATTTATTACCACAGATATAAATAACTGTGCATGTTAATAGAGGTAATGTAGTTAAAGCTTACTCACTGTTGCTCCTGAAAGCCTCGGACTGGGCTTTTACATTCTGGAGGTAGACATCGAAATCCTCCCCAGAGGTTTGTCTGAAAGAGTTTATGATGACGATTAACTAGAGCATGACACTGCATGTGCAAAAATCATCTGTCCTTAAAACTTAGTCAGCCTGACAGAAAGCCTCCTGCTAAGGCTTGTACTCAAACCTGTTCTCAACATTTGGAAGAGCTGAAAGCTGATACTGTGCTCAGCTTTGTTAATGTTGGCTCCTTTTATTAGCACTGCAAACTATGAGGATATGTGAGCTTTTAGCTCCCTTCTGGCACTAACTGGAAATTATTTAAGCGCCAACACAGGACACCTTGCTTTTGTATCTTTTCTGCAGCCTACACACTGCATGAGAACAGGAACAAACCAAGTGCTTATTAAATGTTTCAACAGAAAGCTTAAAAAGCAAATTTTAAAATTTCAGTCAAATAACAATAAATGGCAATATCATACATATAAAGGGGCTTATACAAATTCCTTAGTGAACTACTTGCTGCTGATGCTGCAGGTAGTGGTTTTTACATCGGCCACCAGCTGAGGAAGCAGAAAGACTCTTTCACGCCTTTTGAAATATATGCAGCAATCCTGACTACAGAAACATGCGTGCAACCTCATGACCACAGCGTATCCTCGGCTCAACAACTGGCCTGTTGTCTCATGAACTTGAGTGACTCACTTTCTTTGCCGAGTTTCGCTGCCGGAGCCATCTGCTTTTCCCCGTGTCTTCTGGGCAGACAGCTGCTAACAAAAAAAGAGCACAGATCAAGTAAACAGAGTCAAACCTTCCCGTGATTAAAATACAGACTGTGTTGTTTCAAGTAAAGCATTTTAACATTTTGGTGCTACAAAATAAACATGAGTATTAAGTCTGACTTTACGAACCAACAGCATAAAAGCGGTGGAATGTGGCATGAAAGCAATAAAAAATAATAATTTCAGCGGCTGTGTTTTCATTATATCACATTACACCTTTCAGGTCGTTATTTGGAACAGTACAGGAAATACAAAGCCACGATGTAGACCAAAACTCATACAGCAATACCATTAAAATCCAAAAGTCCAATTTTCTTTGTTTATAATATATTCCTAAAGTGACTGTAGGGACTGCAGTGACCGTAAAAAACAGGCATGGGTCTGTTTGTGTTCCTCATCTCACTGTTTACAGTTATTAACATCATCCATTTAAGGTTCTATGTCTATTAGCATATTAACATTTGTATATTGTGCACCATTTACTGGCTATTAATCCATCCTGAGGTGCCCGACTCTCAAATATAAGGTGACTGAAATAGTGAGCTCTGCAGCGAGGATGCACTGTACCTGTTGATTAGGAATGCTAGCGATTCAAGTTTTTCACCAGATAACTGAAGCACCGAGCTAGACAACAATATCCCTGACTACATAACACTGTGTTATGTTATGTTAATAGGAGTAGCCTTTGCACAGGGCCAGTAGGTTAGAGGAGAAGTTGTTTAAGTCAAGCAGTAAGTCAAACTGGCAGAAGGGAGCGCTCAGTGCCGCCTCACCTCCTTCATTTTTCGTTCACGTGCCAACCTGGCGGCCTCGCGCTGGGCGGCATTTCTAGCCTCTTCTTCTAGCCTTAACTTCTCCTCTTGTGCCTCTAACTGAGCAAAAACAACGAAATGAAACAAACACAAAACACAGAACAGAAAATTACAAAACAGAAAAAACAATGCAGCAAATTAAAAATAAGCAAAAATCAGGTTTTAAACGTAAAATGAAATAATGGGGGGTGTTAATCTAACAAAGATGGATGCTTATTTTATTTGTGCCTTACTTCTACTTGTAGCTTCTGGTCAATCAGGATCTGCTTGTCTGAGATCGCAGCGTAGCGGTGTTCTCTGAGGTGACTGATCTCATCTTCACTGATGGGTCTACAGTAACAAATGAACAACAAAACAAAGTGAAGCTTTTTTTTAAGCCTATTTTCAGAAAATGTAAGATTTTTTCTAAAAAGCAATACAATTAAAATCTGTGATTTGTTAATTTGCTTTAACCTTTAATTATCTGACAAAAGTATAAAGAAAAAAATGTTCTTGTATACTTAATCATATTTTATAAAGCAAACTTAGAGTTTCATGTCTGCTACACACTTACTGTTAATAACAGTCTAGTTTCTTTTTTCAAAGTAATTTTTTTCCCCAAAACAAACTACTCGACTATGTAATTACCACATACAACACGTGAATTCGTTTTTATATTGTTTTTCCTTTTTTTGTATTTGAAGAAAGTCTCAGTAAAGCATCAAAATGAAGAACATGGTTTACATGGTTTTTTATCGAAGCACCGGTCAACTATTAATTGGGCTTCATAGCGTCAGTAGGCATTTTTAAGGAACAGATGGATCCACAGTAACATAAAATACAATTAAGTTTGTCAGTGAAAACACAGAAAGTCTTTTTTCTACTTTGGTCAGACAAATAAAGGTTCAGGTGAACCTGCAAATCAGATTTTTGTCTTTAATGCATTTTAGAAAAACTCCCGACTTTTAAGTAACACAGCACGACTTACCTGGGGCAGGGCTGTGGGCTCTCTCCCTCCCCCTGCAATGCAGCAAACAGAATAAATTACTATATAGCACCGGAACAGTGCAGACAATAGTCAAAGTACTGCTGTATCAAAGTGACATGTGTGCAGCAGGTGCATCCCTTATTTTCTAATCATGGTTGGAGGATGGATATAGGAGGAATGTCTGGTGCAATGCAGAAAGTAAAAGCCTGGAAATACCAGCACAATGCAGCTTTTAATTAGACGACACATCCCATAAAACACATACTCTGTCTTTTACAATGTAAATAGCTCCAGAGCAGTACATCCATAACAGAGCTGAGAGAAATAAAAATATGACCATCACCATAATCACCAAGATGATCAGACCTACCTCATCACTCTCTACCAGATTTTCAAACTGCAAAATGAAAAGGTCACAATTAGACAAATGAAACCAAACAGTCCATGATTCAAACAATAAAGCAATCCAAGTAAATGTACGACCCATACCTCTATTGTATAATGTTCCCCTGTGGTACTGCTTCTGAAATATTTGGACCTGTAATAACAATCAAGAGGACATGAACACAAATGACATTAAGATAGACTTCTAGAAACAGGACGTCTAGTAGGTAGGTGTGTTAGTAAAAATAACAACATAGACTTAGACATCATGTAGACACAGCACTGCACACAGGTAACATAATGTCAATCTGTAACAGGTAATGTTTATATTAAACGTTAACAACCTCTGGCTCGCTCTGACTGTGGGCAGTGTGTTTAGTTTTTTGGAAAATTTAACAGTTGCAATTTAATTGGTTCTGATTTTAGAAACATGCTCATGGAAAATGACTTTCTGTGTTATTTTCTGATGAGCAGAAATATGTTTCCTTTGTTAGTTAATCTACGTTAAAGGTGATATTGGATAAAAAGTTATGAATAATTAATCTTTTAATCACACTTCAGTCTGTCTATGTTTACTTATTGTTGGGAAGTAACTAATTACATTTGATTAAGTTACTAAATAAACTAAATTTTAATCAGCCGCTAAGATTTTTTTTATTATTATGTTACAGATAATAATCAACAATTTGGTGATTACAAAGGGGGATAATTTTTTATCTATAAACTAACTCAAAAAAATAGTATAAGGTGTAATTAATAACAGGATAGTATAAAATGGCTATTAGCAGTGTTACTGCAACATATCACATTGTCCACATCTCTACTACATTAATTTTAGAATTGTAGTTACTACTACTCAAAAGACTAGTTACTGTAAACATTACAAATACTTTACATTTAAAACATTATTAATTTTACAAAACACAGTAGGATTAATTAGCCTTTAATGACCTGAAATTCACAAGCTGCCCAGCATAATGTAAAATTATTCAAATAGTTAGATTCAAAATATATATGATCTTCATTTATGGTTGTTAAAATCTTTACCAGCTGCAACATTAAAGTGTAAAGAAAATGATAAGACATCGATAATTATAACCCAGTAACATCACAGTCACTGAAATGAATTCAGTCCCTCTACATAAGAAGCTAATACTGGGATGTACTTACTTACTAAAGTAACGTTTGAATGTAGGGCTTGTAACAGAGTATTTCTACACTGTGGTACCATCACGTCAGCTGCTGAATCCATCAGCTCCAACATGTAAACACAGCGTGAAGACTTTATTTGATTAACTGCTTTAAAACAGACGACTGAAACCCAGCATCTGTATCAGGATTGATGTTAAAGGCAGTCTACAAATTACAAAGTCTAAATACTGTCACAGCCCTCCTCATCAGGTCAGAGCTGTCATTTAATGAAGCTAAATGACATGACCGGGCTGCTGACAATAGGGGTGGGGTCTTGACTCCTGCAGGTTGGACCCCCCCCCCCAACACCGCTCCAGAGTTTTTACAGCAGAGGAGCCAGCAGCAGCTCACCGACTGGCCTTTACCTCAACTTCCAGCATCACACCGCGCCGTCAAACAGTCTCCACACAGTCACCGTGCTGTATGGATCAGTTACCGGTTAACGCACGGCTAACGCACGGCTAGCTAACGTTAGCAGCGACCGGATACGCTGGTTCACATCAGATGATGCTGTCATGCTAGCTAGTTAGCTCAGCTAGCTAATGCTATGTTTCACTCACCCGCCTCCTCTCTGTATCCTGTTGGCTTCTCTCCTGAAGAGCCCAACACAGTATGCCCAGCAGTTACCCATCGCATTGTCAGGTATTACTTTTTTATCATTACTTTAATGTCCTGACAGCTGCTACTGTAGGTAGCTTCATCTCTGAGTCCAGTCCTCTGCTCCGACCACTTCCTCATCCTCCTTCCTCTCCGGATGATCACAGACCACACACAAATGCTCAACACCGCCACCTACTGCCGGTTTGTCGGAGTTTTTCATACGTTTTAAGTTTATAAAATAAATGTCTCGGCAACACTTGTTCACCAAACTTGTTAAAGGTGAAAGAAATCGGGTAATTGATAAAAAAGGGACAAAGGTCAGTGTTATTATAGAGATTTGTTGTGGATCAAAACCAGCAGCTGGTGAATGTGGAACTAATTTTAACCACTTTATGTAGTGACAGGTTAATCCATAATAATACATCATCATTTTTATTGGGTTCATAACATGTTGTTTTAATGATCTCCATCTGCAAAGTAACTAAAATTGTCAGATCAATGTAGTGTAGTAAAAATAATAATAAATGGAGTTCATAGATGGAGTGAATGATAACAAAACAAAGCATTTTTTATGGAAACGTTTATAATCCTATTAAAGAAAAAGGTTAAAAAAGTATTATCTGTACAAAATGCATTTAGTGACTCTGCAACAACTCCACTCTAACTGATATATTACAATAAATTATATGATTACAGATACATAAACAGCATTTTCAGGTGTAGCTGGTTGAGGTGAAGCTGAAATGTAGTCCAGTGGTTCCAAAACTAGGGTGGACCTACATCTGTGCTTTGAATCAGCTACAGTAGGACACATTAGCCAACATACAAGATGAACTGTACAGGGCGCCCCTCTCCAAATGGCTCTGATCTTTTCTTTTTTAGTGAAATGTTGAATGTTGAATATACAACCAATCACAGATGAAGAGGAGGAGATTTTGACCACAAGCCAAAATGTTTACAAGCCACTGCCACCCAGATCTTAAGGAAGATCATTTATATTATAACAACCTGAAATCTTTATCTGAAATTAACTAAAGATGTCAAAGGAATACCGTAAACGGTCTAATCATTTTCTGGTGGAGCAGAGGCATAAAGTAAGATAAAATACTAATACTCAATAAAGTACAATAAAACATTTATTACAGCAAAGACTGCTTTATTGTACGTCTGATAAATTCTATATTTACATTGATCCACCTGCATCATCATTTTATTTCAGTTTTAGTTTTTTTACTCTACATCATCAGAGGTGAAGAGGTAGTCATGGAGCTCATCCTCTGCAGGGATGTTGTCCTCTCTGCTGACTTTGACTTTCTGAGCAACAGGCATGTATCTGGGCATGAGCTTCCTTCCACTCTGAAAGAAAAAGGGGGAAGGGTTGAAGTCTCACTCCTGTTAATAAAATCTAACTGTAAATTTAGTTGTGGTTCTGTTAAAAGTGAGTGTATATAAAGGAACTTTCTTATTTATATTTCTGGCTGTAATGTATCTTGACAGATGATAATAATAATAGTAACAGCAACAACAACAACAACAATAATAATAATAATCCCCTCAGGAAAGATCTTGGTAAGATTTCCGTGTTTAGTATCTTGTCCAGAAACACAAGAGTTGGGGGTTGCCTCTCCTATTCATGCCTCCTTCTTTCACGCAGATCTTACCCAGCATGTCACATCATGAATGTAGACCAGTGAAAGCTGGTGGAGGACGCCATTCAAATGAATGTACTAGTATGACGATATTTAACAAAATTATGCAAACGACTTACTGTTTTCTTGGAGTCAGCAAGGGATCTCTCCAAGTACTTCCTCATCCTTTCTTTCTGTTTCTCTCTCTGCTCCCTCAGCTTCTCTTCACGCTCCCTGCAATTACACTGTGATGAATATCATTGCCAACAATTATATGTCACGGCGCTTTGGCGTCTGCTGCTCTATTAAGTTGTTTCCACAGTCAAAAAAAGAAATGAAGTAAAACATAGCGACTGTGCTGAGACGTACAGTACCTGCTCCTCTTCTCACTGTCCTTTATCTTTTTCATCATCTCCAAGATTTCTTTAGGGATGCTGTCAAGGCCCAGCAGAAGCAAAGACATGCGATTCTCAATATTGGTGAGCTTCTCCAGCGTGCTGAGGTTGGCCATCCTGTCACCCATGCAGCTGCGATGCACCTCTGCTACTTTTTCACTGAGAGCATCGAACATCACATCCTGCGAACAAGAGAAAGATGCTCAGCATGGCTCCACATACAGTATAAGGGGTAAAACTGGGATTAGAAACATTACGTTCTGTTTCCTTACCTGGTCTTCTGTGTTCAGTGAGACATGGAGCTGAACTTTCTGCTTGAGTTTGTTTCCTCTCGCCTTCTCTTTCTCGATTCTCTGGTTTATGTCATTTATCTGCAATGCTAGTTGCTCTTCATCCTTTTCGCTGGAGACACGGAATAATAAAAAAGGGGTAAAATGTTTTTAAGGCAGCAGAACATGCGTAAATAACAAAATGTCACTGCAGCCCATGACCCACAACACTTACATCTTCTTTCTGGTTGTCTCCATAGACTGTCGGAGCTCCTCCACCGTCTCCTCCACCCTTGTTGAGTTCTGAATCAAGGACAAATTCTGCTCTGTCAGCTCTGTCACCAGATCTAGAAGCTGCTGGGGGTCAGTAAAGTACAGCTGTGGCTCCTCCTGCAGAGAGGAGAGACAGCTTGGTGGTCAAGAGAGGCCACTGTGAGCAATGCAAATGAAAACCCAAGATTAAAGGAGGGAAACTGACCTCATATTCTGAGCTGTCACTATCCAGGTTAGAATTGTGATTCCCCCAAAAAAGGAGAGTGTGTAAGGTCAGGAGAAAGTTTTGGGCAGAAGCATGTAAACAAGATTCCGAATAAATTAACTGCAAGATGACACATATGCTGTGTGTGTATGAGTATATTTATGTTTCCTTACAGTGTGACTGAGGACAACCTGGTCTCTTTGGAAGGCAGCTCTCTACCTGTAGTGGACAACTTGCTCTCCAATCCTGTAAGTTAAGGACATTAACATTTAGGACTTGTCCTAAATGTGCGGACGTGTCTTCATAACCTATTTTCAGTTCATTTAAATTGTAAAATTTAAATTTAAAAGTTAAGTCCTTGCCGTTCCTACAAGCTGACTCCTCTGGCTCACTGTTGCGCTCCTCCAGTGTGTCTCTGTCAGAAGGGACTTTGGCTTCCATAGCTTTAGCTCTCTGGTCCTCCTGCCACTCTGGAGGAGACAGGTTAAACAGGAGCTCCTTGTATCTCTTGTAGTCTAAAAGGATTTCTTCAAACTTGGTGATTTCACTTTGAAAAAAAACACACATTAGATTTAAATCCACATGAGACCACGTCCTTCACCTTTAAAGTGCTTCTTTGGGCTTATTTTTGGTATCGTTTTTATGCTCATAAAACATGGACAGACACATATCTTTACAATACAACATTGCACATGTCATTACCTCTTTATGGCTCCTATTTCACCATTCAGTTTCTTGATCTCAGCATTCTTCTCCTGTTTCGACTTCATCTCCCGTTCAAAACTGACAACAAAGACAAAACAAACATTTGCAATCTGACTTTTTACATTTCACACAAACGTTCTTGTCTCAGAATCAAAGCGCTAAATACAACATTTTAGATGTACTGTGAGTACTTCTTACAACGTCCGGGCCTCCACAGACTTCTTCTCGTTCTCCCTGAGGAACTCTTCAAATTTGAGGTTGTCTTTTTCAATGAGCTTTTCAAGCTGTTTTAGCTGTCTCTCCTCTTTTGCAATGGCCTTGTCCATCCTCAGGATCTCTGACTTTTTTGTCATCAGCGCCAACTGAAAAAAAAAAAAAGAAATTGATGGAAGATGGAGGATTGCAGTTGATTTAGAAGAATCAAAAGTTAGGTATATTTTGGTGACTAAAAAAAGAAGATACTGACTCACTGTCAGTATCTCTGTTGAGGTTGTAGCAACTCATCCTTACCTCCAACACTGCTTTCTGTCGTTCCATAGAGATTAAGTCATGCTTGCTCTCTTTCGTAAAGTTCTCTGGGTACAGAGTATAGACAATGGTGTGAAACGCATGTAGAGGTTTTAAAATTCTGCAAGTAGGAACGTTTGCCTCTCCTCTCACCTCGCTTCATCATGGCCATCTTCAGCTCATGTCTGCCAGTTATTTGTTTCGGGAGAGTTGCCTTACTCCTGCCATGTTTTAGATTTTTCATCTTCTCTTCCTCCTCCTCCAGTCCTCCCTCCAGATCTTTCTTCAGCTTGGCCATCATCCGTGCTGCGTAGGTCGTCTTCTCATCAATTGGCAAAGTCAGGAATTTACGTGCCTCCTGAGCACGGAGGAGAACAGCAGCATGACATTAGCGCAGCAAAGATCAATACTGCACTTTTTGCAAACACTGAGTCACACAAGTATCATGCAATGGATGTAAAACAGTTCATTTCTACATTCACAATTACACTCATGAACACACACCAACCTCCTTTTGGTCCCCTTTTTCATTTATACTCAGCAGAAAAATGCTTTTACTGTCTGGCACTTTGAAGGGGCTCTGTCGTGTCTCTCTCCTCTTCATGTCTGAAAAATGCAGCGAAGAAAACACAACGAAACAGAGATTATCATTTCCTATAGTTTTGTTGCTCGGTTTTCCAGATCTGTCACTTTACCCACTATACCTTTTTTATGTGATTTGGCAAAACCTTCAGTTTCTGAAACAGCAGTGCTGCCAGAAGAAACCTCTGGTCCTTCTGTTAAAAAAGTAATAATCGTTAATCATCAGTCAATGAATCCCCAACTCAGTTTGCATTGTGAAAAGCATCTCATTAACAAACCAACACAAACATACCTGGGTGTGTTGATGTCATCTCTGAGGTCTCCTCTGGAATGCGGCGTTGACTCATCGTTTAAACTTGGCTGCAGGTTACAGACAGAATACCAATGTTTGACAAACAGCTTTATCACATTATTAATCAAAATAATCCATTTTGAAATGTTCATTGTCATTCAAGGCAAAACTGGGTCTAATTTGGTGTGAAGTGAAAACAATTGTGGGGATGGACCATTGATGTAGGGGGACTTTAATTTACATGGTGATCTTAATTAGTTCTTCTGTTATGATTTTTTCTTCATCAGTGATGGAGGAAGTATTCAGATCCTTTACAAAAGTAAAGTTCTCAATGCAAAAAATGCCCCCTTGACTGATGCTAAATATGGTGTAACTGGCTTATTATTAGGGCTGTCTTACAACTTTCATAATTTTCCAGTGTTCACTGACACCATCAACATCTCACTGTATACATGACATGTACTATCCAGTTCTAAATCCTTTAATATTATACCAGCAAGAACAAAATGAGAATTACTGCAGTTCACCTACAGAGCAAACAAATCTGTAGACAACACTGTTAACCTGGCTCTTTCCAATTTATCCTCCAGCTCCTGGACTCTACTGGACTCTTCTTCCTGCAGACCAATCTCTGAAGATAATGAGTTAGGGACTGGAAACCTAGTGACCTGGTATGGTCAAAATGCTCTAAAATCATTAAGACGCTTGTGAATTTCATAAAGACCGGGAAAAGTTTCTTCCGTACTGCTGTTGGTCTCATCAGCAACCCCCATGTCCACGCACAAACTGCTACAATAATGCTTCTCTTGTAGTGTTGGTTTCTACATCGAAAGTCTCAGAGCATATCTTTGTTTTAAAGTACAATCACACAATACATGATCAAAGAGTAAAATATAACTCAAGGTAAGCCAAGCCTCCGTATCTGCGGTGTATGATGCCTTCATGACAACAGGAGACACTCCTATTTTGTTTTAAGTTAGAGAGACCGATTAAATATTTCTTAACACCAACTATATCAAATTAACGTCTTTGTGTTTTAAGTGAAAAGAAAGTCGCAGTTAGCATTGCTTCGATGTTAGCATGCCATGCTAGCTAACGCTACAGGTTAGCCCCCGTCTGCGTTTCTCACGGTGAACAAAAACTAGGTGTAGTAACTGTACATAATAATAAAGAATAATGAAAACAGTTTCACCCACCTGTTCAACATACGCAGGATAATCCTGTTCATACACAACTAACAGAGGAAATCAACAAACAACTTTCCTCTCTGCTGTTCGTTTGTGTACTGTCGTCATGGTAACTGTTGCCTTCACAGTCTCCTCGTAATATTATGGGGCTTGTTATAACTTATTAGCATTAAAGATCCTACCTGTAGCTGCTTATTAAGTGTTTGTATTACTTTATAAACACACCTGTGATACTGGAGACACCCCCTTTACATGTCTGCATATTTTGTCTTTTTGTTTGTGTTATCACAAACTTTTAAACTTGCAGCGCTTCTTATTTGGCATGGTGTACAAAAACATTCTTCAGGTTAACTCTGCTTATTTCTGTGGGGCATTCTCATCCTCCACTAGATGGCAGAGACACATCACACAGTCTGTTTCAGGCAGAACACAATATATCCTCAGGGTGCTGGTCTGAGTGGAGAAACCCAGGACAGGGAAACATGTTTGTATGAGTAAGTGGAAGTACATTTCTGTCAGTGATCATCTCTTCCTCACTTAAGTTTAGCTGATTGCCTACTCTTCTTTTAGTTTATTCTGTACAAGTGAATATACTTAGATTCAGATACTCTACATCCTCTCCCACGCATCCGCACATGACCCCGCACATCTCAGCTCAACAAAGCCGCCCACACACTACACTTGCTTGTAGGAAATCCCAGTGTCAGTTTGTCAGGTTAATGCAAACACATGGGGGAGTGTTGGCACTCACAGAAGAAAAAGGGCACATTGTGTAAACATAGAGGAATTGTGTTTTATTCAGATCTGAAGGAACAGTTTCATTATTGTTCTTAGAGGACAGGAAACCTAAAGCAAGTACTAATCTTTATTTTGCTTTTTGCAACTTTCCATGTATTTTTGTTACATCCTCTCAAAAAATCCTGGCATGACTCAAATTAATTTTATTTTAAGACATTGTGCCTGAAACTATTCCTTTAGGACAGTTGCGCAGAAAGTTTTCCTGCACACAGTATCATTGCAGTTGAAGACTGCTGTAAAAGCAGCTGGTTTCTTGCAGCATTGCACAGGCTGTTCGAGCATTACAGATTGCCTCCACCTCCTCCGCTTATGTAGCCCAAAGACAGTGGGTATTGGTATTATATAAGTAGTGAACATTCAGCCTTCTACGCATAATGAGTTTGACAGTTTTTCTTTAAATATAATTAACACTTTCATCTTAAACAAAAACATTTCAAAAAGAACAATTATGCACATCCACACTGTATGTTTCCAGATATTTGAATAATACACACAGAAAAAAACAAACCAATAAACTGGATGGCTATATTATAAAAGCGACTTTCTGTCATGCAACAGAGTCGGAGCTGCCACACTTTTCATGCAGTTGTTGAGGTCGCTGTGAGATGCAGACTGAGCTCAAGCCCACATGACAGTGCTGCAGGGCTCCAAACTCAGCACAAAACAGCATTTCATCAAGTGTCTCTGGCAAGTCTGACGAAATTTTCTTCACTGAACTCCACAGTCAAACTCCTGCACCATTATTTAGATTTAACAGTACCACGGCAGTTTATAAAAAGTAAATGTTACTATTAACTGTAACTTCTAACGTTAATAATAACGAATACTTTGTTCCAAGTCTTAAAGATCTACCAGAGTAGTGCTTAAACACATTATAGGGATTGATAATTTACAATTATAGTAAATATCCACAAATCTAAAACATACCTTATTTTTAAAAGGTGAAATCTAACACTTGGTGACTCAGACACAATGAAAAACCTGGCAGCAGATCAGAGATATTTACTTCTAAGTGTTTTATTTGTGAGCTTGAATCATTCTTCTAAGCAATAAGAGAAATTCAGTTATTTCTTTTTTGCTGTTACGTTTTGTAGGGCTGAGCAGAGAGCAGTGGATTGGTTGCGAGACACATGCTAAGGCTCGTTTGATTTCTCAAAGTTGTTTGCTTTGACTCATACACAATATGAGTGGCAAAAAATTTAAAACTCACAGTTGATGTACAACTACAGTAACTGTGATCATTCAGCTGAAGTGGGTAACAAACACCTGCAAAGCCTTGGGATAGAACTGAAACTTGCTAAAGTATGGTAAATGGTAAATCATTTGTTTGTTTTTCTAACGTATTACTTTAGTAGTAAGTACGTAATATAAACAGAACTCTTGACAGACTCACCTTTCTGGCCACAAAAGGCTACTGACAGGCGATTCTGTCACATAAATATCACAGAATTTTACAGAAACTTTACAAGCATTGAAAAAAGTCTAAAAGATGACAAATCCACAAACGTTCAGCTCCAGGCTCCTTTGACTGTCAGTGTCATGTCTTCCCCTTGCCTTGGTTTGTCTCTTTTTCCACGTCTTTCTGCTCCTCCTTCACCTTAGCCACGCCCTCTCTCCACTCTCACTCCCTGATTGCCCTCAGCTGCACTTCAT
>JAUYWH010000002.1:4559559-4579409 GCA_034779795.1 Ctenopoma multispine
CAGTGGGGCAATGTGTTTTCTGCTCCAGTTCCTCTTCCAAGGCGGGTCCACGGCACCGTGGTCGCCGCCTCTCCAGTTCCTGTTCCGCGGCGGGGCACCGTCCAGGGTCAGCGGCTGCCTCCCTCGGGCCATCCGCCCGACGCTTTCCAGGGTCAGCGGCTGCCTCCCTCGGCCCGTCCGCCCGACGCTCTGCAGGATCCACGTCTGCCTCCCTCCATTTTACTTCCTTGTTTTGTGTTATGTTCTGTTATATTAAAGTCTTCTTTTGTTTGAACCCTCTCTTGTCCTGGTCTGCATTTGGGTCCACCATTTCATAACAACCACACTCGGACATTGACTTTATTAGCAAGACCACAACCCAAATAGCATGAAAGCACC
Organism: Ctenopoma multispine; assembly: GCA_034779795.1. Taxonomy (NCBI): domain Eukaryota; kingdom Metazoa; phylum Chordata; class Actinopteri; order Anabantiformes; family Anabantidae; genus Ctenopoma; species Ctenopoma multispine. Next base: position 4,559,938 of record JAUYWH010000002.1, read on the forward strand.
ACTACAGGATAGTCCCTGCTTGAATGGGAATTGCATGCAGACCTGTCACAAATCAAAGGTCTCTGTATTTATCGGGTGGAAAAGCAATTTTATTTAACTCTAAGGAGAATATTTTCCTCACTTTTTCACTTGTTTTCCAAAGAATAATTATGCCAGATATAAATATTTAATTAATGTGGGAGGGAAATGATTGGCAAAAGCTCATCGTTTGATGAATATGCTCAAATTATTATGTGATATGATTATTCTTCTCTCTTCTTTCAGACAGTCTGGTTAATTGAATGAATTATTGCAATGTGAATTGGGAATTTGGAAAGACTGGGAAAGAAGAATTTTCTAAATATAGGTCACTAAGAAGCATGTCTAATGCCAGTTTACACTGAATAATTATTTACTGGGAACAGAGCTCGACATAAAGCACAGAAATTGATACATTATTTAAATCCTCCATGTGTTTATCACCATATAGCCAGCACAGTTCATACTTGCTGCGAAATGTCTGACAATACTCAATAACTGACAAAGTCTCCTCATAGTCTATAATGAAATTATTAGGGACAACATCCATTTTACAAACACTAATATGGATTAAAGATTAAACTAAACTTAAACTTTGTCAGGATGAGCAGCCAGACCACTGTGCATCTTTTGATCAAACCACCTTGTTGCCTTTTGTCCTAATGATTAGAGAATTTAATCAAGTTGAGCAGCAAGCAGTTTCCTGGTGATTTTCAAGGACAATGTATTTCTATTGTTCTAATTTTACAGAGAAAGTGGAACTGCCAACAAAATGAACTGAAAGCCTGTCTGTTAGTATTGCAGGGCTGGATAATAACTGTTTAGACTGGAGGCCTAAGACAAGACAAAAATATTAAATTGATTGTGTTGCTAAGGACAATTCAGAATCAGAAAAATAACCACAGAACATATAGCGTAGCTATATTTTATATATATATTTTAACCAAAAAACATCTGTGCACCTTCCCAACATACTGTATATCATGCAAAAAGTAGAGGATAGATACAGATGTTTTCCTTGTGGTTTGGCAAAAAGCAGAGATAAAGGCAAAATGGATATTGGCCTTACATTTCTGATGTGGTCAAATTCCAATGCTAAACCAATGGTGTGTTAACACATTAGTATATTAAGTGATTACAGTTATGCAAATACATTACAACTTCTTATCCCAGTGACACTCTTTTACTACAACAGTCTGGGTGTTGTTGTTTTTTACTGTCTTAAGTCACACACACATGATTCATGTGTAAAATTGCTTTTTATAAACAATGCTTAAATTAACTACTTTTATTGATCACTGCTAATTTAAAAACGAGTAATTGTTTAAATCTTTAATAAGTTGTCAAACACTAGCTGATATAAAATATGTGAGGCTCTGTGTCAGCTTGTTTAGGTGTTTTCTGCCCCCTTGTGGCAAGAAAAATCAACTAATGCAGCTTTAAAAACGACAAAAAACAAAATGCTTTTTTTCTCTGTGTTAGGAAGGCTTGAGAGGTGTGTAGGAAAAGTAAAGGCTTTATAAACTGGCTGTGGGTTGAGTCACTACTGAATCATATAACTCAAGAAGAGTCTGTGACGTACAACTAGTACACGTTCAAATTATTTCATTATATTTAACTGAAAGGATTTTGCTTTTCTTGTTAGTCCTGAACTGAACTACATATTTGGGGGATCTGTCCACGGCTTTCGGCTTTGATCCCAGCAGAATTAATCCTCATATAATTAAAAACTCGTTAGCAGACAAATGCCTGTTTTTCTCTGGAGAAAATGCTGAATTGGGATACTTGGGTGACAATTTGGCAGGAAAAGGACATCCTTAAAGGCAAAAGATTAAACTGAAGCAGACATGAAAGTTTTTTTTATACCATCTGGAGTTTTTGTGGGGACTATTTTTGAGGCATATGTAAGTGTTTCATTCTGTGACCCAAAGTTTATGCCCAGTGAATAGTTTTTTTTTTGTATTTTCAGTTTACCATGGCAGAAAGTACTTTAACTACATGAGTACATGAAGGCACCCCAGGAAAGGTAATTGCCATTGCGACTTATGGGATCCAGCTCTTGGACTAAACCACTAATGACAAAGGATAATGAGCTCTTTCACCTTGGCCCACAAATTTACTTCATTTAAACGCAGTAATTGTCCCAAATCTAGAATAATTTATTTTAGGGGGATAATAATAGTCTTTAATGATTTTATCAGCACTTTGATATTTGTTTTTCTGCCTGTGGGATGAACAAGATAATGTGACTGATTGTCACATTGACAATCCAGTACTGCAAAACGTTGTCTTCTGGACATTTAAGTTCATTTACCACCCACTGTCTCCATTCCTCATGTGTCCGGAATTAAGTTCAGTTGCCACAGGTGAAGAGCAGGATAACAGTCCTGTCGCTGACAATGAAACAAATTGAAGTTTGGCGTATTGCACAAGGATAATTTGAGCAACTTCCACCTGATCTACAGTCGACCCTGAAATCAGTATCAAATAACCTGTGCTGACCTCTGGTTTGTAATGTGTGGATCTCTGGTCACAGCAAACATCACGCCACAGCTATATGAATTCCTGTTGTAGGTCCTCAGTTTAGAAGAGGACTTATAGCAACGGCTGTCTCATCACTGACATGTAAAAATAGATTAGGGTTTAATCAGAAGACAATTGCAGGCAAATCAGTTTCCCTTAAAGTGCTGTACCACTCAAGGGACCAAAAAATCAAGGAGATTTGGGTTAGATTCTATTCAGCAACCATTTTACTCCTCTGAGATTTTCCTGATTCTTTTTCTCTCTCTCTCCCTCGCTCTCTGTCTGCCAGTATGACACCATATCTACTCTAATCATTAAAATAACCACAGCAGTCATTGGTTAAAACAGCAATAACTTTTTTTGGCTGAATGCAGCATAATAATTCCATAAAAAAACCAAAGGGCACCTCTACTGTGTTGTATCTGCTGTATCAGTATCAGAATCATTTCGGAAGGTGCACCTTCTGTGCGTGGGTGGTGTTATTGAACACAGTGACACAATGATCAGTCCCCATTCCTTCATCTAACAGCTGCGAAAAGACTGGTCCTATATGACATAGCAGATGTGGCCACACTCTGTCAGTGCTTCATCATCTTTTTTAAATATCAGACATCTTTCAATTAGGGACCTTTACAGTGTAAATCTGATCTGATTATAATTTTTAAGTGGCATAAATATCTATTTAAGAAAATGAGTGAGATCTGAACAAGTTTTTTTTCACTCATGAATCCATTAAAAAGTCTATGTTAGACATAGAGACGGTGAAAGGACAGTTCCTGAATGTATAGATCTCACTGTGAAGCATGAAGGAGGAGATGTGATGATGTGGGGGGGCTTTGCTGGAGACACTGTTGGTGACTTAGTTTAAACTGAGTTTAAATTTGAGGGCAAGTGAAGGGAAACAAGTACTCAGCACCTCTGGGAACTCCTTCAAGATAGTTGAACATCATTCCAGGTTACATACTTCATGAGGCTGACTGAGAGAATGACAAGAAGAAGTGAAGTGAGTTGTCCACAGGAGTCACACGTTTGTTGAAGCTTGTAGCAAGTTTCATGTTTCACGAGTCAGAATCATGAGCTGCGCAGACATCACATGTCTGACAGAGGCGGAACCATAAAGTGAGATCATCATTAGAAACACTGAAATCTTTGGGGAAAACATGACTGCTCATGTAAAACATAACTGCAACATAATTTAGAACCGGGATGGAGAAGAACAGATCTGCGTACGTTGCTGACGAAAACTGCTGTGGACGTCGTGGCATACAGTAAATGAGGCATGAGGGAGCAAATTGATAGGAAATTAATAAATGTTTTAGCTGGAGGAGGAAAAAATATTTTTGAAACAAGTTTTCTAAATGAAAGTCTCCTGTTAAACATGCTGATTCAAAAGAGTTTAGACTACAAAATGTGAAGGGATTCCACAAAACATCACTATAGTCCAGATATATGTAACGTTCTGGCCTATATCTCAGTATTGGAAATCTGGCCGTTGGTCCGGGCCCTCTCCTGAGAGGCTCCTCTGAGAGTGAAGGTCTATTTCCAGTGTGCCTATTTATACAGTGCCTGCCTCAATAGAGAGACAAAATGAAGCAAGATTTTCCCAGCAATCAGGCCAGGAAATGAAAGGCTTTGACAATCAAAATCCCACTTTCACCGTGAGACATATGAGTGTATCCCGGCACAGCAACGATTGCTAAAATCAACATACTTCATTCAGCATTGCATGTTTTCTATGCACATTTGTAGTAGAGGGAAAACTTTTAAAACACAGTCCTAGATTGGAGGTGGTAAACGTGTGATGCTCACAGCAGTGACTTAGTTTATGATGCATGCACAAGCTGATTTAATAAGAAATCAAATAATATACTGTATCATGATAAAGCTTCGTACTGGTGAGTTTTGAGTCTGAAGTTTGAATCCCTGCAAATTCCTACAAATATATTACATGTTTAATTACACCCGTCTCCTTCACCGCCATGTACATAAGTGACTTATAATCACTCAACACCAAGTCAACAGAAATAAAGTCTGTGGACTTCCCACATAAAAACTGTTCATCATACAAACAGGTGCCAGCTTAAACTTGAAACTTCCCTTCACAGCAGCTAAATTCATTAGCCTAATCATCTGGGTTGGGAACAGTCTTTTTTTCCGCCTGCTGGAGTCTCTAACGGCAAGATAATATGTCTTCAGCAGGCTGCTGCTGCTAAAATGCCTGGAGGCCACTGAAACAGTCTGCTTTGTGTTTTTAATCACAAAATCTGCTAAGGTAGAAGTGTTTGTTCAAAGGACACAACAGATGTAACGATCTGGTACATTGTCTCTTTTTGTATAATTTACTTGATATATTTACTTGTATTTTTCACTTTTGGAAGGGCCCATAATGTCAGTGTCAAGCCAATGAAACACACCCAAACTCTCATTTACAGTGTGTTGTCTGCAGAGACTGTAAATGACGCCACAGTGGCCATACTTACATGCCAGGTTTGTCCTTGTGCGCGTGAGCATGTTGCGTTTCACTGATACCAAGGTTATTCGGCGTCACCTCATTCCTGTAGCAATTGTCATGGCTCAGCAAAACGGCTCAGGAAAAGTGCGCCTACATCTGCTGCTGCTGGTTGGGGGCCCCTGGCTGCTTTTGAGAAAACTGAGGAAGCAGAACAGGAGCAAGCTGGGACTCTGTTTCCATCATGTGTTGCACAGGGGAGAATCTGTAAGCCCACATACAGAGACGTGCATGGAACTTGTTCATTTGTGACTGCACAGAAAATAAAATGTCATCACACTGTTTCAAACCAATAATTAAGTTTTTCAGCAAACTAATCACTGTGATTAATACCCACTTTAGGTTGATGTTTTTTAACATTGTTCCTGCTCATAAAAGGCTGCCTTTGTTGTTTCTTTACTTTTATAATTTTGCTTCTTGAACAAAATCCAGACTTGCATATAAATGTGTGCACATACACACATGCAACACATTATTTGCTGCAGAGGAAACGTTCTCCCTCCAACATTTACGCAATTTCCATCTTCTCCCATAGGCCACGTCCTTAACAGACGGATTCCAAATCCTCGCCAGAAATGATCTATAAATGTGTGAATGCCTCATTTCCTTCTGTGTTTTTTTTTAAAAAAAGAAAAGCCTACCGCCTACAACAGCTGTGGTTGCCTGCATGTTGTAAACTGTACGTTCAAGTGTCTGTTCTGGTGCTAAGATTAAGTAAATTAATATTTCATAAAAAGATATGTTGAGAAAACACATTTTCACTGTGCTCTCATTCCACTTACATCCAAATGTGGGTTTGAGCAGTAAGTCAGTTTATGTTCACATTTGGCAGTATAGCGTTTTTGGATTAATAAACAATAATGTGAGAGACTGAGGGTTTTTCAGAAAACATTCAAAGGAAAGCTGGAGGGCAGAGGTGCTGAAACACTACACTCACTCACAGAAGGAGGCGAAGGTGAATTTTCATCTTGTGCATGTGGTGGGTTGCTGATAATAATGTGTTTAATTTGCACAGTTCTTCAGTTCTGATCTGTACATTGATTTGTAGTTTCAATCACAGGATATTTGCCAGATGGTTTATTGAAATGTTGTTTTTTAATAACTGAATTAAAAAGATTTAGGAAGTTAAGAGGCATAAAGACTGGAAGCAGAACAAAACAGTCAGCCTGACTGTGTCCAAGGTGAAAAACACACATTTTCTTCAAAAATTAATTTACAAAAATGTAACTGTTGTATTTTGTTTAATCTGTATAATAAAAAAGCAGAACAATTGGTGGTTCTAGGGAAAGCAGCATGTGATTTCTAACAAACAACAGTGAATTACTGAGTCTTTTTTTATCACAGTGAACCTGCCAGGTTTTGTACCATTGTTCTTGTGAACTGACCAAAACCAAAGCATGAGTTCACCAAACGTATCTGTCATCAGATAGTTACAGTATGTAAAAAACAGTGTTTCTTTAAAGCCGAAGCCTTAATCTTTCACCTTCCTCTTCTGGTGTGATTTTTGTGTGTGTATGGTGTCTGAGTTTTTTCTTTATATTCTTTATATCTTTGTGGCACCCGTTGGCCCTTGTTCTCCCCTGTAGTCTGCCTTTGCAGTAACGTTTGGTCTTTGAATGCTACACAACCAATCATTAGAATACATAACCCAGTTTAACTTGTACTATCTGGTTATTTATGCTGCTTTTTTTTTACCCAAGCAGCGCAACATCATATTAAATTCCTTTTACATTCTCATTGGAAAAAATATTGAAAAACAAACATATTATACTTTGCTGACTAATCATCAGAAAACCAGACTACTCCATCCCTTTAAATTAGATCAAGTGCTTTCAGACAAAACAGGGTTATGAGACATAAGCAAGCAGGTGCTAACTTTAATGATCTGACTGAAGAGAGAAGAAGTTCTGCCTCTCATGAAGTTTTGAGGTGATTGATGCAGTGCACTTCAAGCTGAAGATGGACTCAGTGACCACCTCTCTGCCTTGTTCTCACTTGCTCATCAACCCAAATCGAAAGTGTGACAAAGCGAGAATTGTCTAGAAAGAGGGTAAATCTGCCATCTGTACATTATAGGGCACTCAAGTGTTGTCAAGTGCTTGCATGTAATGGGTGTGCAGGCTTGCTGAAGTAGATGAGAGAGCACTAGGGCACTGCAGAGCCTAAATGACTCCCAGTCACTCACATTCACAAGAGGATAATGGTTCATGCTGATGCTTCTTTTGCATTGGATAAACTTTATTTTCCATGACTGTGGACAGCAATGAATAAAATGGCTTCATAAGATATGAGATATCAAGCAACTGCTTCTCTGAATACGAGCTTATTAGTGGCTCGAGAGCACACTTTAATCGTCTCAGCAGACGGGGAACCTATCAGGCAGTGGACAATATTACAATATGAGTTCCAGAGGACTCACAGTCTACTTGTTGTCTCTGTGTGGATCTGTGAGGCTGTCTTCTGTTGGACATCTTCACATTTGTGTCCACAAAGCTTTAGTAAAGATAGGAGCTAGCCAAGACCAAGACTGTAACTAGAACCCTGAAGGGAAAGAACCATGTCAATATCTTTCTCATCTGAACATAGACATGTGGAATTTGAAGATATTTATAGAGACATATGTCAGTGAAGGTGTGTTGTTTTAGTGCCTTTTGAACCCTGAGGGAAGATTCTTCTTTCGGCTCCACCTCTACAGGGAAGCCAGAGGTCACGATGAGCTCAAAACAGCATTCCTCTCTTCCAGCTGAAGGACAATCTTCCTGCTCATGTTTGCCTGAGCAGTTATGAAGCAGCGTATTCCAAGTGCTGAGGACGTCTGGCTTCCTAATTATTTCTCAGAGGTGGAGATGCTCTGAAATCACAAATGCACTGGGTGGATAAAAGAATTTCAACAATTATTATGCATAAGTCTAATCTCAACCAAACGGACTAATGTGTTATGCATCATAAATTCGCATAGGTTGCACCACACAAACAAATTTTAGAGTTATCCCATATTTTCCTCTTTGGCCCTAGCACTCCGACCTAGCCCTTCTTTTTTTGCATCAAGATTTTAAATATTTTTAAAAATATGCTCCTAAATGTTTCTTAATGTGAAGAAGGCTGTTTGGACTACAGGACATGTTTCTACTGTCTTTTTGTCCATGTGCCACGAGCTTGGGCCCAAATTACTCAGCTTTTTTTCCCTTAATAAATTAAATCACCATTTAAAAAACGCATTTTGTATTTACTCGGGTTATTTTTAGGTAATATTGTTAATATTTGTTTGATACTCTGAATGATTTAAGTGTGAGAAATATGCAAACAAATAAAAAAATCAGGAAGGGGGCAAATACGTTTCCACAGCTCTGTAAGTGTAAAATATTAATGCTAAGATGACAGTAGGTCAGTGCAGGCCTTGTGGTGTTGTAGCTGTTCTCGTGATGTAAAGTCTGGTGTCTGGTGGTAAGTTACTTATTGCTGAAAGAAGCAGGAAGGATCAATCATTTCTTTTTCTTTTTTTTACTCTTGTTATTCTCTTGTTTGCATCTATTGCCGTTCCTCCCTGCTCCGACTTTAAAAGCCACATATTCCAGTTGTTTATTTGTGTGTGTGCTAATGATCACTTTCAGTCTGTGGTTTGTGCACGGTTAAGATGAAATGCGTGCTCGAGAAACGAATTAGTGTTGAAGGAAAGCAGTGACATAAGCTCTTCTCTCTGGTGTCTCATTTTCAGTCAGTCAGCGTGTCTCTCCCTCTACATTTGTTTGGTGTTGAAGATGTCACATTGTGTTTTTTTTTTTTTTTTGTGCTGTGTGATTTCCAGACAGCTTGAATCGTGGTTCTGACTCATTAGTTTCCTGCACTGCCACAATGAGCCTCATCAATCGTAACCTCCGGCGCAAAAGAGCTGCTTTGTTCCTACCTGGCCATCATAACTCTCAATAACACACAGTCAACAACACAACCTAGGAACAGTGAGCCTTTGCTCACTGCAGGGACACAAATAATACAGACAAAGATTTTTGTAAATGCTGTCAAAAGTGAGCATCAGCATTGACAGTGATTTCCTAATTTGTGTCTTTGTGGCTGGATCAAAAAAGAAAACTAACTTTGTATTTTCATGTAGGCACATGTTGCATTCATACACCAACAGTGTGGGCTGCAGATTTGTGCAAAAGGGTTTTTACAAAGATCCAACATGTAAAGGAAAAAAAATACAGTGACTTGCATATCGGCGAGGCTTTTATTGTGGTACTGAACAAGCAAGAAAGGACGGCTCGTACCTTTCAGTTTAGTTTAACTGCTCCAACCAGATATGCTTTTAATTGGCTGGAATATCTATGTTTCTGAAAGACTTAACTGAACTTCAGCTGCACTACTGAATATTTTTGTATTACCAATTAATAAAAAGTGTAAGGTCGAAAGAGACTCGTAGTAATAAACCCACCAAAAAATATCTGCTATTGTCGTTCTACTGTTTTTTCTTGTTGCTTCTTTGTGTTATACATTTTCAAAAACCTCACTTTAAAATGTGTATATGTAAATAAAGCTGCTTCGCCTAAAAATGGTCCAATGATCCAACTACTGTATGATACTCTTGGCTTACACACAATACAATCCAATACAAAGGCCCCTTGGATAAACAGTTCAAGTGATACACTCAGAAAAACAAAAAAAAAATGGAACCAAAAGAAATTCTTCAAAGAAATCCTCAAAACCAAAGATGATTATCTGAATAAAGAATAGTTCAGTGGTTCTTTAAACAACCACCAAAGGTTCCCAAAAGAACTTGTTGTCTAACTGTTGCCTTTGCGACTGCTGACACAGTGAGGGCATCCAAGCATAGCCTGCGTTGGTTTGGAGCATATAGTGGAGAATATAATATGGGTTTATTGGATCATTGTAACTTTTACACAGCATATTTAGAATAAGTGTAATTAGTAATTACAGTCAAGATACATGTGTTGTGAAATAAAAAATCGCTCAGATGTTATTATCTTATGACAACAGTCACAAAAATCCCTCAAAATTATACTTGTGAATGTTACTTTGTGTTTACTGTTGAACAAAAGGAGAATAATGAGCTTTATTTGACTGCCACTCTAAAAATCACTACGTGTAAAGTTAATGAGAGCTCACAGAGTAAAGACAGCAGTCTTTCATGTGTGCTGAGCTTCAGCTAACGAGCTCTGCTGCAGAAGCTGTAGGTGTGTGTGTGTGTGTGTGTGTGTGTGTGTGTGTGTGTGTGTCATTGGGCTGGGACTCTCTGAAAGCTGTCATCGGGACCTGTGTGGATCCTACAGGAGGTAATGTAATGACCCTCTGCTGCCCTGCCCCTCAACCCTTTACAACACCAACACACACACGCTCACACACCAGTCGTCGTACCGCCCCGCCTCTCTTCTAGCACACATGCTCTCACACTGATAAAAAACTAGGTTAACATAGCAGTTATTTATGCTGCAGGGTAAATAGCTTACAAAGCAAAAGAACCTGCTTCAAGTCGTCTCAGGACAAACAAATTCAATTTAAGACCTCGAAGAATTTCTTTGGCGTCTTGATACATCATGTAATGTCACTTCAACGCGTAACAAACTTACAGGCAAAGGTCAACGTAGCATAACAAGGCCAACGCAACTTTTGCTAAAACTCTACTTTTGATATTTTGAGGCATGTTTACGCTGTTATTATTACAGGCATTTGTACAGTAAAGTGCTCCCATTAAAAGAGCAATTTTTAATCGAATGTCTAAAAAAGAAAAGAAAAGAAAAAAAATTCCCTTGGACGAATGCCTGCCCCCACAAAGAGCGAGCATATTACTCATCCCCCACAGAGCCGCCTTGCTCTAGTGTATTGTGGGAGGACTGGGGTGGGCGGCTGTGCAGGGAGCTGCGTTATAAGACTAACTAAGACTACATGACTTCAGCTTGCATGAAACATCTACATAATGTTTCCTCACCTTCCCTTCACACTAAGTGGCTCCTGTTCTACCCAATGTGGGTATGTGTGTGTGTGTGTGTGTGTATATACGGTTCAAAACTAATCAGGAAAGCCAGTGTGGTGGAACCTAGACATCTTGTTTATCCTGCGAGATTTACCCGCACTTCACCTTCAGAGTCTCTCTCTCACACATATGCTCTCACTGTACACACACACACACACACACACGGAGTGAAGGTCTTGCGCTTGTCCCAGGTGCAGAGAAATCTGTGAAGCAGCATGTGGCTTGTCCCAGTTCCTCTACAGTACCTGTGTGCCTTTGTGTGCACGTTTGTGTGTGTGGCTGCATATTGCGACAAGACTGACCCATTTGAATCTTAATACAGGCGCTCACCAATACATTCCTGAAACTAGTTCAACATGTAGGCTAGGTTGCGTACGACAACATCAAAAATCAAGCAGCGGATGCTGATTGAAGCAGAGGTCAAAGGGCACGCTCCGAGTACCTGTAGTTTTCTGTGGTTCTTTTCAGACAGGAAAATAAAAACGAAGAAAACGGTAGTTTTAAAATGTGATGCTGATGGCCTGAAAGGGGGGCGGGGAGTTCTGTTTGTGACCTTTTCCAGTTTTGGCAGAGGGTGAAGTCAGAGATGTGACACTCTCAAAGTCATTTCAAAACCGTGCACGTCTAATCTGTGTCCTGACCAAAGCAGGTGTGTTTGAGAGAGGGAGAAAGCAAACGGAGATAGAGAAGAAGGAGAGAAGAGAGGGAGAGAGAGAGAGAGAGAGAGAGATTTAATAAGAGAGTGGGAGGATTGTTTTCTTTCTCTGGATGCTACCACCACCACCACCAACACCAACACCAGCAGAAGCAGCAGCTGCAGCAGCAGCTTGGATCCGGACTAAAGGTGACCGGGGCTGGGGGTGAAAGCGTGTGTATAGATGCGCGTGTGCGTGTGCGTGCGTCTGGCGGAGACACTGCGGGACCAGGAGAGAAGCTCACAACTTCCCTCCCCTCTGCGCCGCGCTGCCCTCTGTGTCGCCGCCGACTCTCTCCTCCTTTTTTTTTTGTCTTTTCCCGGGACACAGGCATCTGGCGTGGTGAGATGTGAAGAGGCTTGAAGTATGGCATGCAAACATGGTTTCTGCCAAGAAGAAGGCGATGGTGACAGCGATGCGCCCCGCTTTTATTCGGACCCTCTTCTACTTTTTCTGTTTGGCGACTTGGTGAGTGCCCCCACAGCGTCTCTGTCCGTGGTGCTGAAACCTCCCGCTCGGCGCAGATCGGCAGTAATGATGCTTTTCCTTTTAGCACTGATGAAGTTAAGGCAGTTTTCTTTCTTTTATTCCTCTCTGTAGTGTAAAGAGAATTTCTGGACAGATAAGGAAGGATGAAAAAATCTATCCGGAGAATTTTACTCGCATTTTGGACCGACTTCTGGACGGATATGACAACAGGCTGCGACCTGGATTCGGAGGTATGTAGAAGAAAACGCGAATTTTAGAGATTTTGTTTAGCAGAATCAAAGACACCAAATCAATGGCAGCTCTCTATCATTTTACATCTTCCAATTAAAAGAAGGCACATGTCAGTTGATCTGTTTCTTTACTACTTTCTGTGCAATGATTCGAGGTAATAACACATCTTTAATTAGGTTTCCTGTGCAATATGACATTAGAGGCACAATGAAGTGTAATAGGATAGTTGTTGAGCATCGAATACATGAGTTCAGTCCATTACTTTGTACCCATAATAATCACACAGCACCTTCCTAACACTTGATTAATTACAAAAAAATAAACTGAATAATAAAAATAAAACAATAAAACCCATTTTTTTGCACCAGCAGAACAACAACAACAACATCTGCCCCAAAGCACCAGTATGGATAAAGACAAGAAACAGGGGTGACAATAGATGAAAGCTCCAGAAAAATGACATATATGTTTAAGCTTGTTGCAGTGGAAACGCTTAATGCATAGTGCTGTAAGTAGGCCTACGGATTTGGTTGTCGTACATCATGTCTGCAACTATGTTAGGAACCAGCATTATTCTAAAGAAGAAGCAGCCTGACAGCAGTAATGTGCAGATATGCAGGCATACTCTCCTGCAACTTTGCTTATCCCTGCACTTCTTAACAAGGCCATTACAGTAAAGTCTCCCTCCACATTCATTCACTGGAAAAAACAACAACACTGGATTATGTTTTTACATCTTTTTCTTTTCACTTCCATTATGTGGATAGCCTGCACTACAACTCTGGAAGGGATAAGCTGCTGGATATTTTAGAGTTTGATCCTGGTGGGCTGTAGGCCCATGAATACACTTTGTACACATGTTTAAGTGTAAATAAGTCCAAACACTGATATGGAAGGATTTAAAACAGGAAACAGATGTTAAATGTGACATATTTTGTCCTTTTCATTGGTTCATTAGGTCCTGTGACTGAGGTCAAGACTGACATTTATGTGACAAGTTTTGGGCCTGTCTCAGATGTTGAAATGGTATGTATTGTATTCACATACATCCACACACTAACTGTAGTGAGTTTTATACAAAACTTTTAACTGTTATGTTAATATTACCCACTACACATGTCCACACAACATCGTTTGAAACTTGGTGGTTGCAGAATGTATAAAAAGTCTTACTTCTTCTCAGACTTTCTTTGAGTTTAATGCAAAAAGCAGCCCACCTGCCAACCCACCCACCTCCCATGTCTTTTTTCTTTGTTTTTGTCTTAGGAGTACACAATGGACGTGTTCTTTCGTCAGACGTGGGTGGACCGGAGGTTGATGTACGAGGGCCCGATAGAGATTCTAAGGCTGAACAACCTGATGGTGACTAAGGTGTGGACACCAGACACCTTTTTCAGGAATGGCAAAAAGTCAGTGGCTCACAACATGACGGCCCCCAACAAGCTTTTCCGCATCATGAAGAACGGCACCATTCTCTACACCATGAGGTACCATACTGCAATATGTTTCATATACGTATTTCATCTACGAACACGAGACACTCGAGCAGCATTCAGTTCAGTTATATTGAGTAGTCATGAGTGTATTCTACTGTATGTTACTTTAACATGTTCATTTATGATGGAGGCTCTTAAAAAAGTAACTTATGATATATAGGTTTTACATTAAAGTGTTTGTGCTCATGTGCTCAGAAAACATGTGTGTGAAATGAAACCCAGGCCCACAGTGCAAGCAGCACAGGGATGTGTTGAGGCAGCCAAACTTTCCAATCCTAAATTCAATACAAGAGTCAGAAAACTGCTCCTTTGCCTTTTTCAGTGTTTAGCTCTTATCACATCACTGGTTCGTATGTATACCTGAAAAATGAACAGGAACTAAATGTCTTGATTTCTCCATTGCTTGTTTACACGAGTGCATGTCAACATTTAGCACACTATGTAAAGTACAACCTTTTATTGAACCACTCATCTCTGTGCTGCAACAGGTTGACCATTAGTGCGGAGTGTCCCATGAAGCTCGTGGACTTCCCCATGGATGGACATGCGTGCCCTCTCAAGTTTGGAAGCTGTAAGTCCTGCGCGTGTGTCTGTGGCCGACATACAGTAGTAAATTAAATGTGGGTAAAACTAACAGATGCCATTTACTGAGTGCAAAATGAAATGTTAATCGTGTTTTAAAAAGATTTTGCCAGGGATAACACGTAGTCTTTCATTCATTTATGACTCATTATCACAGTCAAGCTTTGTATTTGAGTCATTTCTAAATATCTGTAAACAAATAAACCCACTGCCGAAAGGTAATGGCAGCTTCTACCAGCCTCCACAGTGAATTTTACATTTTATGCCCCTTGGTGCTGTTTCACAGGAGACCTGCTAGATTACTTCACACTACAAGGAGGCAGAATGATTTGCAAAACCATTCACAAGAAGAGTTTCGACTCTGTTGCTTATGTCTTTCCAGTGATAATATTTTCATTTGTGTAGCATATTTCAAAGCGGTACAGAGTGATTGACAGAGCAATAGAAACACAAAGATAATATAAAATCACAGTAAAACCGGCATAGAGGGAAAAAACTTTTTGAAGCGCAGTTACAAAGTGCTGCACATATAATACAAATGAAAAGAGATTTAATAAAATTATACAATTAAGATAAAAGATGATAAATGACAGGTATGGTAAATATAAATTATAATCAGCGTAAGGCATGGTTAGCTTATCATGAATTTATTTAAGATCCAAACAAAATCCAGTAACTAGAATCTGTATAGTTCAATGATTAACATGCTATATCACATTTTTTTAGCCCATATTAAACACAAAGTGTAAGAATGATAAAGCAAGCTGTTCTTACTCGTTTCCAGCTTTTAAACTAAGCTAAGCTAACAGGCTGTTTCCAACATGATCTGCTATTGGTTTTGTTTTTAGCTGCTATGCCAGGATTTTATTCTTAATTTCAGAAAGATATGTTCATATTTCTAAATTATAACTTTTATAAAGTTTAAAAAGACTGTAACAAATCAAAGGTTTGTCCTGGCTTGAGATGACGTGACTGTAATCTGCTTGACGCCGGAATAGATTCTGTGCTGCAAAAAGAAGAAGGAGCCGAGCACTTTGTCAGACACAAAGCTGAATCTTAACTCTAAATAATGAAGTATGTCATTCTTCCCCGTGAACAATGAAGCCCTAGCTCAGCATCAGTGTTTATAGTGGGACTATTGGTCAGCAGAAATGAAAATCTCAAATGAAGGAGTTTCTCAAATAGAGCAGCTCCATCTTATCGGAGAAGAGCAGCGATTTGAAGATTACATCGGCAAGAGAAAAGACGACTTTGCCTTTACATACGCCGTCAGTAGCGTAGTGACATTGCAGAGGACAAACTCTATTTCTCAGTTATTGTCATGCTTCTCCCCCCTCCTCGTCCTCCCCCTTTCACCATCCTGCTCTGCTGTTAGACTCCAGTCAGGAGGAAGCGACCATGACTCTGAACTGGCCTGAAGCGAAGGAAAGGTCAGAATCCCTTCTCCTGCCTCAGGATAGCACAGACCTATGCAGCTATTTTCCATAGCTGGTGTGTGTGTGTGTGTTTTTTCTCTCTCCGTCTGCCCTGACTTCATTTTGTCTCCATCACTTTTTCTCGCTCCCTCTCTCCGTCTCCTTTTCTGTGTCTCCATCTGGACTTGTGTGTACAGGCATTGCGTTCCACTCCATGACACACCAGAGTCATTTCATTTTGGCAGCACAGTTGGTATCCTGCTGATGTGGAGTCCCATAGGGAGTGGCAAGCTCAGACAACTGGCATTTTGTTATGCATCCACAGATTGGCCAACCTCACCAGTATACATACAGCAAGGCGCTGCGACGATGCAACAGTGGAAAATAAAAGGGCCTCTCTCGATTTAGATGTCAACTTGATGCATTACTGAGTGAAATACGACAGCTGGGAGCTCAATGAACTTTGACTCCATCATGTTGCTTTTAGTGGATAAAAAGAATAAGTGGATTTCAAAGGGTAGCGTGGTCGTACTATGTCATATATGTCATGTCATATATCCTTATTACAAAATGACAGATACAAGCCCGTAAATATCAATATGGTGCCATATGAAGACCAATCCTCATTGGCATCAGTCACATACAAAAATGAATGCTCTGTATTACAAAGTACTAAATTAATTATTTCCTGAAGATTTTCTTTGTGTTTGAGTAGAGGTGATGGATCAAACTGCCTTAAACATTTGGTAGCCCTAAAAATTAATTAGTTAGTTAAAAGTTAAAGTATAATATTTTTTAAACCTAAAAATCTAAGCGTTTTACTGTAGATATCATATTATCAGCAAAGCATCTCTAATCAATATTCATGTATTATCAACTAAGAATTTACCATGTGTAATTTTAAAGTGAGTCTCCCGTGGATTTTCCACTAGCTACAGTTTATCTCAGCTCGAGTAGCATGTTAGCATCTTTCAGTTCGTTGTTTTGGTTTCTACAACTATAATGTTCGGGTTCAAGCTCAATGCCAGTTACCACAGAACAGAACAGAAGACAGCTGTGTTCAACAAAAAAGCTCAGACAAATCTACCGTCCATTAGTTGCTGCTGGAAATGGTGCTGAGCGGTGGGAGCCAATGAAACCAAAACAATGAGCTAAAAGATGCTAAAAGAGTCAGTGGGGCTGAGGGGACTCACCATCAGCCTGTCAGTAGAGCTTTCAGATACAGGAAGCTGTATAAAAAGTAAAATATCAACGGCACAAATTACAAAACATGTAATTCTGAAGAACTTAAACAAACAGTAGCAACCAATCACAAGAAAAGTACTGTGCCAGAAATTGTTAAAAATTCCTATGGTTATATGCAACAACACATGTAAATTCATCTGTTTTCACAGAGCGAACACACACACACACACACACACACACATTTTACCCTATACACCACCTTACAGTAAGTGACTCACATTGATGTGGCTTTGCTGTCTGCCCACAGATGCCTATCCTAAAACAGAGATGATCTATACTTGGACTAAAGGGCCTCAGCATTCAGTGGAGGTCCCCCCTGAGTCCTCCAGCCTCGTTCAGTATGATCTCATCGGCCAGACGGTCTCCAGTGAAACGATTAAATCCATCACAGGTGAGACTTGCTCAAGACTTTCACCATCTTGAGTTTCACTGAATTTCACTGACTGCTCAGCAAAATGGCTGCAGAAATAATGTGGAAGACTTAAATGTTAGGTTGGCTGCGCTCTCATATTTAAAAACATGCCCATGTGTCTGTGAGTATTATGTTATGTCAAACATTGCACTTGCTGAGTTTACAATGTAGTTTACATTAATATTAGCTGCATTTGTGAATATTGTACTAATGCAGCTGGGAAGCGTAGAGTCTCGTAGAGTCAATGTTTTGGACCATGGCTACACGTGGACCAGCCTCAATAAATCAAACATTGTAAACATCATGAGTTGAGGCATTTCAGAGGGTCACATAAATACTGAAGGATCCCAGATACTCTAGATTTTAGCACCACTAGGCTGGAACGAATGTTTGCTTGTGTCCATTTGGGTGAAAATGGATGTTTCTGAAATGTGGAGGAAAATGAAAAACGGTCAAACATAACCTAAAGTGACATCTGTTTCAAGCTATATGTTAACTGAAACCTGTCAGCCTGCAGCTTTAAAGTCTTTGTTAATCAGACTAATTCACTTCTGTTGATCCTCCAGGTGAATATGTGGTGATGACGGTCTACTTCCACTTGAAACGTAAAATGGGCTACTTCATGATTCAGACATATATCCCCTGCATAATGACAGTAATCCTCTCGCAAGTGTCCTTCTGGATAAATAAAGAATCAGTCCCAGCACGCACAGTATTCGGTATGTAGACCTCACACATGCCTCATTCTTCACAGCCTTGTTTATTTATTTGATGCCTGCACACCAACAGAACAATCAAGAGCTGGAGTGTCTCTCCATCCTTTAGCAGCGATTGGTGATTATGGAGGCTATCAAGAGCTGCAGTTGTTGTCTATCTGTAGATTTCTACAAGAAATGCTAACTTACTGCTGCTGGTTTTAAACGGGTTCGAAACACAACTTAGTTACAGAAGTCACATGTTGTGATTAGTCACTGGTGATTAATGTAAGCGATAGTTACTAATAACTATTCTCTGTTACTTCCATGTTTAGGTGAGGCGGACAGTTTCCACAGCATAACTCCAAAGATGTGTTATTTTAATGTCTTCTGTTCTCAGCTGGCTCTTTTCGTTGAGAGGTGCAACTGCACAGCTGAAGTCCCTTACTACTTACTATGTCAGCCCTAGTAACATTTACATGTCAACACAAGTCTTAGTGCATGCAGTCCCATTAACAGATAAGGATGCACAGGACTGTAAAGGACAGTAGGATGTTGTTACCTGTTGTGAGGGGAGCCACCATCACAGTCAGTCAGTCCAGACATAATTATGGCGCTCAGCTCACTAAAAACCTTAGTGTTTTGGAGAATGTACTGATCAGCAATAACATGTTAGGATGAAGTTCCCTCCTCGTCCTGGAACACTCTCATGTCTTGTTGTACTGAGCAAACTCTGGGCTCACACATGTGCACACACTGTGGCTCTCTCTGTCATAACCGTGGTTATGTCTGAAATAAATGTGACGAACATCAATAGATAAGTGACTTACATCTGAAAGTGGTCGCTGTAACAGACCCATCTGCCATAATTTGTATAAATCTAACATTGTTATTATAGCGTTCGAGCCCTCCTCGGTGGTCACAGCACAGTCTTTTGTCCCCTGCCATTCCACAACGCATTGTGAAGCCCTGTGCTTATGTTATCACAATACGATTTCTATGAGGAGCTACCCCTAGTGCTCCTGGGGGATCTGAACCTCGACCTCCACAAACCACAAACAGCTGAATTCCACAGTTTCATCTCGGCATCCGACCTCATGCTTCTCAGCACGTCAGCGACCCACAGAGCTGGTAAGCAATTAGATCTTGTTCTTACACGCAACTGCTCTACAGCTG
>JAUYWH010000002.1:4579430-4622328 GCA_034779795.1 Ctenopoma multispine
TGTAATTGCTTGTGTCTCCTTGTAAGTCGCTTTGGATAAAAGCGTCTGCCAAATGAACTAAAGTAAAAGTAAAGTAAAGTATCCACATGACGTGATAGTTTTTGTCAAAGATTATGGTCTTACTTTTATTTAGCTTATTTTGAGGACCCGGTACACTCTTCCAGGCTCTGCATGTGCTGATAGAGAGGCGGGAAGACAGATCTACTGAAACTAGACTCCGATGTTGGGCATTGTTGTTTTATAATTAAGGGGACATCTCACTCTGATAGTTAGCAAACCATGTTCCTCCACTTATGTTAATAGAAAGTCATTCGCAGGTAATGGCACAGAAACTGCATTTTGAAAGTAGTCCTGGTAGATTATGTTGTGGAGCGTAGCTTTTGAGAGGTGATTCTATCTTATCACCATGAATAATGAAAAAGATGAGTTCACAAATGATTCCCAGAGCAGCTACATGACACGTCGACCGTACTGCACGTGATGCCATGGAGGAGCCACGTCTGTGGACTTCTAAATGGTGCTTTTAATTTGTTGAATATTGCTGGTCTGTGAAAAACCTCATGTAATGCACTTGGCATGTTGTTGGCTGACAGTGGCATTCATTCAAACCGTATAACTCTAAAAGTGGCCAAACTATTGGTTTTACAGCTGGTGACAGACACACACACGTTGCAGTGCATGTTTCTGCTGTCAGAGGTTCAGCTTGTGTATTTAGTCTGTTTGCTGAGCAGAAAAAAAAACGCTGTGTGACTCTCAGTAGAAAAGTCTCAGAGTAATAAGGCACTGGAGGATCAGTGCTGCTTTCCTGCAGTGGCCAATGTATCTGACAGTCCAACTGCACTGCCCCCACCTCCCCACCCCAGACTGTCCAGCATGACAGGAGCGTCGCAGCAGCACTATTGTCGTGTCAGTGGAGCCTCTGAGGCAGCGGATTTCTGCTGTTATCCGCTGCGCTCAATGTGCATGTGTGGTTGTGCTGGGGTGAGGTTGGGGGGGGAAGGGAGGAGGTGGTCGGCGTTTGGATTTCTCCTCTTCTTCCCTGCAGCTGCACACTGTTTCGACTTCCTGCCTCGGTGACTCAGACACACGTGGAAGAAGCTTCAGATAGACGAGTCAAAGTAAAGACCATCTTTCTAACCAGCTCATCAAAGCTGGTCACTGGTTGTTTTCTGTGTCTGTGACGGGTAACACAATTGTCCAAAGGGTTTGCCTGGAATGACGGTGTACAAGTGTTAATTTTGCATGAGACATGTGTGTTAAATGAACATTAGTTTATAATTTTATTTTTTTTATCCAGTTTATTTGCTTTCCTTGTAAAAGTTAGATAATTGTGTCAGGTCTGCGTGTTGAAGTGAGAAAGTGTAAAGTGAGCCATAGGACAACTGGCTGGAGTCAGCACTTACTACATGAACAGTAAGGTTTTGAGGAGAGGTACAGGGAAACACAGACCACACAGGGGTCAGCATGAGCTCTCCGACTGTGCACAGCCCACAGCCCAGTATTGTGGACAGTGTGGGAGTCACTGAGGTTAATTCCTTAGGTGAACGAAACTGAGAACATTCACTTTAGTGAAGTGTTGTTTTTATAGTGAGGTTACAGAGAAAACAGCAATATCTCCAGTAATACTTGGACTGGATTAACTGTTGTGTAAAAGTCTATTAATTTTATAGTTTAACTTTGAGATAGATGATTTTTTTGGTAAGACTTTATAACACAGGACACAATTTACTGTGTAATTTAGATATTTATTTTTTGTTCTTTGTTAATAGGCTTCTACAAACTGCTCACTAGTCTTCCACTGAAACATCACATGAACAAACACCAATTACAATCACTGTGTAATTAAGTTTGACGAATAAGGTCCCCGTAAAAAACTTACTGGTTCCCGCTGGTACATGTAAGTAGAGTGGAATAAAATGAGACTATCACGATGAAGGGGGTAACAAGGAAGGAAGTATTTTGGAAATACTAGTATGTATTGAGTACAGCGTTAATCATGTTACAGCCAGCACCTTGTTCTTAGTGTGTCATGCAAAATAAACAGTATAGTTTCACATATTAATAAAACACTGTTGCTATGTATATCTTGTTTAGTGAGGAATCTGGTAGGGGAGAGGGGTCAAGTGTAAGGTGGTCATATTACATGATGTCTGTACCCCGTACCCAGTGTTCTTATATTATCAAATAGGCCTAAAAAGTACTATACAATGGACTAAATGAACTGGCTTTATTTTTTCCTTTTCTCTTTGTTGTGTTTTGCAGGTGATTGGAACCGGTAAACATGTTTTTATCACTTGATTCATACAATAAATTTCCCCGTATCTAGACTTGCATACTAAGCTGAGATAATTGGCTTTTTGCTCTGGCACAGACATGACATTTAGTCTTTGAAAAATATTGAATAGATATTTATTGAACTCAGGGGAAACTGCAGGCTGCAGTCTTGCTACTTTTTGAATGTAAAAATTATACAAGTTATAAAGGTCTGAAAGAAAAGTGAAGGTGTTTACATAGTTCTAATAATTATAAGTATACCCCAAATCCATCTTAATTACTACAGTATATCCATATAATATTTGTGTACCATCAAGAAAAAACCCTTTTTGACATACAGTCTATCCATTATATCCATCAACCGTCTCAGTTTTGCTTGTGTTGAGAACAGCTTGGTTTTTGAGGTTAATGTCCTCAGTCTGTGGCCTCAAGCTGCAGTTCACCTATCAATGTCATCCCGCTGCTTTTGATTGACAGGTAATTATATGGCGGTCACGTCCAGGCACAGGGGATGAATTTACGTTGGGCAAGGACTCTGGAGCACAGACTGTTCCAGATCTCCAACGTGAAGGGGATTTTCTCCAAATCACATTATTGCTATTGGTTAGTAATATCAAGGACATGTGATGAGCTACAGGCTTATGTTGCAACCTTTTGTTATTGTAGGAACTATGACCTTGTGTACTGGCCAGATTTATTTTATAAACTTTTTTGATATGAATCAGACTTCTGCTTCGTTTCTCCCTCCGTTGCATTTAGGTGATTATCAGTGGAAAAGGCAGTTTAAACAAAGGAGGTATCTATGGTGTTGTGGTGGAACCGAACACCTAACCTCATCTATTCCTCCAGTTGCCCCTAGAGAGTAATTGGTTGTTGCGGAGGGTGCGTGCTCAACTCAGCAGACTGCGCACTGCCTTCCACAGGATGCATATTCCAGCCCTGACCCAGGAACGTTTTTTGGCATTTTAGTATGGCTCATTGTTTCCAATGAGCATTTTAGCCCAATATTTACTTCGCTTTTAGACCTGTTTTAGTCAGAGTCTGGCAATATAGCTGCAAAAAAATTTTTCCTCACCAGCTAGTTGCTAGTTTTGTGTATCTATTTCGTGTTGACCAGGCAGGTGGTTTCCCCAAGATCTGATAAACCAGTATGTGTTACCTGTCCAGTGGCAAATGACAGACAGCGTAAGTTATCAACAAGCTGGAGCCAGATGTTTCCCTCTGGAATTTGTAGAGACCAAAACGGAGATAAAAGAGCGTGAATATTTAACTAATGTGTAATAAGTTATGCATCAGCAGGTATTATATTTGGAGAAAAGCTAATTTAGGTCTTATGAATCACAGTTACGACAATATCCTAATTTCAGCATGTGTAATTTTGTATTTTTTACATGTGCGCTGGGGCCGGCCACTGTTCAGATGGTTCAGACTTTTAACAACACAAAAAAAGTGATACAGAGAAGTGATGCAAGTTGTTTTCTGTGTGGCTGGATTGTATGTTAATCTTCTAGTAATGCCTATTACCACAGGGTTCCAGTAGGGGGCGACAGCACTGATGCACAGCCTGACTGGTGTCAGTCAGTGTTACACTGATGTCTTTATGCAGTGAGATTAAAAGTATGTGATTGTTTTATCACAATGAGAGCTCAGATAATGTGTCAGTTAAAATGGTTCAGTAAAAAAGATGTATCTCACCAGTTTCATGTTTTAAGATGGAAAATGTTAAAAACAAGCGGTTAACTATCAGTCTGGAGACTGAATGTACCCATACTTGGAAAAATGAGTTCAGTTTGCGTTTTTTTTAATGCAGCATTAACTACAGACGAGTCACGGTGAGAGCTATGCGCTGGTTTCTTCATGTTCTCACTGTTTCCACTTAATTGAGGGTACAACACTAACACATGAAGATGTCGTGCTTATTGACCTACACAAGTGGCTAATAAACTCAGTTATCAAAGTGTACTGTAAATACTGGGTTCATTTGTATTTATTCAATTTCAAAGACCAAAATATATTTGGTTCATTATCCCTTTGCACTCAGTTAATGAAATATGCTGATGAGGACAACATGGTGTGCATGGGCTATTGAACTCTGTGCAAATGATGCTACTTGTTTTGCAATAACATGAAAAAAAAATTTCCTCGTTGTTCTTTCTGAAAGTGTTTAATTCAAAGAGTTAAATCTATTAAAGTGTGTTTTACTTGAATGTGGCTGAACATGAATATATTCTGACTGACACAAATGTTTCTATCGTTGATTTTCCTCTCTTATTCTTTAACATTGCAGGTATCACCACTGTCCTGACCATGACGACACTCAGCATCAGTGCTCGCCACTCCCTCCCCAAGGTCTCATATGCCACCGCAATGGACTGGTTCATAGCTGTCTGCTTTGCATTTGTCTTCTCTGCCCTCATTGAGTTTGCTGCTGTAAACTACTTCACTCAAGCACAGATTGAGCGGGCCAAAAAGAAGCCAGCCAAATGTCCCCCGGTGCCCCAAACCACGCCTGTCAAGGTCAAGGACACGGAGGAAGTGCTGGAGGTGATTTCTGTTTCTCTCAAAGTAACTGTGGCAAATAATCTGATAGCACTTTACTTCAAGGAGCACTTATGCAGCATGTCCCTTATTATGTGCTTACTGTATGTGGCCTTTAGCTCAAACTTTTAAATGGCCAGGAGTGGGCCTGCCTGCCTGGCAAGGCGCATGAGAGATAAGAGGATCTCATATGTGGAGAAAACAGAGGTGATCTGGATGTAAATTCAGACTTCCATAAAGCATGAGGAGTGATTTTTAACTGGCAATCCAACTTTATTTTTATTACAAATGTGAACAGACTATACTTAAATTCCAGATTGGTGTTCTGAGACTACGTTTCACATCAAACAATGATCTGGTAGTGTCATTAACAATGACTGTATTTTATAACCATTCACAGTGTTTTAGGGTTTTTATATTTTGATCATGTCAAAACATATAACAGTTGTTCTGATACTCTTTGTCGCTGTTCAAAACAAAGACTTTCTTTTCTCTGGCTTGATTATTAAGGTAATAGCTCAGTCAAATCTCCTCAAATCCCTAAATGGATAAATGCGACATATTTAGCTTTTGCTCAACTATACTAGTAAATGTAGCAGCTAATGTTTTCACTCAGGTTTAGAAAAGATCTGAATAATATGAAAGTGAGAAAAAAATATGTGTTTTTAATGATGGCGTGATGGCAACAGAGCCTTTATTTTGAAATTTGATATACATAAATTGACATAATCTTATAATTCTGGATCACAAGTTGAAACAAGTTACAATGGCAGCATGATAGCTGACATATGGATTGAGTTCATGACTATGCCATGAAGCTATTTTAGAGCTCTTAGTCACATATGACGACTGTGTTACAAGCCACTGCTCATGTAACTGAAGGAACGTATTCATGGTGCTTTGAAAAGAAGTGTGAAGTTCACATTTCTCCTTTGTTGCTTTCTTCTAAAGCGATAAAACTAAATATATAGCTCTACTGTTAACTGATCATTGAAGCTGACACAAGCCGGTAATACATATGCCAGTTTTACACTAACTACTTTTAGTAGCCCCCCTCCAGTCCAAATCCCAGTGTGGTGTAATCACGCCTGAATGCAGTGTAGTGACACCGGCACTTCAGTGGATTAGTAGGTTGCCACGGCAACACAGCCTGGGTGCATCTGTATAGGTTTCAGAAAGGCTCTGGCACTGGGGGAAAAATTAATACCGTTTTCCTCGAGAGCAGGTCCTGTTAGCGCAAAGAGCTTGGCACAAGGGTCAGGGTGTGATGCTGGTTCTGCTTTCTGAGCTTTAACCTCTTCCCTGTTGAAAAGCAAACCACGCTATCCACACATACAGACACACACCTACTCCGCTGCACAAGGGACTGAATAACACTGCATCCTTTGAGTTTCCAGGGGGTGGATTATTCCTGCAAATGCCTTAGAACCAGCATCACACTTTCCCTGGTTGAAAACATCAACTCTCAAAAGATAAGCTCCTTTGACGATACACTGCATTACAGCCCTGATGCAGTGCTACCTACTTTCTGTCTTAAGCTTGTGTGAAATGAGTGAAATCCTCGTAAGTGACATCTGTATGCACACACTCTATCGGCTTCTTCCAGATGAAGACCATCTGTGTCAAGGGGCCTGTCAGGAGATCAATATGAAAAGGTTTATGTTGCCAGGCCTGCTTCTCAGAACAGAAACACAAGGGAGCTTTACTTAGCCTAAAAGCGCTTTCAAACAAGGGGGAGACAGGAGTAATGAGAGCATTATTTACAAGACAAATACTGTCAGTTCTTATATTGTTTTCTGTGCAGATGAAATAGATTACATTTTAACAAAATGTCTTTCTTTATTTTATTTTTCTTCTCAGACCAAAACTTTAACTTCATTGATTCGGATTCGAACATGATAGAAAAGTCTCTATAACATCACTCACACCAAGGAAAAGAAATATTGGTATGTCTATAATAAATGATGGAACAGCCTTTTTGAGATGCGTCACCTCGCTCGTATTGGGTAAACCTGTGATCCTTGTGCACTGTGCCTGTTCACTTTGACCCCTAGAGCCCAGTGGGCATAGCTTGAAAAGACTACACTGATCCACCACTACATGCAAGGTTTGGGATCATCTTCCAGGGCAATGCAAGTGGGTGCCAGGCAAAGGGAGTTGGGCATGTCGATCCCTGGCTTTGTAGGCTGGTTGTAGAGACGTGGAATGTCACGCCCCCTTGTAGGGAAGGAGCCGACTGGATGCATGAGGGTGGAGCGATACCAACTAGATATTTTTTGACTCACCTCCATGCACAGCACTGACTGAATCAAAGTCTTAGAGAGGGGCTGGACTCTTTTCTGGAATCGCCCAAGAAGAGAGGTGCAGGGCGGGTGAGAGTACACCCCTTGCTGGGTGCTGCTGTGTCCCAGTTTCCCCCAGAGAACGAACCTATCTGACCTTCTTGGAGACTGAGGTCCTGGAAAAGGTAAAGAGAGGAAGGTCTGGGGACTTTGAACCTGGATGACTGAGAATCTTCACTGTTGTATACTTTTGTTCTTCTGTTTTTCGTTTTAGAATCACCAAACCACACAACCCTGATAAGTCTCTGTACATTGAATGTGGCATTTACTAAAGGCCCATACAGTGTGCGACATGTGGCAATCCATACGATTGTCTGCCTGATACATTTG
Source organism: Ctenopoma multispine (assembly GCA_034779795.1). NCBI lineage: Eukaryota > Metazoa > Chordata > Actinopteri > Anabantiformes > Anabantidae > Ctenopoma > Ctenopoma multispine. Next base: position 4,586,915 of record JAUYWH010000002.1, read on the forward strand.
CTTTTCTGTGCTTGGATCACTGTTGTTTGCATGTGTCAGCTCCAGTGTACTGTAGCTAATGTTAGCTGGCCAATATCTCAGCTGATTTCAGAAGTCAAATTCATATATCAATATTGTTATTTTCTCCCTCATAGCAAAATCCTGATTCCAATGGAAACCTGAGAAAGCGGATGAATTATATTTCCCAGCAAGACCCAAGGAGTCACCAGAGAACCCAGTCAACAACCAATATTTCAGGAGTAGGAAGAGTAAGGCCTCTGCGTCCTTTAGCCAGCGGAACGAATGGCAGCTCCTCTACCCTCTCTCGCTCGAGTCCCAAGTCTGAGAGCCTGCTCAGCGTGGCCTCCTCCTCTGCCCAGCTGGTCAAGAGTACACCCCAAGCTGCAGCCTCCACACCAGACGTGATGGCGGGCACGCCGTGCAAGCAGAACGCCGGCTCCTCATCTCTCCAGCAGCTGCTGGGGCCCAAGTTGGAGCGTATCCAGATGATGGGAAACAAACTGGAGCCAAAGCAGACGCCATGCTCACAGCCCACCGCTGCTGGTATGGGAGGAACCAGCAAAATTGACAAGTATGCACGGATTTTCTTCCCGGTGTCCTTTGGTGCATTTAACATGGTCTACTGGGTGGTTTACTTATCAAAGGACACAATGGTGGCTAAAGGTGGCTAGACTTTGCCCTGGCAGTAAGAGTGAATATAAATACTTTTACCAGACGGGGAGCAAGTGAGGACTGTGGGAGTTTGAACACAATAACAGGAAACTGTCTACGCCAAACAGATAAACAAAATGTGCTCGCCATGCAGCTAGGTTTCCTGGAGAACAAACTCAGAATACATTCTGTTTTTCTTCCTAAGGTATTCAAACAGCAAGCATGGAAACAAATCAGCCAAATTAGAAATAACTGACTCAACATAAGAAAGGACACCTGCACACTGGAATATGCTACTGTCCTCATTACCGTATATGATATAGCGCTCTGTCTGACTGTAGAGGTCTGCATCGGCTTCAACTGCCTTATGATCCCTTTTGGGCTGCAGTCAAGATAAAGCTTGGGATTCTTTTCTTTTTTCATTTTCCTATTTTTGTATTCTGCAACAGACAAGATCTTCAGACGTGTGTTCCACTGTCCTGAAATGAACGGACTCACATTATGTAAATATATACATTTGTTAGGATAAATGGATTTATATTTAATGATTACAGTGTACTTCCATTTGGATATTAAGAGTTGCTTTGGTGCCAGCAGGACAGATGATGCAAAGTCAAAATGATCTCAGAGTGCAAGCAAAGAGATGCTGGACTTTCAGGTTTATATTGAAAAACAATAGTTCTTGAATACTGGCCAAATGATGGTCAGAGTTAAACGGAATAGATACAGTAGTCAGAATGAGTCCTGGAACCAGGCCGAGGGCAGCCGTCACCTGATGAGCCAGGAAAAGCTTCTCTTGCTCAGTACCTGCAGATCAAAGCGTCTTTCTTATGCAAGCTGGATTAACTAATCTGGAAATATTGAAGATGAAACTGACCAGAGAGTGGATCAGTCAGACAGTAAGGCAAGTTATTAATTCTTGAAACAGTAGGATTTAAGCTTCTTAAACGGCCCAATAGTATACAAAGATTGTACAAGCAATTAAAATACAGTCATAGCATGAACAAACAGATGGATCATAAAGAAAAGCTAGTTGTAAGTAGATCACTGCAGCAATACAATAGTGAGTTGGTTGTTTGTTTAGGGACATTTTGGAATGTACAATAAAATAATGTGACTGAACAGTTCACTGGCAGCTCCACTGTCGTCCACTTTCTTAAACTGTGTCTGACAGATGACTGAGAATTAACCTGTTTGAATATGCATTTAGCCTCATCACAAAGTATACTTTTTCTATTGCATTTCATTGTGTTATACCTGGAAAAGAATGTGTGATTGGATAAGGTATAAGAAGCTGAGACCAGGGGTGAGCATCTTAAAGCTGCAGTAGAGCCTGACCACACCTGACAGAGTTTGAACAAAGGTTGAACAATGGCACGTCTTGTTCAAGCCTAAACTAGAACAAAGTAGAACAATCCACTAAGTTATTTTCTGTTTATTTTAGCAGGTATGTAGCTGATTCTGCTCTCAGTCACTCAGTCAGCCACTGTGCCAGCACAGTTAGGGGTAATGTGAGATACAATATATTACGAGCAGTAAAAATTCCTAACGCTGCCTTTGACACTTTTCTGTCTGTCAAAATATTTTTAAAGAAATAGTTCAATACATTAAGATTTTGTTTTGCTGAAAGTTAGAGACAAGGAGATCGGTACTTCGTTCATGATTAGGCACTGAGTATAAAGTCATAGCCAGCATGATTATAGCCTAGCTTTGCATGAAAAACAGGAAGTAAGATTTGTCCACACTGTCTCTCTGGTGAAAGCTTCATTTTGTCAGCAGTCTCCGTCTCTATTCCGTGTGTTCAGGCACATACTGAGGCTACTTCCCACCACTCTGGCTGTTTCTCTCCATTTCGGTCTCTGTCCAGACTAAAATGTTTTTCTCTTCCTGAAATGGAGCATTTCCAAAAAGGCCCCTGGAGTGTGTAAATCGGAAAATGCCGGCTTTGTAGAAATGCTGATACATCGGTGACCAAACAGATGGTGGCAGCAGTGCAGCATTTCAAACTTGTTTAATTTCATTGTCTGTACAGACTTAAATACCCACAGAGAAAATAATTTAATCAGCTCATCTAGACCAAATGATATAGGGCAAAATCAATCAAATTCTGAGCCAGTGCAAGTGCAAAGTGAAAATGTCTCTGCCAGCTGCTTTTTTTTGTCTTTCTTCTAAGCTAACTGACTTAGCTTAGCATAAAGATATTGGAGTGGTATCGTGTTCTCATCTAACTCTGGGTAAAAATTTTAATCAGTGAAGTTGCTGAAATGTTAAACTTTTTTTTCATCTCTGTACTTGTACTGAATTTCGCTTTATTTGGTTTGCAACACAAAACACTTAAAGTCACATACAGCCAGACATGCTTGCTACTGCCAGTCAACTTTTTTCCGCCCTATGAATTCACATGGTTTCGTCACACTAAACCAGACTTAACACAGAAGACTCCTAACCATATTAAAAAACTATGGTGACTGGAAATTTCCCTCTGTGTGATTAGGACCTTGAGCAGTTTGACACTCTGATGACCCAGAGGAAATTAAAGATACTGCTGATAATTGAATCTTTTGAAAGTGTGAAGGACGTCATTGCTGAGATATGACCCCACGTGACGTCAGAAATTTGTCCTCTGTGCAGTCTCCTGTTTGGCAACTTGCTGGTAGAGGTGAAGTGGGGGGATTTATTGTCATTGTGTCTCTTCTCTGGACAATGTGACATTTCCAGTGATTACTTACTATAAATAACAGAGACAAAAACGTAGGTATAGAAACAATCAGGTTACATCAGCTTACGTTAGAGTTATGGTAAATTCTGCACTCTTTGAGTGATCTATACTCCTTAGTGTGATGAAGGACTCATAAAAATCACAACTAAATGAATTTACCTATGGCCTCATTTCCTGCGCCATTATTCAGTGGAGACCGTTTATAGGTTGAAGAGTCAGTGGATGAGCTCGCCCTCCATTGTACACATCTGCAGAGAGAGATGTCATACAGATTTCGTGCGTGTGGAGATTCATATTGTAGTAGGGCCCTAGTTTTTTGCTCTAATAACTATATCATCTGTGTAGTCATGATTGTTGGCCCTTGTCGACCAGTTAGTCTAACATGAGTTATGATGCTGCCACAGCGGTGAGAGACGCGCAGGCTGATGGACAGATCAAGATGCCCGCCGCCACTCTGCTCTCCTAAACGCACTCATGTGTGAAATTGATTTTGCCATCATTACCTCCCTGTTGGTCCCTCGCTCCCCCCTGTCTCTCTGTCTCTCACAACAGTGTACAAAATACATCTCATCATAAAAACACAGAACACTCACGTCCTAATGAGGAGCCTGTCCAACAACAGATTGATGTTCAGTGTTCATGCAGTGATTCTGCAGCTTTGCATGTGTGTATGATTGACAGAGCTGTCAATGGCAGGTTGTGGGTTTTCTGTTTTTTCACACACACATGCTGTTCTGGATGACAGACAGACTCGCTTTGTCATTTTAAAAACAGACACAGGGCAGGTTTATGGAAAGTTCAACCACATAAAGTCAAGCTCTCGGTTAATTGTTGTCGTTTCACCTGATTAAATAGTTCAACAGCATCAAAATTGCTTTTTGAAAAACTAGAAAGTGCGGATGCCTCTGTCAAAATGGGACATTTACAGGGGAGTTAGGGGACTTGTGAAGTAAACTATGGCATAACACTCCCTCTAGTGGCTCAACTGATCCCTTGTATTTTGAACACAATCCTGCTAAAATATATTTTGAACATGCATGAGCTGAATGCAAAAGACGACCATGTACCATGTTCTGCTATTCAGTTAAGACTGCTAGAGCTGCTTTCTTTCAGTAAGGTACTGAATAGTTATAAGGATGAGGACTGAGATTTCCCCATATCACATTATAAATGAACAGGCCCACAGAAAAACAACTGAATTATAATAATAAAAAGAGAAATGAAAGTATCTCAGTATTTATTGGAGGATCACAATCTTAAAAATTAATAAAAAAAATGTTAATGCTTGTTTTTTGCAAACATAAAAATAATCTTATTTACTAAGAGCACAAACTGAGCAGACACAATCTGAGTCACTTTAAAACATGCATATTTTTATGCAGTGGCAGGAAAACATACTGTTTATCAGGTCTTGCTGTACTGTAGAGAAAGTTGTCTCTCATAACATATCCTGTCATAAAAATGTACAAGTTCAGACTTTTACTGTAAAGATATAAGTAAAGAGTAAAATTTGAGCATCAGCGTCACTACGACATAATTCAAGTCTTTAAAGCTTTTTAAAAACCAACCAAAGGTTGATTCAATACCAGAATAAGTCATGTCAGTAATGACTCAGTACTAACAGTACATTAGCTATATGCTGTCTAATTTTTACATTTTCTTTAAATGCATCAGCAAAATGTCTCAATTTATTTTTGGAGACTAAAGTGAGAATTCAGAGATACATTGTGTGTCTACTCCAGAACAGATGCTGAATGACTTAAAGAAACAAATAATGTTTTTGTTGCTCGATCTGATTGATCACGTCACCCTGTGCTGAGAACGTACTTTCTATCTCATTGAGAGGGATGAACCACTAGAGGGAGTACAATGCCATGGTTTTCTTCAGACTCTGAATGACTTCTACTGATCAGAATCAGTAAGCAGTGGACAAACAGCCTGATTTGTTCTTATTTTTGTGTCTAATTTGCCTAATTCTACAGTAAAGAATCAGGGAAAGCATTTTATTGTGTTTAATTTCATGAGACTAATCATTCTATTAAATCTATGATTTGTTCTCTAGAGAGTAACACAGCAACAATGTAGGTCTGTTCTCCATATTATTTTTCTTATTACCACTCATCTGTCTTCATTGCTGAGAGTCCTCTGGGCAAAAGCTTGCTGGTTAATGGGGGTGGGGGTGGACAGTGATTTAGGTATATGGGGGTTTCTCGATGTAAACACAAAAGCTTTTGCAACCAAAAACTGAAAGAAACAGGCTTCAGCTTTATTCCTAAATTGGTCCGATTATTCATATAAATGTATAATTACTGTTTGTGTGTAATTCTAATCACCGGTGTGTCCATTTCAGCTGTAACACCTCATCACTGTCATGCACACAAAGTGCAAATTTTAATTCACCGTGATCTTTTCTGATATGGATTCAAGTGGTTTCGTCTGTAAGAAGAGCTCACTTAACCCAGTTTCTGCAGTGCAATAGGCCACAATAATAAATGGTAAAGATGGCTAAATGGCTTCCTTACATAAACTTATACTACCAAAGTACTACATTGCTTTTCCATTATGTAAGAATTTACTAAACTTTAATTAATTCAACTCATAATGGACTCTAACACATCCTGCAGTTGTACACATGGCAAACCTGGAGAACTTTGAATGCACTGGTTTGCAGATGATTTTCTTCAACACTGCCTGAAAGAAATGAACTTGTGAAAATGAAAATAGCATTTTGTGTACTTAGTACTGACAGCTGTACATTATTCAGTATGATGAATTATTTTTGAATGAATGTTTCCTTTATTAGTTCTTATCCAATGCCCTGTTTTAAAGAAACACAATTAAACACGTTACACAAATTCCTGCTTCATGGTGTAATTGTATTTGGTGAATTTGCAACAAAAGTACTGTTGTATGTGTTAAATGACACTAGAGGTTTACACAGATCATACTGTATGCATCTTTACTTGTGTCAATAAGGACACTGTTACATTATACTGGTGGATATTTATCAGATGTATGTTAAACAATGTATTTTGCCCTTAAAGCAGACTAATTTTTTCTGCTACTTGCGAGCAGAAGGACAAGAGAGACAAACCTTACCCTAACCACTCACTCCTTATTGCCTAAGTCTAATCCTTTTTGTCAGAAGGTCCAGTTTGTGCAGAGATTAAAAATTACTACTTATACCAACTAATTAAAAATGTTATTACTGAAAACATGCTAGTTTCTGTGCAGTAGATTCAGAAAATGTTCAGGTCTATATTTTTCATTTCAAAATGATAAAATGGTTATTTTTGTCCATACCTTTTGTATATTTATTAAAAATCTTCTATTTACAAAAGTATAAAGTACCATAATTCAGTCTGCTCAAAGAGACTATTTTTTGTCACACTCAGAAACTCCAGTCTACGGTGTCATTGTTGGTTTCTCTGTCATCTTGTAACTGTAAACATGAAACTAAATACAACATTGGTTACTCTGTTTGGTCAGACGGAGTCATGGTGATTCCAAACCTCAGTTGCTATAACACCGTGTTCCTTGGAACAATCAAAGCTTCAGACATTGTATTTTACCCTTGCGCTGGACACAGCTTGGATTTTATCCTGACAAACAATGCGTATTGCAGGATCTCGTATACACAGGTGTGTACCTGAAATACATTCTTCTAGTCAGTGAACAATGACAACAATACAATAACATCAAAGCTTACTTATTGCACTTATTGTTTGACCAGTTGTATGGCTGATTGTATGTTCCTGCTCATACTGTCAGATTAAGTATTCAAAAAAAACTATTCAGAATCATATTTAATACAAATTAAGAACAAACAATGAGACAAACTACTATAACTGTACAAAAGGGGACATTTTAGTTAGTCTCATACTCATGTTAGAATAATTGCTAAAATGAAGAATAATTAAATATATGTTCTAGCCTACAACATAAACATATCTATATGTAATTAATTAGACACACTGAAAGATGTGCTGACCACAAATTTTTTCATACTATACCTAAAGAATTGTGTACAGTATATTCGATATTGGATTTTAATTGCAAATTATACAGCTTTGTCACCTTGTACTATTTAAATGACAAAACATGAAACGACCAACCTACAGCTTTCAAATGCGACAGCAAAGCAGACAGCAGGTGTGAGAGTCCACAGTTTTGCTCTCTGCTGTTTGTACACAGGCGCAGCAGTTAAATTTAACCATGGATAATAAGGGAATTAAGTGAAGTGAGGGAAAACTCTGGTGCTGAAGATGAAAAATGCAATATGACCAGCAAAACATGGACGACTGCCGAATTGCATTTGTTTTAGTTTCCTTGGTAACCTGAGGGAAATTAGCAACAGTCAGTGTAGAAAACTCCTGTTTCATAAATAGCTTTGCCAAGGTTATGAAAGTGACCTTTTAATTTTTATAAGCAAAGTGTACCTGTGATTCATCTTTCAGTTACATAAGGGTTGCAAGAAGAGGCAAAAATAGGATGCAGAAATATAACATTAGCATTTTCTAACAGTGAAATCATCTGGCAGCTGATATCATGAACTCCATGTGAACTTTTATTTGCATCCATCTGCGGCACTCTGGGTGAAGGGCTGCACCTGTCAATCAAGTGCGATCAGGCCTTTAAATTTCTACTGATACATTCTGAGTTTCTGTGGTGTGAGGAGACTTATCTACTGAAAAGTATATATATCTCTATATTTATATATATGCACATGTAAATCCCCACTTGCCCTGTGGGCAGTCTTTATCCTTGGATCCTCTTCCAGGGGGAATTAGAGGGTCCAGACACTCTGGACTCCAGAGTGTTCTGACTACAACGAGGACTGCTGTTGCCTTCCCCTTCCTCACAGCACCCTGCTGTTATTTGCTGGATTGTCTCAGGGGCATTTTCACACAGCCTGCACCTGTGGTACACTCCAGCCTTTACTGATCTTGTACATCTTCCTGTGCTGTCATCATGAGTGCCTCTGTGCTGTCTTTCAGTCCAGCTTTGTCCAGCTACTGATTGATCAGCCACTTCTTCTATCTACCTGTGGCACATGCTATGCAGGGGTTTGTCCTTCCATGATGTTTCCTGTTCTTGCTCCTCTTCTTCCCCGGGTTCCTGCTGCCGGAGGTATTAACTAAGCATGTCATCAGTTTGAGCTGTCTTCCTGATGTACTCTGTCACTCACTAGTCCTTGGACTCTTTCCTTCCGCTTAGTGTACAGTCTCAGTTTCAGGTCAACCTGCTCCGTCTATCAGCAGGAAAAGTGACAGCAGAAGCAGTGCTACCTTCTCTGTGATCTGGAGTGATTAGTACTCCAGAAGTACATCAGCAAGATAGAACCAGAGACAAGCTGCTGAGAGAATGTCTGTGTAGCAACAGACAGGGATCGTAGCTGAACCAGAGGAAGTGTCATGGCCAGAGAGGGTCCAGCATGGGATCCACAGATAACTGAGGTGAATGACAGTGGGAAAATCTACAGTACAACTGGCTGGAAAAGGCTGGACAAACAGACAACACTGAGCCACTATCATAGCAGCAGAGAAACAGACACTAAGCACCCGGTCAATAGAAGCAGGGGTCTACCACTCCACACAGGATCCCAGGTGCCGAATGTGGAAAGAGGCCTCAGAGACAGTCCAACACATTGCCTGGCAGGATGTGAGATGCATGCAGTAATAGCATACACTGAACGACAGAACCAAGTGGCTTGCATCTGGTACAGGAGCATCTATGCTAAGCAAAGGTTCAGACGGAGACTCCTCAGAAAGTCATGAAAAAGAACAAAGCAAAGATCTTGTGGGATTTTCAGATCCAGTCAGACATAAAGTTGCTGGCTAACCAACCAGACATTGTGGTTGTCACGGTCCATACCCTGGCCTCTTCCTTAGTGCCGCCATCTCCCTGTTTCACTGCTCCTCCCTCAGTTTTTCCACCTTTTCTTGAGTCAACTCTTTCCTCCTATCTAGTCTATGTCCCAGTCTGCTAACATGTAAGTTCTCCCTTATTAATGTAGTTTGTAGTGTGTTTGTCTCAGTAAAGCTATTGAGTTATATTTTACTCAACTCTCTCGTCCTGCTCTGTATTTGGGTCCGCCTTTCAAGCAACTGACAGTGGTAGTAGACAAGGGACAGAAGGAGACAGCGGTGATAGACAGGGCAATTAAGTGACAGCAACAAGTAGTGGTATAAGAAGCTGGAGAACTACCAGGGCCTGAAAGAGAAGGAGGCCAAAGTAATCCCATTGGCTGTGGAAGCACTCAGGGCTGTGACTCCTTGGTCAGACCAGTGGCTCCAATAGATCCCAGGAACAACATCGGATCTGCAAGGTATAGCTAAGAGCCCTCAGACTCGCAGGCCTCTGGTGGAGGGACCAAGTTTGATGAAAGACACATGCCGCCCACAGGGGAGAGAATTTTTTAATATAATTTGATGAGCATTTTGCTTTGCAATGCGTCAACATTCTCTATTTCTTTATCTGAGAAATAAACAGGATATTTTTGGTGTTTTCATTGGCCAATGTAATTGATTTTTTTGTCAATGTAAGCACATTTAGAGTTTGATGGCTGCAACACAATTAAAGAAAGCAGTGACAGAGGCATGGTAACACTGAAAAGTTTATACCTTATTCAAGTAACACCATTCTGGATGATCCCAACATTTGCAGGTTAACGGGCAACATGTGAGAGTAACACGGGTATGACTGGGCAGAAAAGGAGCATCCACCAAAAACTCTTTGTAAGCAAAGATAGATTGTAGCTCATCACTTTGTACCAAATGTTTCAGAAAGTTCAGAAAGAATACTGCTTAACAAATGATTATATTTTGGTCTTTCACCATTCACAGTACATGATTAAAGAAAAAACAAACATCATTGATCCTTTTTTTAGGCAAAAGCTGCAAAAGCTGGCATCTGTTACGGAGGTGCATCAGTGCCAATGGCACGGGTGATATTCATGTGTGTGAATGCACCATCAATGATGTATATTGGTATTTTAGAGAGACACCTGCTGCTGTCAGGGGGTCTTTACCTATGAAGTCAGTGGATATTTCAGACAGATTTTTGTCAGGTAAATAAAGACTTGAATGAACTGACATTGTTTTTATTGCAATAAGAAAAAAGTCTCAACTTTTCTGGAAATTGTATTTTAGCCTATTCAGAAATCTCTGGTTCTGATACACAACCTTAAACTAAAAATCTTTGGAAGCATTGGATTACTTCATGTACCCCTGAGAATTCATTTTTATTTTGGATGTTTATCTAGTCACATTTATTTGTATTGCCCCTTTTGTTTTATTGACGATTCTGTGTTGCTTTTCCTACCTCAGAATTGGCTGCTTCCCATTTTGTTTCAGTGTTGGTACAGTGACCCTGGTGTCATCACGTCAGGTCATTCTGGCACAGTGACCACAATAAGATGACATGATGCACATTGGCCCAAACAGACTCCCTATACACATTAATTACAAAAGAGATGGCTGAAAAACGATGAATATGTTTCAGGCTTTTATGAGCAGACAGATTTTTGTCAGGTAAATAAAGACTTGAATGAACTGACATTGTTTTTATTGCAATAAGAAAAAAGTCTCAACTTTTCTGGAAATTGTATTTTAGCCTATTCAGAAATCTCTGGTTCTGATACACAACCTTAAACTAAAAATCTTTGGAAGCATTGGATTACTTCATGTACCCCTGAGAATTCATTTTTATTTTGGATGTTTATCTAGTCACATTTATTTGTATTGCCCCTTTTGTTTTATTGACGATTCTGTGTTGCTTTTCCTACCTCAGAATTGGCTGCTTCCCATTTTGTTTCAGTGTTGGTACAGTGACCCTGGTGTCATCACGTCAGGTCATTCTGGCACAGTGACCACAATAAGATGACATGATGCACATTGGCCCAAACAGACTCCCTATACACATTAATTACAAAAGAGATGGCTGAAAAACGATGAATATGTTTCAGGCTTTTATGAGCGTGTGAAAAGCCTTTGTGTTTCATGCGACATGCTACATGTAGATAACTATAGCAACAACTCACAGGACAGTATTGTACACAGTGGTTAATGTACTGAATAATGCACTTTATAGTTAATGTCAGTTCTGTGGGGAGGGCAGCTGTTCGTCAGCAGGCTCGGGATGTGAGTGTGCTGTGTAAAGAGCTGGTGCAATTTGACAAAGGATTTTTGAGGGTGACCTATCACTTTAAGAGTGCCAGAGCCCCTCGAGGAGGCTCCTCATCTTTTTTCTCTCACAGCATCTTTCTTCTGCCGTACATGGCTTGTTGCCGGGGTAACAGGCCTGAGAACGGTTTAGCATTTCCAGCAACGTCTGGTGAAGCAACTCATGCTGACATGTAACTGACAACAGCATGCTGTGTAACTGCGAGACAGGTATTTTCTGCCCTAATTGTCACAGGAGTCATTGACCACCGGGTGTTGTATACTCTTATATGGGATCACATCAAAGGTATCATATGTGATATAATGTTTAGCTGCTCTTGGTGATGACTAATATCACAAACTGAGCAGTGTGTGATAACACTGCTTTGAGTTGTTAAAGCAGAAAATCAAACCTGGTGATGGAAATGTCCTTGTCTGTTGCTACAGTCACTTCCAGACCTCTGTGGAGAGATGTTGGAACAGATGTCCAGTAATATTCCTGTGTGTCTGCAGCAGATGATACTATGTGTGTGACAGTATCACAGACTCTTTATAAAGATTATGTACAGTTAATAATGGATGATGATGATGGACAATCGATGGGTGCACACGTGGTGATCAATAGGGAGATGTTTGGTGCTACTTTTGCATTCATTATTTCTGTGTCTGTAACTATGACAGAAACAACACGCTTTAAGGATTGAATTCTGTATGTATGTTTATGTTTATTAAAGGCTGGAAAGTATTTACATTCACTGTTTATGTTGTGGATTTATTTTTTTTTCTCCCAAGTCTAAGGTTTCTTTTGTCTCCAAGCAGGTCCTTTAAAAACACACTTCAGTTGTTAAGTAATGTAACACTCTACTATAGTTAAGGCTTAGAGCACCAAACGTGACACCAACATTCATCATATATAAGCAGAAGCCCCCAGAGCCTGTAGGCCCACCCAGGTAAAAAATCACCAGGTGCCACTAGTGTAAATTTGAATGAGCATGTGTGTGTTTGTGCATTTGTGCAGGCATGCGAATCACATCACATCCCACAGCTATTTGTGCTATATTCTGCACAAGGCAAACCTTTACAGTCAGGCACCCAATATAAGCTGTTTGTTATATTTAGATGTGTCTATTCCTTTTAAACGGTGTAGCTTTAACAGTAGCATATACTGTATATCTGTTACTGTAGCTGTTTCCTTGATTGATCAGATCATTATTGAGCTGCTCCCCTACGACAGAAAACAGATCAGTCAGTTCCTGCCTGTCCCAGTCTGCACTGTCGTTGCTCCCTTGACATACTGGCTGCTTACAGGTAATCTGTCTATTGGTAAATAGTCGCTGTAAAAACAAATCAAAGGGTTAACAGACAAGTCCGTTTAAGGACAGATTGGAGTTACTCAGCGCTCCATTAATCATACTAATGATGAATTCATTTGCATATTGAACTATTCATATTAAGAATGTGACATAAATTACAGAGCTGTCAGGACAACTGCGTGTTCTGACGATGTCAGGAGGATTTTAAGATCTTGGTTTTCAACACAATTTCCTGCTCCCTGCTCCTAAAACAACCAAACCTGTTAGTGTTGTAAAAGGATTAAATTATTATTGTTATTATTATTAAATAAAATAGAGATTTCAACCTGAAATGATTTGTTTATGTTCTTCTATATTGATTTGATCGGTGTGTGCTGACACCCATTGTGCCCAGCTGGGACACACTCAGACCTGGTGGTGGGCTGACTATGATGCAACATCTTGCAATAAACAATGTGCTGTAAGAGTATGTAACCTAGAGGCCGGCAGAGCACGCAACACTGAAGTTTAGAGAAGAAAATAACACATGCACATACAAGTGAACACGCTTTAACAAAGAAAATCTGATTCAGTATCTCTTGTCCTCGATTGCCCTTGCTTCTGCTGAGCTGGCTGCTTCCTACCTGTAGGCTTTGTTGGACTTGATGATGGGCCCGAGGGTCATCGTTACTGAGATAAAATGCCTCATTGATCACCTGTCACGGGTATGGATTACAGCAGAGATCTGAGGTATAGCAAATGGAAGCAGCAAATACTTGATAATAGTCCAACCCCTGAGGGCCAGTGGTTAGTTTAGATCTCTGTGAGTGTGAGCGTGAGTGTCACCTATGTGTTGGGTTATCAGTCACCGGGTCTCCTTAATGTCCTTTATTCTGTCTGAGCATCCGCCAAAGATATTTCATATAGCTGCACAGCACATACATACATACTGTACATACATAATTCTTTCAGTGTTAGAAATAGAAATAGCTATACATAGAAAATTAAGTTACATTTCTTCATCATGTCCATCTGTTTACATATTGTGATGTTTAACAAACAGCTCCTAAAGGACAATATGCACAGTTGTCTCCACAAAGCCAATAAGTTTCAATTTACATGTCTGCCTTCCTCTTTACCCTGTATACCTAAAACTTTAAGTACAACACGAGTCCTGAAATCTCTAGTTCTCAGATGACAATGCTGTTGTACAATATATTCAGGGTGGAGACATTACAGAGTACTAGAGGGTGGTTGACAGCTTTGTGGACTGGTGTGGGTTTAATCGTCTCCAGCATGACATCGATCAAACAAAAGACTAATGGTGAAAAATCCAGGAGTCCTGTCACTGCTCCACCTATCTGCCGTGAAGAGGTGGAGATCGTGTCAGACTACAAGTACCAGGAGTGTCCTTGGTCAATAAACTGGACTGGCTGTATACAAAAAAGCCCAAACTGGGTGTAGTTTCTGCAGAGGCAGCAGCGTGAAGGTGCTGGTTACTAACAGGTTGGAAAAAATTAATCAGGAGGGACGCCTCTGTTCTACTGTAGGTGTGACAGGAAGATGCTGTCACAACTCTCAATCCTGGACAATCCTGGACAATACTGGACAATCCTGGACAATCCTGGACAATACTGGACAATCCTGGACAATCCTGGACAATCCTGGACAATCCTGGACAATACTGGACAATCCACTACACCGTGTCCTGACTGGACACGTTCAGTCAGAGACTGATCAATGTCAAGTGCTCCACAAAGAGGAACAGGAAATCCTTTCTCCCAGTGACCATTGAACTGTACTAGTATCTGTATCTGTATCTGTACATCATCATATGATCCTGTTTTTGATTTAGTGTCTGATTTCTGATTCTGGAGAAATAAACATGCTGTGAACACTGATAATAGACACACGCTTATTTATATCACAATACACAGTCCCAGCAACAGCAGGGGGTCAAGGGGGCCCCCCATTCTCTGTTTCTCTCACAACCACACCTGCCACAAAGACAGACAGCTTGAATGACATTCACTGTAGATTTATGACACTGATCAGGTCAGTATCAGTAATATTTGTGTCCATACTGACCAGAACAGCAGCTAAGTTAACCAGCAAGAACTTATAAACGCGTTAATTGATCTTTCACTTTAAATCAGTCATTTATATTAGAAACTGACATCCCATTAAAAAAATGTAGTTGCCACCTGCTCAGGCCATTAATCAGTATATCTGACTGGGGACTGTCCCGTAGTCTAATTGCTACCCTCAAGGCTGTTTCATCCCACTAAGTATATGTCCATAATAAATACTTACTCTACGTGTGTGAGACTAAAACATGAAAAGAAAATCAAGGATCTTTTTAGCATTGCTCCTGTATGAAAACAAATTACCTAAATAGTTTAAACCCACACACTCCATTTCCAAACATGTCATTTCTATCACAGCAATGCAATGAAGCTTGACTGTTCTGCATAATCAATATGCCACTATATAATGACTGAGTGGAAACAACATTCATTAAGATCCTCACATTCCCAGCACCCTGCTGCAGGCTGCAGGAAAGAAGCTCAGTGCATACCAAGCTACCTCTAGGACCCAGTGAGTCTCCTCCTCAGCCTTTGTAGTTTTTTTGTGTTGAGATGAGGGAGACTGAGATGTGTTTCTTGATTATCACGATTCACATCGAGCTTCTATACCAGCTGAGGAGGATGCTGAACAGGTCAATTTGAAGCCAGGATCAGCTCCCTGACCTCAGCTGCTTTTTTTTATTTTATTTATTTCGTTTTAATTTAATTTAATTTCTCTCCATCTCATTGTTATCATTTCTATTAATTTTTCATCATTACATTCTGGGACACTATGAAAGCGACTGCATTTCGGATGCATTCCTGCTTGTGGCTCAGGCTGTGATACAGCGATGCTCGCAGCTTTGTTCTCATGACAGACTTGCACTCATTCATTCTCATCAAAACAGGAGCCAGCGGTAAATTGATCTTAACTTTCTTGCACCTTCGACGATTCCGGCTGCAGCTGCCACTTCGTGCACTTGAGGTGAGCGTGTTTCCCACATTTCAAACGAAGGCATTTTATTATTATTATTTATCATACGAGGAGGTGCTGTAAATCGTGGGAGAGAAGCTTCATCTGTCTCCCGCATTTGCTGTAATATTATTACACACAATGTTCTGAATGCATTGACATTTCTGTCGTCTACATTTGTGTTGAAATACCTGAACATTGTTGGTAACAGTAATGCTCAGTGAGTGGAGGCGTGGGACGTGTCCGTGAATACTAATTGCTGTCAGCTGCTGTATCTTCTTCTGTATGTGCGTTTATTGTGCCTGCTAAGAGGGAATCCCACTAAATAAGTGAAGCTGAAGACTAAATAGGTCACATATGAATGCACTGGCATGTCGAGTCAGTGTTAAACTGAACCTCCGGTCGTTACAGAGCCGTCCTGCTGTGTGTAGGTGTTGAAGCAGCCATGTGGAGCAGAGAGAGCGCATCTCTACTTCTCATCTGCCTGCTGGCGCTCACAGCTCTCTGGAAAACCAGGTGAGTCTTTTGAATGGGGAGACGACTTCAAGCGACGGTACGAGGTGGAGGATCTGTGCGATCTCTCGCTCTAGACCCAGAGGACCCCGCTGGAAGTCTCTATTTATCCTCATTTAACAATAGGCCTACTGGACTGTTATCAGTGGAGACACACTGCGCAGGAGGAGAGGCAGTCTATGGCCTACAGCATCCTCAGTCTGAGCGTAAAAATAACCCACAGGGCATGTGGGTAATTATCTGCTGCTTTGTCGAAAAACCAGCCTATTGCAGTTAAAGTACAATTGATATAACGTTGGCCTAAATTATCATCAAATCAAAAAAAATAAGAACAATTTCACCTATTCAGTTTTATTATTCTACCTATGTCAGAAAACCCACACTCAAACATAAATACAAAACAAACCCAATGGATTTACATTCAAGGAGAACACAGCAATAAATAGTCAATTTATATGTCTGAAAAATAAAATGAACTGTGCTTATTCGGAGGACATCTCATCACCTCAGGTGTAACAGTGTCTATTCAGAGTGAATATTCAGGTCACTGTAAAAACAGAAAATGTGTTGAGGTGTTACACTAGGAAAAAAAACTCCTGATATAGCAGAAAACAACATTACATGTCTGGTAAAGTCACAAATATGTTAATATTAGCATTCACACATTGATCTGGGACCAGTCATTTGCAACTGTAGCAGTTTGCTACCAAGTAAAACAAGGTAGAAAATACAATATGTTGCTGTTCTTGAATTAACTTAAAAAGGTGACTGCAGTTGTTTTCAGTGCACTAAAAAAAAATCTAAACTAACTTCAACTTAAAATAATTGAGGCAATAATCAAAAAGCTCAAGCTGTACGACGTAATTCATTTTCTCTGAACAAGATGTTTTAAATTAAAACCAAACATTTTAAAAGACTGGGTGCAACTTTAGTAGTAAGTAAACATATTTGTGGTTATTAATAAAAATATTTAAATTTATTATAAATTGGATTGATTTAGGTGAAGTGAAGTTGTATGTTAAACGCCTTTCTTGATGCAGCCCTCCTCCATTTTGCACCAAGCCTGTGCAGCCTCAGTGGCTGGGGTTTTGTGGACATTTTGGTGGTTCCCTGTCTTGTCACTTCGACATAGGAGTCGGGTTGTGAACCACTGACCCTAGAGTCAAGGGGCAACTGCTCTGCCAACCCCACCACTGCCGCCTTCCTTTTGTTCTATTCGAAATAATATAATAACACACTGCTGTGCTCCTTTTTGCATTCATTGAATGACATGTGGTAAAAATCCACAGTGCAATCACACAACCCAATCAACATTCCTGCAATTTTAACTCAATTCAATTCAATTCTCCCTATATCAATTTTATTGATATAGCGCCAATTCATTTAATTTAACACAAACACTGCAGCGCAATTTTTGTTGTTCCTGTTTTGGGTCACCTTTAAAATGTAATCTATTTATCAATACCTTTTTTAACATGTTCTAAACTCTGTATTTCTATGTTTGTTCTCTACTATCAATTTACTTTAATCTGAACAAAAATTATGCTTTTTATAAAGGTCTAAACTATAGACGTGAATTAATATATGTTTGTAGATAAATTAAAAAGTTAGCATAACTGAATATTTCTTACATTTGCTAATATACGTTTGGTGACGTTTTAAATTGCAATATAATTCAAACAAATGCCCAAAATAAGTGACAGTACAGTACTGTAGGCTACAGTAATCTGATTTTACAGCAGGTCATTAGAAGAACGTGATTCAAACAGAAAATGATTAATATTACATACATTCCTTCTCCTGTAAAATATGCCTGAGGCTGTTACCCAGCGCTGTCAATTGTTATGATTACAGCCAGTTTTAAAGGACCTTATCTGAATGTATTTACCACAAATCTCCATCTTTGATTACATTTACATATTCAGTTGTGTTTTGGCTTAAAGATCAGATGCCTCACGAATGTTCTGCATTGAACTGGGTCATCAATGTGGATGTGAAACAACGTGTATGTGTGTATGTGTCTCTGTGTGGACACATACGCAGTCGCTGCCAGACAGTTTTGACCCCTTTTTCTTTCCATAAATTAACACTCGGAGGAGAAAACTGTTACGTGTCTAAATGCATTTAAAATTTAATCAGATTGCTGTTTGTGTGTCTGTCGACTAGCTCAGTGAATGCTGATGCCTCATCTGATGCCTTTAAAACCAACATCACCCTGTTCACACGAATCCTGGACAGTCTGCTGGATGGATATGACAACCGTCTAAGACCCGGTCTTGGGGGTAAGAAACTCCTGTGTCATCATTGGATGTACAGCAGTTCATCATCTAAGAATTTGTACATTTTGTACAATCTAAAAGTTTGTTATGAAACAGAACAGCCTTTTTTAAATGGCTGATGGCTCATTTGGAGTGAGAGCACTTCATTTAACATCAGCTTTTGTAGTACTGATAACCTTTGACAGCAATCCCCTCAAGAATAAACTGACAAACACACTCTACGTACAAAAGACTTGGGTTATATAACACTCATCACACTTCCTGGAAAGTAAAAGCAGCCAAACTGGAAACACTGAGCCCCACAGAGGGCTATAGTTTTTAGTTATTTCAGAAACCTCAGAAACAGTGCAGATCTGACTTGTTTTAATGTGTACGTTTCTATTGCCTGGTTGACATTTTTGATATTATTTCAGTGGTGTGACAAATATCTGATGTAGAATTGTTAAATATTTCATTAAGACATTCATTCGTTGCTCTATTCCTTCTTGAATTGTTATTTTTTGGATCCATTAATCATGATATACTGTAACATGCTTGACATTGTGGACTTCCAGATCTTGCAATTGCATTCCAGAAACTGTACAATCTGGAATAAATCTACATTTTTGATCATATGTTAGGAGTCAGAAAGCATTTCCTCTCCTACTTTGAACAGAAAACGCATAAAAAACACTTGCAGAGCGACAGCACATTTCATTATTTGAGGAGAATCATATTTTCTCCCGTGGCCTCAGTGCGGTACAGTGCTTCTCTCTCCATTCTCACCTCTCCCTTCATTCTCCATGTTTGGCATCTCATTTCCAGATGGCCCCTCACCCCAAAGCTGAGCTCCTCCCTCAGGATTTGGTTCCATTTGAAATTCAAATTCCCGGGGCCATCAGCACAATCTAGGAGCTGCCATATGGAGCAGACCTCCTCTAGCTTGGCAGCGCTCTGGATGTACAACTGGACATACAGTAGCAGCACTTATTTTAGAAAAGCTTAAATTTTTGGTATAACACTGCAGTGTAGTGCTGATGCATATATTTCTTTAAGAGCTCTGAGGGTTATATTTCATGGTTTCCATCATTGATTCACCCCTGGCATTTGACAGCATTTGTTGTCATCCACTGGAAGATTTATATGACTGCATCAATACAACTAAATAGATTTTTACTGAAAAATGACATTATTTAATGATTCTCCACCAGACAGGCAGCTCTGAAGAAGTGTTAAAGACAGACCCAGGGGACACCTGAAATAAAACATTTCACAGAACCAGGAATAAATACATTTTGATCAGTTTTTGACCCAGCACCAACTAAAGCCCAACACTCACATGTGTGCTGTACCTAATCATATACACACACACATAACGGTTCAGAATTCAGTGTAAAAGAGAAGGATGGCCATCAGATGGAGTTTTACACGCTGTAGACACATTAGATCAGCATGGCTCACCTGTGGTGAAAACATCTTAACGCTTCGCTGGACTTTAGTTTATAACACATTTGTAATGGCTAAAAAAGAGCCTCAACACAGCTGCACGGATGTGCTCACGCACACATACGTATATATACATACACATTCAAGGGTACAGAGCCAGTACCTTCCACAGTTTTCATGATCCAAAGGTGCCACAAAAGATAGTATCGCAATATATGCTGTGCGCTGTATGCAGGCATCCATTCAAACACATTCAAAGCTTCATAAAGGCAGAGTCAGTTTCAGGGTTGGTGCTGCAGATTATACACAAAATGGAACAGTCTTTATTAAGGGTGAATATTGAGTTATGGTTTGGATGTTTTTACTTAACTGTGAGACAGTTAAATCTGCACTGATGAGCGTTTTACTGTCTTTTACTGCTGTGAACAAGAGCTATGAGTTTTACAGCTTCCCCTGATTATCAAATGATAAAGAGGAATCTAGGGCAGAGGTTTTCAAGATTAACCCACGTGTCCCCTTGGGGCTACTAGAAGGTTTCAGGGGAGAGAAAAAACCAATGTAATCGTTTCAGCAGTGAATGAATTACTGTGTGGGTTCAGGCTGCACATTTTCCTGGAATTTATTTATAGCAAATACAATATAACAACAGCCTTGTGATGGCTCAACAGCCCTACTGCGTTGCGTTCAGAATCAAAACAGATATTTTTCTCTAATAATGAGCCTATAATGTAATCACCATGGACTAAATTATAATTCTTACTGCCTTCATTCTGCATTTATTTTTCATTCCTGTCACCTGTTAATCTCCTGTCATACCTAGCTCTTTTAAAATGCAGCAGTCGGTTTATGTGGCTCGCAACGAAATCACGTCAGGCTGCAGAGACTGATCGCAGAAAGCACATTTGCTCCCACATCATTAGTGTGACTGCGAGGCAGCTCACTTCTGTTCATATTCACACTTCTGCTACTAATTTGTTTTCCACTCAAACATTTGTCATGTAGTCATCAACTTCATGCTCAGAGCTATACATTATGTTCCAGCTATAAAACTACACGAAGCAAGACTTTATGTTAAAACCCAACAGTTTCATTAGCTGAAATCACAACTTGGCATTGCAAGGGACATCCTTACTGATTTAGATGCTATGGATTTGTCATAAAAATACACTTTGTTGCTAAGGTCGCTTCTAATAAAGGAGAAAATCAAGAGAGTGTTGCCTGCATGTGTAAAAGGGGCTACAAGCTTGTTAAGTGCTAACTTATTAATTCAGCTTTAAAATTACTTGGTGTTAAAGGCATAAAACTGATAAACTGGCTTATAGAAAAGTTTGATGTATGAATGAAGTGTTAACTTCCTTAAATGGACACAGCTGACGATCTGTGTTGTCTGCAGTGCGGGTGATTTTGATGTCTTCTGTTTAGATTGGCTGGTTCACAACATTAATTTAAGCACTGCCGTTAAAACAAATCACAGTCAGACAGTCAGCCTTGGCTTTCAATGATTTCATCCTCCAGAATTGATTTCACCCCGACACATCCAAAAACATCACAAACACTGGATTTTTGCTGATGCTTTATCTCTGTCCCAACTGACAGGAGTTAACATTTGGATAGCTGCACAGCAGGATGCACAGTCCCCTAACACAGACAAGTTGCGTCTGACCAATTAAGCATGGATCAGCAGGCCCATCTGTACCAAATGCTTCAAATTATACGAAAAGCACGTGTTTATGATTGTTCTTGCTGAAAAAATGAACTTTTGGTTTTAGGTTTTGTCCTTGTTCCTAAGCGTCTCATCGTCTGCAGGCATTAAATGCACTCTGGATATTTTTAAATTGTAAAAACATATTTTCCCTGACGGCTGTGCTTCTCCAGGTTTGCTCCTGCTAGGTTGCATCATTTGTACAAATGTGGTTAGTTTAGCTTGTGGATTTGCCTCACTAATTCAATGCAAATGGAGCTGGAGCTGTCATTTAGTGATGGATCTCATTTCCAAAGCCCATTGTTTATTTTCTATTCTAGTGGGTGTGGGGGGGTTGATACAGGATTGCATTTTTTTATGTTGTAATATAACAAGGATCGTCTCCTACACACTGTCCGCATACAGTGTGTAGGAGACGATATGTTGTGGGTCAGACAGCCTTCATCAGGCATTTCATATGACACTGCACTGCTCTTTTCCCTCACATTTCATGGCATTAACCGTCGTGAGTAAATTATATCATTCAGCTAGTAACTATTTACTTACTACTATATATATATATTTACTGTATATAGAAAATTATACGGTATAATAGGTCAGATGGCAAAATTCAGACATTAGCTGTTTAACTCATATTTATTGTTGAAATACTTCATCATGGTAGATAGACTTATGCTCTGCGTGAAAAACCCATCTCATTCATTTGAATGGGGCAAAATGCATTAGGCTGTCAACTGCACACAGCTTTTTACATTTCACTGTGGAATAATCATAATATATTAAGGTATTATTTTCACCATTCTCCACGTGTCTCCTTGAAGAACATTTCTCTTTGAATAACCACTGTGAGCCACAGTGTATTAAACCTGATCATTTTAAATCGGCGTGATTCACATATAAAGGCCTGGTTTACGTATATAAATGCAGTCAACCATTTGTCTTGCTAAATAGATGGCACGTTTTATCCAAAAACTTGCCTCGATTTACAGTACCTTATACTGTAAATAAGAAAGCCTTCCTGTGTCTTGTGAGAGGGGCATGGATGGCAGCTCTCCTTGTCTTGCCTGAGAACACTTTGCTTAGGCGCAACGATCACTTTGTATTGTATGTTTGCTGTGTAGTACAGAGTGTAGAATGAAAGCTTTTTGAATTGGCTGAGCACGAGAGATCGAGCTTCAGTAATTATTGAAAGAGACGGAGTGTAGAGAAAGCAAATGGACCTGATGCAGCAGCGCTGAAGCAGTCACACATTATGACTTGAATAGGAAGCATATGAGGCTTTGCTCTTCCTATCTGTCACATGAGTGTGAACATTTAGGACACATTTAGTATGCTTAAAATCTTACGTTTTGCTCTGGCTCATTAAATTTAATGTTGCCTTGATGGTTTGCACAGGTGTAGTGCGTTTGTATACAATATAGGTCTATCTAACTGACAAAGAAAAAACAATGGAAAGAAATAATCTCTGATCAAAATTACATCTTCAAATATGATAAACATTGATATACATTCAGTACATGACACTACATTTGTAAATTCAGTTGTTGTTATTGTTATAATAAAGAAATGAATTGACAATCTTTGCATGAGCAAATAAAAGCCACTTTGCAAAGTGTGAGCGGTTCAGGACACTGTAAACTTTACATCTGATCAAATTACAAAAATGTTCTATTGCTGTTTGGTGAAAATCTATTTTGACATCTTCTGGCCCCAGAACTACAGGCCTATTACTGTAAGCCTTACTGTATATATTATGCGTCACAACTTCCTAGATGAATGTGACATTTCATTCAGATTTTCTTTGATTGCATTCAACAGAACCAGCTCCTATCTGTTACGGTACTGTTTGGTCTCAGTGCTGCTTTTGCTATGACTGACCATCATATCTTGGTTGAGAGGCTCGGGTGGTGGTGGTTGGGTATCAGCTGTCAGTAATGTGGGTCTCCTCTTGGCTTTTGTGTAGCTTTGTCTTGTGGTTTTGGTTACAGCTTTTTTTTTTTCAGCTAAAGCTTGTGGTGTTCTGCAGGGGTCTGTCTAGGATCCAATTCTGTTTGCTTTCTACATGCTGTCTCTTGGGCAGCTAATACCTAATTTTAAAAATATCGCTTACTATGCAGATAATATTCAAATATGCATCTTCTTTCTGCTGCCTGTTCTACATAACTGCCCTGACTGTCTAAAACATTGAAAGACCAAGCTAGTCCCAAAAAGCCTCTTCTCTATTTAAACCTACTGTCCGTAGGCAATTAAATCTAAAGCGGCATTGTTCTTCCTTTTATCACCTGAGCAACATTGCTAAATAAAGGAATCTTGTGTCCCCATCTGAAATGAAGATGACCATTAATGCATTCATTCCATCCCATCTAGGCTGTAATTCCCTTTTTCTTTGTGGAAAGCTACGTTCTTTCTTTTGCAGTACTTTGACTTCCTTTTTCCAATTTGGTGCCTTGATGCCTCTAATTGTTGTTTCTTATTCAGACAGGGTAACTGAGGTGAAGACAAACATCTATGTCACCAGCTTTGGACCGGTTTCAGATACAGATATGGTGAGAACAGATATTTGAACATTTATTTGATGTGTTTAATGACTCACTCACATCGCTGTTGTTGTAGAAACACCTAGAAAACCACCACTGCAGGGGATAGTCTTGTATTCCCTGTTCATACTTTTAGAACAAAAGATTCTTCTTTAGCTTTATATTTAGTTTGATTATTACAGTACTTCCCCTCCTTTTGTAATGGTGTCGACTCTCTTCCTTTCTTTCCACACGCACAGACACCACAGCGCTGAAGTAGGACGGGTGTTCCTCACTACAACGTTCATCCAACAATTTTCATCTTATAAATTATTGAAAGTCTTCTTGTTATTCAGCTCACTCCTTTGTTTATTCCAGGCTTTCCTGTTTATTATTCTGAAACACACGCCCACCGCACATATCGTCAGCTTCTCTTCTGTTCTTCAAGACCCATTTTCCAAATGATTGATCTATTGATTTAACAATCATGATATTGAGTTCAATTCAGTGGCCTCTGAAAGATATGTAAACTAGAAGGCACACTGTTGAACATAAACTATGGGGACCACATATCAGATACACAATATATTAACTAATAATGATGTAATGGTGAAAATCCCACCACCTCTCCTGCCTATCTGAGTGACCAATTAACCAAGTGTAAACGGTCCATTAGTTAATTTTAGTCAGATTATTCATAATGTCTCCTTTTAAAATGTCTTACACTAAAACAGATGGATAGACAATTAGAGGTGTAAAATCATATCAATGAATGCTCAGATAAAAAAAAAAAGGTTTAACACAAGGCTGAAAATAGGTGATTCATTTCAGGTCTTCACAGTCAGATGCCTCATAAAAAATGAACAGCAGCATGGAGTATATAATGTATTATACTCTCCTGTGACCAGACTGATTGATTCACATACTTTAGAGTAACACAATTGATTGCTGAGCTGTCCGCTTTATAGGATTTACGGGATTTATAGCAGGTCTGCTGACAGCCAGAACTGAAATATGTAAGAAAAACAATTAGTAAAAAAAGTTAAATTAACTTCAAGAGCACTGGCCAAACATACCATGACCCTGACATGAGACGTTTATTTAGGCCAAAAAGCTGTGAATGTGTTGTGACACTTTGCCTTAAAAGATCGCGTTAAGGTCTGAAAAAAGTGGGTTTTGTTTTTGTCATATTTCATATTTTTTCATATTTCTGTCCATCATTTCTCACTTTGCTTTATGATTCCTCTGCCATTGTCCCCTGTTTCCATTTGTTCCTCCTGAATCCTTCAAAACTGCTCCTAAAAGACGTTTTCTTGTGGAATGAGGAACCATTACTGACATTTTACAGTACACAGATTCTTTTTGTTTCAAATGACATTGTCTTGATGAATTGGCTCTACAGTTAGCTTGTTTACAATTGTTCTGATCATCTGGCTGCTTGTATTTCCTGCCTTCTCACATTTGTTGCTGTAATGTTGATGTGTTCCCAGATCCTATGACTCAGTAGCTAAAATGTTCTGATAGCAAATAATAAAGGTGGCCAAAACTATGAAGACCTACACTGTGGCGTGTATCAGAGAGCTGCTCTACCACCGAGGAATTTAATTAGCTTTGGTTTCACTGGATGGTTTCAGTGTCCCAAGATCTAAATGTCAGAGGCTTTTCAACTGTGACATGAAAAAAAGACTGTGGAGGAATTTATCTCCCTCCTTCTCATGCTCACTTGCTGTGTGTGAATCACACAAAAACAAACACACACGTACACGTTTCACAGTACAGTGCTTCCTGCCCTAAATCCTTTCTCGTGTGTGGTTTCTTTTGACGAGAGAGGATTGTAGGTCAAGGGGCTTGTCTTGGCCTCAGAGCCAGCTTAGGAAAACACCGGCTCAGAGAGCTGCGAGGTACCTCACCTTGATGGAGTTTTGACAAATAGAGAAAGCTGAAAGCCGAGAGCAGGTTTAAAGTGGTGGGTGAAGTCAGTCGTGAAGAATCGCTGGAGGCTCCCATAAAACACAGGCAGCGGGAAGTGGCCTGTTTTATTTAACATTTGGTGAGAAGGAATGGGACTCATTTCATTTATGGGAAAGATGCAACGTAAAGTGGATTTATAAGTAATAGAATCAAAAGCTGTTTAGCTGTGTAGTTTGATTTATCTGTCTCCTCTGCCCACAGGAGTACACCATAGATGTTTTTTTCCGCCAAAGCTGGAAGGACGAGAGGCTGACATTTCACGGGCCAATGAAAATTTTGCCCCTCAACAATCTGATGGCGAGTAAAATCTGGACTCCTGACACCTTCTTCCACAATGGGAAGAAGTCTGTGGCTCATAACATGACCATGCCGAATAAACTGTTGAGGATCAAAGATGACGGGACACTGTTGTATACCATGAGGTAATTCAAGTCACAGAGGCACATCGGAAGAAGAGGCCGACGTAAATGTTGCTATGTTTGAGGCACTGTGGGATTAGTTACTGAGTGTTACGTGAGCAGACTGTCACCGCCTCATGTGTGGACACTAAACACAAAGCTAGCTTAATAGTCATTTTGTATGGATTAATCAAATGAGGTATAATTTGTTACTGGGTGAGTATCTGTGGATGGAACCAGACTAACTGAACAGGCTTCATTATTTTAGTGTACAGACATGAGAGTGGTATTAGTCCTTTCAGCTAACAGTAAACCAAACAAACTCAAAAGCTCCAAAAATGTCAAATTAATCCTTTACAATGACAAAGTTACGTCTAACACTTTTTTTTGCTAAACTACAGAAATATGTCCCGTAGTGACACAGAATATGTTCGTACTTCATCATCATCATGCATCTGGGTTTATGCAACTTAAAAGATAATATAAATACAATGCACATACAGTAGCAAACCTATAATCACACCAGTGTCTCACACACACACACACACGCACACGCTTACATATGATTTCTGCTGCTCTCCGTAGGACCTTGTTTACTTTGCTTCGCTGGTTACAGTTAAGATGAATTATTTCTGTTTCAAGGCATTACAGATGGGAAATGTCTTGAATAGTGCATGAGGCTTGTGAGTTTTGTTTTTCTAAAATCGTGCCTAATCTGTGCTGTTTACTTTTCATGCATTTGCAAAGTCTCCTTAATTTTCTGTGAATTGGATGCAGGTTAACTGTGCATGCAGAGTGCCCAATGCATCTGGAGGATTTCCCCATGGACTTTCATTCCTGTCCACTAAAATTTGGCAGCTGTGAGTAACTCTTATGGTGATAGTGCCTGAGGGAACTTTAAGTAAAATGCTTTTTCTTTTTTCACTCCTCACTGGTTCTCTGGCAAGAGAACAGCTTTAGAACTAAGTGAAGCTGGAATACATGTTTTTTGGCAACAGCTTTACAAATCGTAACAATATTTGCTTCAGTAATTAAACAGATACGCGACAGATTAAAGAGTGAGTGGAAATGTCACTAGGAAATATGGGGAAAAAGACTCTAAACTCATCCAAATACTTTTATTTTGTGAATTTAAATCTGTTTTAATCATAGTTTTATTGCTGTGGCTTCTTTACATTTGGATGAAAACCTTTTGCTTTAAGCTGCTTTTTAGAAAATTTGCTTTTAAAATAAGGAAATAAATGTCATGTCTGAAATGCATTTACACTAATTAAATGTAAGACACTTGGTTTTACTTATGTGCATTATGCACTGACCTACAGTATTTCACATTATTCTCTGCTCCTTCATGACCCTGAAGCAACTATTCAACAATCTATTGCGAAACAGAACTGACAGAATATTTCAGTAATTAAATGTATTTGTGGCAAATTAGTTTTTTATGACATCGTGAGCTTAGCTTCAAATTTCATTTTCAGTGTATAGTGAGTGAGAAAGTTTTACAAGTTACAAGTTTTTTTCTCTGCACTATTCTTTTTTTTCTGCATCAAACACGTTTAGTGGGTTGTTTTTCATTTGGGTCATTGAAATAATTTCTCAAAAAATCATCAGTAGCAACGGCTGCCCCAGATATATCCCCTTGTGGTTTATCCCCCCTCTCTCTCTCTGTCTTTTTTAGATGCCTACACAATCTCAGAAGTCACTTACGCTTGGACTCGAAATGCCACCGACTCTGTAGTAGTTGAAGGTGAAAGTTCCCGCCTGAACCAATATGACCTTCTTGGACAAACGGTTGGACAAGAAACTATCAAGTCGAGTACAGGTGAGATTTTGTGCAGGTTCAGTCTAGAGGGAATTAAATCCACTTCGTGACTCCTCCACATCCACTCGAGTAAATGTTCCTCCACTTAGAAAATGACTCAGAAATAACGAAAGAAAGCAAGACTGCAAATACTAGAAATTAGGAAGGAACACAACAGCTGAAACAGGCTTTAGATGCTTATCATATGTGTGCAGAAGAAAGTGTAATTTTATTACCTGCTTCTAAAACAAACAAAACCTGTGCAGACACAGCACTAATTTGGAAACAGTGACAGCATCAGTACCTGCTTAAGTCTGTGGACTTGGGAACTTAAATATCTCTGTTATCTAATTTCTAAACAGTTTGAGTGTGAAAATCAAACTGTTTGGTTTGTTTGGGTGGATGTTGAACTTGTCCACCTCCTACATGTTGCAGGAGGCGGCCGTAGCTTGCTGTGAAGCACTTGCTAAGTTTTGTCTTTTATGTTCCTCACTTTATTTGGCTTGGAAAGTGCAGAGAAGCATTTGGTCTGGCTTCCACTGCACGACAAAGATTCAACAAAACATGAATTTGGCTTTAATGCTTCTTGAAGTCCCTACTTTGTGTTGTATTTTGTTCATCTGCACTTAGCATGGCCTGGAGCCCCTAAAGTAACGTGACAGGTGAGCTGCTGCCGCTGCTGCTGGGTCAGCCTTTTCCACTTCATTAACCATACAGGGGAAGTCATTCAAATGTAGTGCGGCTTCTTTGGATGGATTTTAAATAGATGTCAATAGGTACAGATGATAGATGCTAATGCAGAACCAGACATAAGGGAGTACGTGTGTATGTTGTAGTTGTCAGGAACGCTAACAGAGGTGTTCCAAGAGTAAAATATGGCTGGTGTGTTTTTCACTGATGTATGTTGGTGCCCAAAGACACATGAACTTCTCACAGTGCAGCGATGCATAACATGGAAGGAAAAACGTGTGTTCTGGGCGCAGAATGTGAATAACTCGTCTTTCTTAAAGGGGGCATTTTGCAGTGCACTAGCAGTCTAATGGTTAGTGTGCATGCTATGTAACATCCGTGGTGTCCTCCAGGGGATGTGTGGTTTCCATCTGCCTCTTCACTGTAACACTGTCCATAAAAAGCTAAAATACAGTTAAAAAGAAATATGTGGCATTTCAGTCAAATAGACCTGCAGGAGACATTAGAAATTGAGCGCAACACTGACAAGCTCAGATAATATTAACTATTTAAGCAAGTAAAGTAAGCTAAGCAGTGATTATGTTGAAATTGAATAATAGTCTGATTTTAAATCTTCTTTATAAATTTTATAACTAATAACTCTATGTTGTGATACAAAAATAATATTATTTCTGTTTTACAGATAATATACAGTCTTCAGTTCAATTATAAATACAACCTGGGGAAATAGAAGAGGTTGAGGCTAGTTTCTAAAGCACTGAAAATGTGTGCAGGCAATGTGTGTTGTCGTGCAACCTTGCAGGCTCAGTCAGTGCCTGTGCAGAAATAGAAACGTGCTCTGTCTAAG
Source organism: Ctenopoma multispine (assembly GCA_034779795.1). Lineage (NCBI taxonomy): Eukaryota > Metazoa > Chordata > Actinopteri > Anabantiformes > Anabantidae > Ctenopoma > Ctenopoma multispine. The sequence goes on from JAUYWH010000002.1 coordinate 4,616,920, forward strand.
AGTATGAGTTGGTTTTATTTATAAAGCACCTCTAACAAACATATTGTTCACAAATTGAATACTGAAAAGAAAGAATACAATTCCATTGAAAATAGACCATAGAATAAAATTAAAGGATAATGAGGACTCGAAAAAAAGCTAACACGTTTCAAATAAACACAACATAACACGGATGCCAAGAAATGCGGCCAGACTTTGAGTGTGCATACATGAGTCTGTAGGATTTTTTTTTTTTTCATGTGTGTGAAGAAATGAATAACGTTCCTGTACACTGCTATCCAGGAAGTAGACAAGAAGAAGTGGTTTGAAAGATGATAAACAGTAAAACTAAATGGCTTTTGATGTGAAGCGCCTGGATGCCAGACACCGTAACCCTGATTAGATTTGGTTTTGAAATGCATCGCGGCTGATCGTATCACAAGTGGAATCCTGAGACACACAATTCACACATGTCTATATACATGTTTTTCAAGGAGTGCAGCAGCTCACTTGTGTTCAGGTTTTGTTACTGCTCCGTCACTTCTGCTAACATGCAACACAGAGTTGGACAGTCAACATGCCCAAGGGCCTGCTGCACCTGGGCTGCTCTCAGACCTAGGCTAAGAGTGGTCACGCAGGTCTGCACTGATGATGGATTTTCCTGTGACACCCTTGTCTGGGATGCATCAGGTCACATTAGTGTCTACACTTAAATAGTTATGTGGTCAAATGTGTCCCCCCCCATCTTGGCAAGTGGTTTAAATGATCAGACCATAATATGCCTTTGTCGTGGTTCACGCTCATGCTCTTATAACAAAAGGAATGTAGGAGAAGAACAAGTAAGTTAGTTACGAACGACTCAAGATGGATTTGAGAACTTTATGTAAACAGGGTCTATGAGACAAGTGTCAGGGAGCCCGTGGAGAGAGAATAAGGCCAGACTGCAGAGTGATGTGTCCTGGTTTTTTGACTAATGCATGTGTAGAATATGAAATGCTGAAACCTTGGGATACTTTTTGAAGTAACTAGAAAACAATTGTGGATCAAATACGTGTTTGATTTGAAGAGGTTCTTTCAGGGCAGCATCCAGAATGAGAGATCTGAGATACTGTTTAATACAATTATTTGTACCTACCTTATTTCACCTTATTTTCAATTCATTTTAATTTTCATGTGTCACATAATAATGTCACTTAGCAAATGAAACGGGAACAGAAAATGTCTCAACCAGTATGATTTTCCTCTGGGTAAGGCTCCCTGCTGTGGCGATACAGAGTAGGAGAATTAAATACGTAGCACAGTGATGAATAGCATGCAGGGATCATTGTAAATAATCTCCAGTGGTTATTAACTTAGAAATAAACGTCCTCCAGTGTGCATACAAACAGAGCAGAACCGATGCAGGTGGAGGCTGGGTGGAGTGGAGCTGTAGTAACAGCAGCAAGCACACGTCAGCATGCAGAGTGAATGCGATGGTCTTTAAATAGACCTCCAGATCAGTGCAGTCAGATGTGATGACTATGGATGTGGATGATTAACTGTTACAGCAGAGGGAGACGATGTTGTGCTGCAACACTGTTTATCGCTGATGAATAGTTATAGTGTGTGTGTGTGTGTGTGTGTGTGTGTGTGTGTGTGTGTGTGTGTGTGTGTGTGTGTGGCATAATAATAACTGGGGACCTCAAAATATACCTGACAGATGAGCCAAATTCAATAGACACACAATTTATCACAGAGCATGTTGCCATGGTAACAATTCATGTTGTCACGGTAACATCAGCATAAACTAACAATACTTATATAGCACTTTGCAAAACAGGAGTCACAAAGGGTTTAACAAGTAAGCTTTAAAAAGGAATAGTGGGACTCAGATGTGACTCAAAGCAACAGTTCTCAGCCCGAGGTTTGCATCCAGCAATGTGGTTGAAGTGATAGCTACAACAATCACTAATCTGTGATACATTTTTTGCTTTTTACCTGAGAAATACAGGACAATTTTACCTAAACACACTTCTAACATTTATACAGATGAAACAATATGAGAGTGTTGGAGGTTAAATCCACCTAACAGGCTCCTCTAGACAACTGCAAATCCTGGTCACCACTAGTCTGCAGAGTTAGACATGGCGCTTTGATGATACTGGCTAAAAAGGTCTGAGCTGTAGCATCTACCAAGACCTCGATGAGTCTTAAACCCTACTAAGAGAATGTAGAAGTCATTTCTAAAACTAGCTGGGAACTAAGTTAAAGGTGTCTGGGTAACCAACAACATAAATGTTAAACAGTTCTTCTGCATTATTTCCCACAGCCTGGCACAATGTCACTGTTTGTTGTTTAAGTAAAAAAAGTTGCAGTAGATGACAGATCTGTTGTCATGCACAATTCTCTGTGTCGCTGGGCGACAGCACTGTTCTAATTTTAGCAATACTACTTGGCTGAGGAAAATATGATGGTAGAAGCTTTTGTGATATACAATTTGTGCAGGCACAGCAGTGATGAGAATAATGCTGCAGAACATGTTAAACTTACTGGGAAAGCAGTGTTGTATTTCATATTTGGCTTCATTTGGATCAAATGGTCTATGCATAACATTACAGAAACTGCCTTTTAAATCTAACTGTACCTTTTTAGATTGATGAATGTTTTCTTCTACCTTTAATAGGGTCTGTTTTGTCAGTTTGTGTCAGGACATGTTGTAGAAAACTGGATTTTAGTTTACTGCAAAGAATATAAATATTCTAGTAAATAATTTACAACATGCAAAACCACAGATACGGACCATTAAAAAGAGTAGAGGGAGTCGCATGTGGAGTTGAAATGTGCATCTCTGTTTACAAAAAGGTAGAGAAAGACTTCTATTTGATGGCTGCAAAAGAGTTTGAGAAGTTTGTTCCTGGTGGAAGATATTGACCTTGTGGTCATCGTCTCCAGACTTTAGCTGTAAAGTCAAGGGAGAAGTGGGTGGTTTGCAAAACATTGCTGTGGAGTTAGATGCCTTCCTTATGTACCTGAGCATGTAGTGCGAGTCCTCCTTTTCTCACAAGCTGCTCCAGTTTTTATGCTGATTTTTCTACATTTCTGGGTAATGTGGGTGAACGCATGGAAACGTGTCAAAGCTACTTCAGTTGTTTTTCAATTCAAGTCTGATTTCCCTTTAGCATTGGTAGGTTGTTTCCCATATTCTTCCTTGGCTGCTGCCAAATAAATGTTCAATGTAAACCGGTTGCAGTTAGCTAGGATCTTGAGTTTTACTTTATATGTTTCTGTGCCACATGCATTCTCAGCTGCATGTAGAAAACAGCATCTACCACACTACACATACCACACACAACATATTTCATAACTTCATCCTTGATACAAGCGCTTCACCACTACTCCCTATAGATATCAATTACCAGTATAGAGTATTTCCCTAGTGACTGCAGTTCACTATCAGGGGATTCGCTGCTTCGTTTTCACTGAGCATGAAAGTCATTGCGTGCACTAAATGCACCTTTCTGGGTTAAGTGGTGTATGATGCCCCAGTAGAAGACAGCACGCCTGCCAGTAACTGTTTGTCTTGTTTTAACTAGTCATTCTGCATTATGTGATTGGCTGACTTTAAATTAAACATTCATTACTAGTGTGTCAGTGTTTGGTGTAGCGTACTTGCAAACTAGGTCATTTGGCACGAATGAATATGCTCTAGGGCTTCACAGGGGCAGACATCTTGCATAAGCCTGTGAACATATCAGCACACTGTTAGAAATATCCCACTATTCAACCATACCTTTATTTATCAGCTAGTCATGTCCGACTTGTTCCTTTACAGCATTTGCAAATAGCGGTTTTCATGAAACTCATTTGATATTGTTTGCTGTTACTACATAGTACACATGCTGAACAGATGTTACGTGGAATGTTTTACTTGATAAACAGAGCTTATAAAACTGTATATGCCCCAAGATTATTGTATAATATTAATATATGTATAATTGATCTGTCTGTTAGAATCTCCATTACATTATTTTGGCCACATGAAGGTTGCTTAACTTGTTAAGGTTAGGCTTGTGCTTGTTTACACATCCAGTGGATTCAGATAATGCTCATTTGGAGTCATGTTTCTAGGCACGTGGCAAATGCAAATCCAGTATTCACGCATGTGTAGCTCTCTCTCATCAACTCCTGCGGGAAATATCTGGCTCTTTAGCTGAGTTAAATGCTCCAGAATATCATGCTCCAGCTAGTTGCTAACTTTATCCATCTGTCATTTGGTGCTCAGCAGGTAGCTTACAGTGGGGTTTTCCAGTGAGAACAGCCATATGAGAGTTTTGAGACTGAACTATAACAGGAAAGTTGCAGGTTGAAAACCAAAACGATGAGCTCAGGGACACTCAGACACTTTCTAGAAAACTGCACAACCAGGACATAATTCTCTGTGGATTTGTCTCTACAAGCAACCCCTTCCACTTATAAGTAGTCCTGTGATTTAATGTTAATGTGACATAATGAAATATTGATTACTATTATTAATATTGACTGTGTGATCTAATTGTGGTCACTCGTGTTACATTTACCACTGGATTCTGCTGTTCCACTGGTCTTTGTAGTAATAATGAAATAATAATTTTATTCTGGACGTATAAGCTGCCTAATGTTGCGTGGTTGATGTGTATCTGCTTGCTTGATTTAATGTTTTTCTGCCCTTTAAATGATGAACTTTTAAGGGGAACTCCACAGGTTTTGCAAATCATAAGGATATACTTCACGAGCCGTAATATTTATCCAATGAAAACTATTGTATAAAATAACCCTGATTAAATAATCACAAGGCTGACTATGGATTTTACAGTACTGTATACAGGCAGCTCTTCATAAGAAATTCCCATAAAGCCTCCATTTGCAAAGCTCTTAGTGTGTTTTAAGTGTGTGCCCTCTGTCGGCCAGTTGCTGTTACACTGCACAGCTTATTCTGTGGCAACCAGGCAACCATGTTTCTTATTCCTGTAGAAAACACGATTTCCATCTTCATGCTATAATTACCGTGTTCCCTCTTAACAAAGCTCTCTCTAGAGAAAATTCAGCCACATCCAGTGGCTTCCCAGCTTATACATGCTACTCCTCCATTCTCAGCACAAGCATCAGGGTTAGCACGTAAATTAAATTACTGAAGATACAGAGCTCCTTTGGGCACTGAGAGAGCTTTCAATTCTTCTAAATTCCAGTGCCTGAAAGAGTGTGTGTGTGCGTATGACGACAGAGAGAATTAAGCCTCACATAACTGGTAGAAATCCAGACAATACAACTACACCGCTGAAAAAAGACGGAATAAACATCCTTTAGAATTAGTTCTCCCCCCTTTTCACTCAGACTCTACAACGAAGACCTTGCAGCTGACCACACACACATGGACTAACGCATACACACATCCAATACACAATGGCAGTTCAT
>JAUYWH010000002.1:4623275-4653241 GCA_034779795.1 Ctenopoma multispine
ATTATGTACATGCACTTATGGAGTATTTTACATTGTTACATATTAAAGTTTGCTTCAGTTTGACAAGATGAAACGTTAGAAAGCTGCATATTTATTCCCTACTTACATTAATGCATCAGTAATAATTCAATATATTTTTAAGGAATTCAGTCACAGTAGCTGTTTCTCTGCATTCACTACTTTGTAGCTAGTTCCTTCTCTCTGCTTGACGTTAGAGACTCAAAGGTGCATGAACTGTTACTAGCCTTACATCTGAATTGCTAACCACTGTTGGTGGTGGAGTTGCATCATGGATAATGTAGGCCCCAAGTTTTCACATAGAAGAATAAAGAATGCAAAAAAACACAATAATACTGCTGTAATAATTTATATCATTTAAAAAAGCTTCAGTAAATCAACCGAGTTCTCCTTTAATATGAAGGTATCTCATGTTATGTGATACCCACATATAGTATGTCATCAGAGTGGGGAGTGTTACGTCTTATGTATCAGTACGCTCATTAAATTGCATTAGATAATTAAATGTTCTCAGTTCGCAGTAGAAGCAGCTGCAGTGATGGAGCTTGAGACTGACCCTGATTCCTGTCTCCACAGGTGAATACACAGTGATGACAGCTCATTTCCATCTGAAGAGGAAGATTGGATACTTTGTCATTCAGACGTACCTCCCATGCATCATGACAGTCATTCTTTCCCAAGTGTCTTTCTGGTTGAATAGAGAATCAGTGCCAGCTAGGACTGTGTTTGGTAAGTGTTGGACTTTATCACTGAGCACACATTTTTTCTCTCTTCTTTTATTCCATGCAAAACTGATTTTTAAATAAGAGGTGAACCTGCATCTTATTAAACTACACCAATCCCCAGTGAATGTTGGATTATGACACACATTTGTCTTAAACTTTACAGATGAAGGATGCAGGAAAATAGTTTTCTCCTGCACCCATCATCTGTAAAGTTTAAGACAAATGTGTGTCAAAGAAGAGATATTTGTAGAGGCTTCAGTGCTTTTACAGTTCAGTTGGGCTTTTTTGTAGGTCAAGTGGAACTAACGACAGTGACCAAAACTTCTGAACAAATGAAGCATCACCAAAAGTCAGTAGTTGTTAAGTTAAAAACATAAAGCACAGTAATGACAGTAATGAAGCTACAATATCTAGAATCAAACTTGCATGAGTCTCAAAATTAATCTAGTACCACCCTCCCCCTGCTACTCTACACAATGATTTGTGACAGACAAACAATTTGTAGCATTAATAACTGTGCATTTACCAAACTACCACTAAATGTCATGGGAGCTCAAAATGACCATCAGTAAACTCGGCGCAGGATGGGCCCACACATTTAGTGGATGCTAAAGCCAGGACATGTGCCACTGGTCCAAGAGTGAGGTTCGGCTGAAATACTCCCAGATCTGAGCAACCATCTCTGGGTGGATCCTCCATTTCCAATGCAAGAATTCTCCCCTGGAGAGAAGGTCTGCCCCTCGGTTCAGGTGACTTGGCATGTGAGCACTTGTGCTGTTGGTCTCTTTGCCCTTTTTCTGGAGCCTGCTAGTAGACGCCAGTCATCTCCCTCGACATTGTTAGCCTTCATGAGGTGTCATGAAGCCAAAGTGGGCTTCATCGGTGGGTGTCCAATTAATCCAATCTTTTCCTTGCCATCCATATCCGAACGCTGTGCCAAGAATCCTCCAGTTTCTCTGCTTGCACCCTGCGGTCGTTCCAGTTGAACACAAAGGGGTCAGCGCAGTATTCCATGTCTGCGTGCTTGAGTAGGCCAAAACAGCTGACTCAGAGAGCAGTTCATGGTGACTGATTGCAGTACAAGCCGTGACCTTTTCAATGAGCTTCATGCGCCGTTTCAGTCCCAATGGCCGGAGCGCACTACAGAATTGGCAAAACTGAGGCTCAAACTTTGCGCTGGTTATTCTCTGTGAAAGAGCAGCCACAGGGAAGACATTTGCGTGGCTAGCATCTGCGCATGACCTGACCTGTTACCAGCAGGAAGACTATATCGCTACGGTATTGACAGAAAACAAAAGGAGGAGGATGAAGAAAAACAATTTTAATATAAATTATATAAGAAAATAATTACATTCTTGTTTTGCTTCAATATATTTATATTCTGTGTTATCAACGTGATCAACTCTAAAAAGAAGTGTTGATTTCTTGTTGTGTATTTCCAGGCGTAACCACTGTTCTCACAATGACAACACTGAGTATAAGTGCAAGAAACTCCCTTCCCAAGGTTGCCTACGCCACAGCCATGGACTGGTTCATTGCTGTCTGCTACGCCTTTGTCTTCTCAGCTTTGATTGAGTTTGCCACTGTCAATTACTTCACAAAGCGCGGCTGGGCTTGGGATGGAAAGAGTGTTGTGAATGACAAGGTAATGAGAAAAAGACAAGCTTTTTTGACAAGTTCCACTTTCAAAGAGAATTCATTAGCATTTGATTGTATGTTGAGGAAGGCAATGTTAGATTGCAGAAAATTGGAGCTTTGTTGGAAGCATTGATAACAGCTGCTGTAACCCTTCACAAATGCTAGAAGGTCATACCTTAACTCTAATCCGTTCATCACTGTTTTTGTAGTCTCAAAGATGACAACATGGGTCTGAGTGTAACAGCCCGTAGAGGAGACTGCAAGTTAGAAAGAGCAGGACCACTGATTACTGTTCCAACCCTGCAGAAAAAAAATCAAATCAAAAATCAAAAAATCACTGACGCTCAAACGTCTGCTGGGGAGTGACTCCGTAGGTTCAAAATATTATCATATTGTCAAAACTAAAGATTAACAATGAGCTTTAGATATTTATTGATAAAGAGAACAATGCAGAGTCAAATGCATGTATGATGTTTAGACGTGGTAAGAATTATGACTCAAAGGAACTGGTCATACCAAAGTACTGTAAAAATGTAGATTTGGTCTCAGTGGTCTTTAAATCTGTGTCATCCATCACCAGAACCTATGCGTTACCCTTCAACATTAATTTCCATGTGTTTTACATTCATGAATACAGAGGTGACAAACAACACCTAATCCTTTTGGTATTTTAACAGAAAAAAGAGAGGGCATCTGTGGTCAAGAAGAATAATGCCTACGCTGTAGCAGTGGCCAACTATGCGCCAAATATCACCAAGGACTCCGGCACCCTTCCAACCGTTGCCAAAGGTGGAGCTGTGGAACCCAACAAGGCCAAGACGGACAGTAAAGCCCAAGAAAGCAAGAAGACATTCAACAGCGTTAGCAAAATTGACAGGCTCTCAAGGATTTTGTTTCCAGTTCTCTTTGGCACCTTCAACCTCGTCTACTGGGCCACCTACTTAAACAGAGAACCCGTTATAAAGGACATGGTTCCTTCTAATTAAAGACCACTTTTAAGGGGTTCTGGTCTGGGGACTAAGGGACAAACCAAATACCTCCAGCAACTGTGTACACATACCTTTGCAGAGTGAAGTCCTGGATTGTGATCCTCTATCGCCACCTGTTTTCTACACCGTCTGCAGCATTTTTGAGAAGCCTGGCTTTTGTAAATGTGTATGTATATTTATATTCATGGTTTCATGGTTGCATATTGTGATTACTTTGATTAGAGTGCATATTTCCTTGAAGTATGTTTCCAGTTACAGTATGTGGCCACTGTACATAGAAATGAATTGAAGAGTAAACACAGAAACATGAACACATACATTTTATTTAAAATACTTCTAAATGTGTTGCATTTTGATGGCAATGCCCACTTTCTTGATATTACAGTATATATTTTTCTTTTAGGTGAAAGGGACTGATTATATTATATTTCTTTCTGTCTTTGCCATCAAAGAGTGGCCTGACTCTTTTATTTTTCTGTCCAAGCCAATGCAAAAACACACTTGTATAATATTGTTAAAGTATAAAAGTTGTTTTATTATCTGTGACTACAGATATGGGTCTGCAATGATACACTGACCTCCAGAATTATTGAAACTGAATACTATCAAAGGCATCTGACTTACAGCAATAAGAGAATGATGTCTATGAAGTGTATTTGTTGAGCCTTTTCACTTTGATTCTGTACTTAGTAGAAATGTCATTAACTGAAATACTGCGACTTAACATGCTTGAAAATGCAAAGTTGAAGTGAAAATGAAAGATTTTTGTCTAACATTAGCCACATCTTCAACCTACAGTGGTCTCAAACTATCACAAAATGATAAAAATATCTTCTATTAACTTTGTCTATCTGCCATTTGGTACTGAACAGTCGGAGCTTTCTCATTAAACAGCTGGAAATTAGTTTGGACTGGTGAAGCGTACAGTACACACACGGTGGTGCCACTTAAAAACCAAAACAATAAGCTACAACAGGCTAAAAAGCAACACACAGATCTGAGGAGTGGGGATAACTTAAGTTACATATTTAACGCTGACAGCTTTCACCTTAACATACACACATCTATTGGTGATTAAAATGACTGGTGCAGTAATAACGAATACAGTAAAAGTGCTCAGATTTATTGCTGATTGCATTTGCATATTGTTTTTTTGCTGGTTTACAAACGGTGGTAATAATTCTGGAGGACTGTGTGGATTTGTTGATGCTGAACAGAGCAGTGTGGCAAAACGTCTGTCTAATCATCAGTATTCAGGCTTAAAGTGACAGGATACAGACGGGAGTCAGGTGTAAATTCATATCTTTCATAGATATGTAGTTTCATCTCATATTCTTGCACAGATTGATTGTTGTATACACTAAAACTCTGGATTAACTTAAAAGCCATATACAGTCACTGTGGAATCCAATTCCATCAGCAACAAACCAGCTGGGACAATTACATTGACCATACTTCATGAACACATGGCACTGTGGTAAGAAAAATAATGTCGGACTGTTGATGATGTCGTTGTTTCAGCACCATCTCTGCCATAATTACTCCGTATTGACAAATCACGTCCAGCCCATATCAGTAGTCATACAGTGCTCTGTGTAATTCTTTCCATAAAGTGACATGATTTTGCTTCACATCAGCATTTCAACTTAATTTACCTTAATTTGATTGTTGTGTCAAATTCTGCATGAAAAGAAAATTTAGGATTTTCTTTCTATTTTCTTTTCTTTTAAATTTTTTTTTAAATAATTATGTCGGCTCTAATGATTTTTAATTCAGTTTTTCTCCAACATCCTGATAAAATCTTAAACATTCCAGATGAAATGATTGTTCACGAGGTGGATGCTTGATGCAGTGCACAGTTTCTAATAAAACACATATCATCTCAATTCTCAATATCTAGTTTCTGTATCTGGATTTAACCAAACTGGTATTTGACTTTTATCATGATTTTATTGTCTGGCATTGATTTTTCTATTGGCATAAATCAAAAGGAGATGTAATTTTGAAAAAGAATCCCTTAAATGTAGTCTCTAATAAAAGCTAAAATATAAATGAATCTTCTCACCACAAATTTATAATCACCATATAAATGTATAATTTTCTTTTAAACTTTATCTCGACATCTAATTAAAACTAACAGGTAATAGAGACATTTCCTGTCTGTGGGTTTAACCGTCTGAAAAAAGGTAGAATCATTCAGTTGAGTTTCTTCATGAGCTTCGTGTTTAAAGACAGAAAACAAACTATTTGCAGCAGTTGAGTGGAGCATAAGTCTAGCATCGCAGTCCCTGTTTAGCAGGAGTGGATACTTTGGTAAAACCTACAGAATGCCCTGCAGCACTGAGTTTAATTTTCCAGTGCAATCTTTCCACCTCCCGAACGGTGCACAGACCCCAGTGTGAGGTCACCTCTTCTCTGAGCTCTGTCTCCTCAGCCCACAGCTGTACCTGCTCATCCACTCTAACGGTGTGGCCTGACAGAAATCAGTACTGACACACAGAGCACACTGGCTTACATACATGTCTAGAAATCTTCATTTCTTAATTTATAGGTTATTTAAAATGTCACATTGGAGCCGTCAGAAATGAGTTATGGACAGCTCAGCTATTAAAAAAAGCAAAATCTAATCTGTGGTGCTTCAACTAATGGTTTAAATTGGACAGTGACTTAAAGCTCTTACTCCTAGATGAGATTTATTTGATTGCATGAGGAGAAAGGTCAGGCAGTGCACTGTATGTTAATTCACCATGGGAGCACATGAATCAAGCCTAAGGAGGATGGATGTGGGATCCATGTAGAATCAAAAGGTCTGGGTGTCAGTACATTGTGTGGTGTTTTATGGTGAAATTCAGTCAAATAACAGCGTCATGCTTCACTTTATGGCATTTTACTATGTCGCGGCAGGAAAAGGACAGGTCAGGTGTAATTAATAAAGTTACTGTACCTTGTTGTTGGCTGACTGTCACTGTTTATTGAACATAGACTGAGCTGCATCTGCACTTTTTCTACTGTACAAATGCTGCTAGAGAAACAATCAGGAAGTGCAGGTCATAGTATGTGACATGATGATCCACAACTGTTCATACCTTAGTTTTAGAAATTAGAACAATAATAAAGAAAAAATAGTAACGTGCTTTTTCAGCAGCTTTAAAGAGGATAAATAACTAAAACATATGATTAAGCTACTTTAGGTAACAGAGCATATTCCCAGTTAGTGCCTCTCACTAAGCATTGTTTTTACGAGACATTTGTTTTACTGATTCGCTTCAGACACAAGAATAAGACACTGCTTTTCACAAACATTACCCAAACAAGGGATTTGATTCAAATCTTTGGTTCAGCTGAACAGATCCTTTCCAGAAGATAGGAGAAAACATTACGTATTAATAATTTAATAATTTATTTATAATCATGTTTATATAATGATGTATTGACGAAATGGGCTCCTGAAAGAGACACACATTAACACAAATGGAGCCACCACCTATTTTGTAGATATTTTGTGTGTTTATTTCGTTGTTTGTGTATTTTTGGTTCGGCTGGCATGATCCTCATACTGGCCCGATTGGCCTGTTCGTTAATCCACCCAGGGATGAACCGTAGCTACAGTAATGTATTCATGTTGTTCTGTGTAATGAAAAACAAACACATTTGCACATTATAAAAAACGGTTTTTAACTGTGCAGCAGATGTGAGGCTGAAAACTCTTTGAGGAGATGTAAGTAAAATAGACATATGGTCTAAGTGTTTTTTATATTTATCATCTTTAATAAAACCATACGCTCAGCTCTGTGTCTCATAAATCTAAAGAAACTGGTGATTGGATGACAGGCTGAATGTGGGGCTAATGGAGGCTTATTATCCCTGGTCGGTCAAAGAAGAAAAGCAAAAGGCAGCTTCGTTGCCATAGCAACTGATATCCATTTTTATCCTTCATCTGAAAGGCGGGACAGAAACACAAAGATAAAACGAGATAATAATTCCTCTTTGAGATTTTCTCTGTTGTTTCGATCTTTAGTTTCTAGAAATGACAACATTAGTCCATGTTTGAGCTTTCACAGATGCCCGAGGTGAATATATTGTTATATTAGTCTTTTGCAGAGCAGTGTTTGGCGTTTAAAAACGGTAACGGTTAAATAAGGGTACATTAGTTATAAGATGAGTCACTGGAGGTTTGTTCTGTCACCTACAACAAGACGGAAGTCGTTGTACGGCACCATCTTGTTTAATCTCGTCGTCTTTGATTCGTCAAAAATCAACAACATTTCCCACAAGTCTTTGCCAGTGAACTCTCAACCAAAATGTCAGCGCCCCAGAAGCTCACGCACCGGGGTTATTAAAGGATTATTTACTTTAAAGATTCGTTTATTTTATCGTCGTGACAGTCCAACAGTTGTCCGCAAATGTGGCAATAACACTGACTTTATTTAGAAATAAGCTTATTCAACAGCTAGCTAGCCAACGCTAGCTAACCTCGGGTTATCCTTCCTAACGTACTGTTTATATCACTAGCATCACGACAACATGTCGCTTTCTCTTGTCAAACTGTGTGAAGCACCGTTATTAAGACGTGTGTTACAGTTTAAAATGTACAAAAGAAGAACGCAGAACCTCAACACGACGTACACACGGTTGAGACATCGCTGGATGAAATGTTTACCTGTTTTCTCCAGCAGCCTCAAGACGATCAGCACACAAACACAAAAGGTAAGAAAACGTCTTAAAGTGGGTTTAATGTAGACATGTTATCTGCATTATTGTCATTGTTATAGTTCTTTCCCTGTTCGGGAAGACGTAATAAACCTGTAACCCACCTTACAGAAGTACTGAACCTTCTGTAAGGTGGGTTACTGTTGTTCAGTGGCTGACAGTAATTTGCAGGTTTGTTTCTTTCTGTTTTTAAGGAGATTATTGACTTGTCCAAGTTTCCTGTGGACAGAATCAGGAATTTTTGCATCATTGCCCATATTGATCATGGGAAAAGCACTTTGGCTGACAGACTGCTGGAAATGACAGGTATGTCTCCTCATCAAGCTTTCGTACTTATTTTGGATCAAGACTCAATTAAAAATGATCGGCTGCAGTTTATGACAGAAGTGTCAACCACCTCGTACACACAATGTCAAATACTGGATCACTGTTGACTTTCACTTGTTAGTAAACCACATTATATTTAAGTCTTCTGTTTGTGCCACGATTACTTTACTTTACTTTACTTTACTTTACTTTACTTTACTTTACTTTACTTTAGTTCATTTGGCAGACGCTTTTATCCAAAGCGACTTACAAGGAGACACAAGCAATTACAATTCGGGTTCTGTAAACAGTTACATGTAGGATGATGTTTTACTATGAATGTCACAAATAAACAGGAGCCATAGCAAAGACTGAGAGGAACAAACAGGTGTTGGACAAGCTTCAGGTGGAGCGAGAGAGAGGGATTACAGTAAAGGCGCAGACAGCCTCGTTGTTCTATAACCACCAGGGACAGCAGTACCTCCTCAACCTCATCGACACACCTGTAAGTACTCAGCTGGGAATGATGATGGAAAAAAAGTGTCACATCACATCTATTTGAGAATTTGATTTGAGGCTGCAACTTCCCAAGTTAGCGTCGCGATAGACTGGTGATCTGTTCATGGTGTATAACGGATGAAAGACAAGCTGGTGCTAAATTTTTTTACATGCCTTTCTTCTTCTGTCGAGTTGATTTCTTCTCACGCCACAACTATATGTCTCATATTTTTGGTTATCTTCTGTTCACCATCTCTCCAGGGTCACGTTGACTTCAGTTATGAAGTTGCTCGGTCAATTTCAGCTTGTCAGGGCGTCCTGTTGATAGTTGATGCCAATCAGGTACAAAGCCACATTTATGGCTCCCAGTTTAATTTAATGTGTTATTGTGGATGTACTTGCTACATTTAATTAACGTTTTCTTCTTGGTATGTGAAGGGGATTCAAGCACAGACGGTCGCTAACTTCTACCTGGCTTTCGAATCTCAGTTGTCAATAATCCCTGTTATCAACAAGGTATTTTTATGCCACTGTTTGGGTTTTATTTTTCTATGTGCATACATGTGGCATGTGAATCTAACCTGACGTGGTCTCCCTCAGATTGATCTGAAAAATGCTGATCCAGACAGAGTGGAGTCACAGATTGAAAAGGTGTTTGATATCCCGCGTGATGAATGCATCAGGGTGAGCGGGAGCATATGTATAAGTAGATTTATGAAGAGTAATTGAGGTATTTGTCAGTAGCTTTTATGACAGATGTCTCTTCCTGTCGTTTCATCTTTTTCAGATTTCTGCAAAACTTGGAACAAATGTCGAACAGGTTCTCCAGGCAGTGGTAAACAGGATTCCACCGTAAGAAAGCAAAGGTGGTTTCATTTCCCATTTAAAAACATTTTTGATAGTCTTTCACTTTTTTCTCTCTACTTGTGTTTTCAGGCCAGTGGCAAGCGTTGATGACCCATTTAAAGCCCTGGTGTTTGACTCAAATTTCGACCATTACAGAGGAGTTGTGGCCAACATCGCTGTGTTTGGAGGTCGGGTAAAAAAAGGGGACAGGATCGTGTCAGCACATCTTGGCAAAACTTATGAGGTCAATGAGCTGGGGCTTCTCCGGCCAGATGAGCACCCGACACAGAAACTGTACGTGGTGTTCTCTTTTACCTCTTGTCTGTCTATATCCAATAGAGCTGACATGCCGAAAATATTAGTTAAATTATTCAGCACATTAGTTAAAAGTTGTTTGATGTTCCGCGTGAACAAGGCACCGGGGTTTGGCCACTCAAGAATACCCAGAAACATGTCCTGAAACCGCTCCAGTGCTGTCTTGGCTGTACGCTTCAGCTGAACTGGTACCCTAATCTTAGGTCTCATACCAGTGTCCCTGCTGCTGAGAATCACCCCCATAGCATGATGCTGCCACCATCATGCTTCACTGTAGGGATGGTATTAACCAGATGATGATCAGTGTCTAGTGTTCACCAGACATTATGCTTGTAGTTCTACACTAAAAGACAAATGATTTTGCAGGTTACCCACAGCTACCTGACGTGGTGCAGGACTCTAAATCAGAGTCTTTCTCTTTTAATGCAATTTAGCAAACTCAAAACAGGCGGTGTGGTTTTTATCTAACCATTTCACCATGAAGGCCTGATTATTGGTGTGTAACTGATATGTTTCTCCTTCTACCAAGTTCTCTCATCTGATCAACAGATGACTGCTGAAGTTCTCTTACTATTGGATAACTTGTTACCTGGTAGCCAGGTTTTAATTCACCCATAGTGAGCTATTAAATATAGATTAATCCAAATGTTATGAATTGAAAATTAAATTAACAGCACAACATTTTTTCTATTTAACTTGTTAATGTTTCTTTTACAATTTAAGGTCACGACCGGTCGCTTAAGCATTTCACTGCATATCGTACTGTGTATGACTGTGTATGTGACGAATAAAATTTGAATATGAAAACAAGGAGTGCAGCCATTTGCACACACCAGGGAAATGTTTTTAGAACATAGACCTGTTTTCTATTTCTCAGGTTTGACTTAATGAACAGTATGAGTGAAGCAAAGCCTGTATCAGTTTCAAATTACTTTTTTACACACCTCATGTCCATAAATAAGGAGAGGTCCAATTTGGAATCCAGTACTTAGTTTGAAAGATGATTCAGTATTTGATTGTGTAGCCATCTTTGCCTACTGTGTGTCTGTGAAACTTTGCTCAGCCCAGTATTTAAACACTTGAATTTATCCAATTGACCACTCTGATGCTTGTTCACGTTGTAGTGGTTTGACTCTTCTGAGGAGGGTTGTCGTGCAGGTTTGCAGGTCAAGTGGGCTACATCATAGCGGGGATGAAGGATGTGAAGGAGGCTCAGATTGGTGACACACTCTACCTCCAGGAGCAGCCAGTGGAGGCTCTTCCAGGTTTTAAACCCGCTAAAGCCATGGTGTTTGCTGGTAAGAAATGTTCTTATCTGCAGTTGCATTTTGCTGCCAGATAAAACAATAGCTTTACATTTAGAGCAGGAGCTCAAATAAATTATGAACAACTGTATATATTCCATCACTGGACATGCAGTTAAAATATAAAACCCAGTCACTGTATGTTGTGATTCACTTGCTAGTACAGAAAGTGCAGTCACTGCTTTCTAAATGAAGGGTGCTGTTTATTGCTGATGTGCATTCTGTCTGTTTTTTTTTCTTTTTTCTGTCCCTCAGGCATGTATCCGATGGACCAGTCAGAATACTCGGGCCTTCGCAGTGCCATTGAGAGACTGACCCTGAATGACTCGAGTGTCACGGTGCAGAGAGACAGCAGTCTGGCCCTGGGAGCAGGCTGGAGGTCAGGATGTTTGCTTTGAATTTTTGAATTTGAGTAAAAAATGACTTGAATACAACAACAGAACAGCGGATCATTGCATATACAGTACGGTATTACAGAAATATAGATTTTTAAAACATTGAGTAGTGTAACCACAATAAATTACACCTCCTTTAGAAGTTATAATGTCTAGATGTTTTGCACAATGCAGAAAACTTTTAGCCAGTACTAAATTTCTGTGGCAACTTGATTTATGGTTATTAACAACTTTCTTTGGGACATACTGCATGATGCCGAAATAGAAAACCAAGTAAGAGTTTATTCATCATCACAAGTCATGTTTCCAGTCCAGAGGATGTAAATTTGATGTCGTTAGTGGCAGTAATTCAGAGCATTTGCAATAGCAGCGAGTCTTGAACTCTTTCCAAACAGGCACTTTGTAATTAAAAGCATGAATATTAAGTCTAAAACTAAAGTGAACCTGTGAACCCTCATGTCCCCATTCAGACTCGGCTTCCTGGGCCTTCTCCATATGGAAGTGTTCAATCAGAGGCTGGAGCAGGAATACAATGCCTCTGTTATTGTAACGGCGCCAACCGTGCCCTACAAAGCTGTCCTCTCCTCAGCCAAACTCATCAAGGTGGGAGCCATTTCCTGGTCTTACAGCAGAGCTGGGCTCGCAAAGCAGGTTCAGCTAAAAGAGAGTTTCCACTGACTTGGAAACTGATGAAATGGAGTCTGTTTGTTACAGCTGCCATATTTTGCAGTTCCAGATATTTGATCAAAAGAAGCCAGTAAAGTGCTTCATTACAAAGGCAAAATCTGTCAAGTTGATGTATAATGTACTGTAAGATGTTTGTGTTCAATAAAAACAACATTTAAATTATTTGCGCTATTATCGAAATCAGAAGCACATTGTGTTTGTCTGTTGTGATTTAGATGACCAGTTAATTCACATTATTATTTATATCTAATTATGAAGCTGTGCATTATTTCTCAGTCAGTCTAGTAATGGTATAAATATACTATAATAAAGGTATTACCAAACTGTAAACAGACATTTAGAAACTTTACAGCCACCTTTGAAACGTGCACCAGTTTCTGTTTGGTTTGCATAATTTTATCAAGTAAAAGAACTTTACCAGTTTTATGTGCGGGTTTAAGGTCTTATTGGTTGTTGTTACAGGAACACGGCAGTGAGGAGATAACCATCGTGAACCCTGCTCACTTCCCAGACAGATCGGTTGTCTCCACGTATTTGGAGCCCATGGTCCTTGGAACCATTCTGACTCCGGACACGTACACTGGCAAGATTATGACTCTCTGCCTGGTAAGAGGAAAACACACCATATGGGCAAAATTTTAATTTACCTGTTCATTCTCAACATCTGTATCTGCCTTGTAAATGCTATCTCTAATTTAAAGTGTAGACTTTTCTGAGTCATAGGGATGCTATCTTTAAAAATCTATCTACCACTAAACTGACCTGATTCTCGAGCCTGTTGGTAAAACAGTTTGACAAGAGATAACATGGCGCATCTATCCATGCATTTTATTTTTTCCAAATTGGTCTGGAGACAAAGAGAAAAAAGTACTGTAATAAAAATAAGCTGTGTAAATCTGCTTTTGCTTGTTCGGATTGTTTCCTTAGAACGTGTCTTATAAGTGTCTCCAAACTGTCTCTGTCTAGTAATTTGTTGATTAGCCTGATTTCATAACAATATTGTTGTGTTGCTAAAGAACCGCAGAGCCATCCAGAAGAACATGGTGTACATAGACGACCAGCGTGTTATGATGAAGTACCTCTTCCCTTTAAATGAAATTGTTGTGGATTTCTATGACCTCCTCAAATCGCTGTCATCTGGATATGCCAGGTAAAGCTAAGGAAGTACTGAGTAACCACTGCCTCCTTGCATTCAGCTAACTTTCATTTTGATTTTATCTCCCATAGCTTTGATTATGAGAATGCAGGCTACCAGGCTGCTGATTTGATAAAGATGGATATTCTGCTGAATGGGCGACCTGTGGAAGAGCTCACCACAATTGTTCACAGGCAAGTGACCAAAAGAAAAGGGCTGATTTACAAAGTGAAAGTGTCTGAGCTGGTTTAATTGTTTACGTTAGGAGGTGTAACTGTGATGCAGCTTTTCTGTCTCAGGAGTCTCAACAGCAACAACATAAGAAATTGCAGATTTCTTATGTAACTCCAAGGTTATGTGGTCCTTCATTACCAGGGTAATTCTTCTGAGCCTGTGGACCATGAAATGTATTCCATGAGCCAGGACCCAGCAGCCAGGATAACATTAAAATATGGCCTCTTGGCAGCCAGTGTTAATATTATCTAATATGGTGACTTCACAAACTGGACAAGGACTTCATGCCACTTATGACAAGGACAATAGAGAAGCTTCAGAGGCAAAAAGTGATGACACACAGCAGATCTGTGTTTAATGTACTTAATACTGAAGCCAGCACAGGAACCAGTGCAGGCCTCTGTAATTGAAGGGCACCACGCTTCACCAGTGATGGCTACTCTCTGATCATTTATAGTGCAAGCCTTGGAGCCGAGCCGAGCTTCATTGTGCTGTTCTTTAAGGGCAAAGCACCAATCAAAAGGCAGAATGTCTTTTACAGGTGGCAAGTTAACAGAGTGACAAAAATCAGTAGTATGTGACTGCAGCAGTGACATGGCACAAGAATCTCGAAGGATTTCATGCAGTGCATCAGAAAAAGCATCATCCTATATTAACTTTGGACAGAAGCAGGATCTTCAATGTGCTGTACTGTGCTGTCATTACAGAGACCGTGCGTACAGTACAGGTAAAGCCATGTGTGAGCAGCTTAAAGACTCGATACCGAGGCAGATGTTTGAGATCGCTGTACAGGCAGCTATTGGTAGTAAGGTCATCGCAAGAGAGACGTGAGTACAATCTGCACTGAGGTTAAATGGCTTTGTTACAAAGGTGTGAGACCATATATGTTCTATATAAGTTCTTTAAATTGTCTTTGTGCGCGAAATGAGCTTATTAGATTAGCTTTCCTCAAAAATGTGACATGACAATATTTTCCTCTTTCAGAATAAAGGCGTACAGAAAAAATGTTCTCGCTAAATGTGTAAGTAAAGGTTTTTCTTAACTCTCAAAATGTGTGTGAATGCACTGCACTATTATTCTTTTTCATCCTGGTAGTATGGAGGTGACATAACACGGAAGATGAAGCTACTGAAGAAACAGGCAGAGGGTAAGAAGAAGATGAGACGTATTGGCAATGTGGAAGTTCCCAAAGACGCCTTCATTAATGTCCTGAAGAGGAAAGACAAATAGACGGCAATCACATGAATCTGTTATTACTGTATATGTTATTATACTTGTTATATAGAGCAGGTCTTTGTTATTGAAAGGCCCTAGTAGATTGTCTCTGAATAAAGTGGTCATTGGTGCTGCAAACTGTTGTACAAGTATTTAATTTAACATTTCAAACAATTATTCACTGGTGCAGACACAATCCAAAGTTTATAGTATTAACCAAGGATAATATAAAACTTCAACAGTCTCTATGCTTTCCTTCCCTCTGTGTGCTTTCACAAATCATGTTTGCTTTTTGAGCCATGAGAGACCCACAGTAACACTGTTTGCTCCTAAGAAAATGGACTATCATTTGATTTGTCCAGAGCCTTATAGTACTTTTAACTAGTAGTACTAATAGTAACTTTTAGAACATATTTTTACACAGAATGAGGATTGTGCATATGGCCACCTGTCAGATACACTGAAGTCACCATAGAGATAAGACTTACATCAACCAATAACATGTTTGCTGACTCTGACTTTTGAAAGAAACCAGAAAGAGTCTAAAATAGTATTTACTTGCAGACATCTGTTCTGCTGATGTATGTACATGTAGAATAAAGCCCAACCCAACACTTTTTTTTATGACATTTTCCCAGTAGATGGCAGCAGCAGCTCAAACTGAATTTAATTCCATTCTCAGGTAATTTCTAATCATACTTCATTAGCATCAGGACCCATAAATGTCAGGTTTCAATCATAAAACTCCAGATAGTTTACTCGTCCTTTGCCTAGAACCTGGAGAAGCTTATAATGAAAATATCTCATTGTCCCTGTGGGCTGCCTTAGCAAATTAACACGAATCTGATTTAAGGGACTCATTGGTATTTAGCTGAAGTAAAAAAGAGTGCTGGGTTTAACAAGTTGTATTGCCCAGTAATTTTGTCTGTGAGGACACTCAGTCTAAATTTCAAGATTGAAATTCACATTTTGTCACATTATACAACGAACATTTGTCACATTTATAACACTGATTGCTCATAATCCGCTTTGCTATAACTAAATGTTTAAGTAAAGGTTTTTCTTAAAACCTCTTATAAGTTAAGCTGACAGTATGAATGAGCCTAAATATGTGTTTAGATTTTGTTCATGGTTCCGTTTTTACACCGTACTCTTCATTTTAACCTGAGTAAATACAAAATGCAGTTTTTAAATGATGATTTTATTTATTAAGGGGACAAAGTTGTCTGCCTGGCCCTTTGTGAAAAAGTAATATTAAAATATGTTGATGATCTGATTATTTGCCTTTGACAAATATGAAAAAATATATTTAAAAAAGGGACGAAATACATGCAATGTTCTGCAGGCTAATTAACATGCGATATTCATTAACCCTGCTATTTTAAGTATGCATACTGATGTATTTGTATACTTGTTCATTATGAAGTTTTCTGGGTGATGCAGATTTAAAACTGGCACCGTGCTCACAGCTGGGACATTTCACAGAACAATACGTTTGATTATTGTGCTCTAGATATGCAAAAGCAATAGTATAATTGTTATAATAATATAATAGCCTGTTATTTATATCCACCCAATGCGGGGAAAAGCGTATTGGTCTTGTTTGGTTCTACGTCATACCCGTAGTTCCATGCAGTGAATGCGGAAGCGGCTGTGAATAGCATCTGTGCTAACTTGTATTTATTAGAGTTTTCATTCGCTATTACGGACTCAGATATATAACACAAAGGCAATTAATGAACAACTGAGACACGAACTTTGTAAAATGTTGCTCGACAGTGCATCAATTTGAAATGGACTATCATAGCTGTTAATCTTGTATATGTATGTAAACTGTGTGGAAAGCGTCACGTCGGTTGCTAGCTAGCGAGTGTACTTTACTCATTCCTTAAAGTGTCCGTCAACCAGCAAAATGAAAGTACGGTCGTCCGTTTTCGCCTCGTTTATTTTGTTATTTGAAGTGATTGGCATTGCCCTATTCCTGCGGGGATTTTTTCCTGTGCCTGTCAAGTCTTCATTCTCATCCAATAGTAAGCTGTCAGATCTGCCAGCTGAGCCGCTGACAGGTGAGTTCACAGCATCACCTGCCTCCCAGAGTTGCCTGCGTTTGAACCAGTATCTGTCTGTACTGTTAAAACTGCTATAATATCAATTTACATTACAGGTAGCTCTTCAAATTCATCACGCCTCCCGCACCCACTGTTCAAAAGAGTGGTAATAATGTTAGTGGACGCACTGCGGGAGGACTTTGTGTTTGGACCCAGTGGTCGCATGTACATGCCATACACCAGACACCTGGTGGAGAGAGGCTCATCACACAGCTTCGTGGCCAAGGCAAGGCCTCCAACAGTCACCATGCCCAGGATCAAGGTAAGGTGTCACTCACATGTCTTCACATGGAGGTTCAAATGTGGATCATCCTGCTCATGACAAGTGTCTGTTAGGAATGAAGGTATCCTAAATTAATGCAGAGTCAGCCTATTCAAATTAAAAATCTTTGTCAATTATACACTAGCACGATAAACACATTATTGAAACGGAAATAGCAAAACACAGAAAAAATGTTCTTCATTTATCTGTAACAATTGAATCAGCAGTTAAACCTAATCTAAAATGAATTCTAAATCCAAAACTTCTAAAGATAATTTTTAAAAACAACTCCCAGGGGTGTCCAATCCTGGTCCTTGAGGACGACTGTCCATCTTGGACACCCCTGATTTACGCAATCAGTGTTAAACTTGAAGACTTTGAAACTGTATGTTTTTTCCAGAGAGTGTGGATGGTCTCACACTGATTATGTATGCCCTCCCAGGTGCTAAAACATCAAATAAGTTCATGTCCAGTAATGCCATTCCCTTAAACTCTGTCATTAGTGTGTTATTCTGGAATCTCTTTGTATTTGTTAGTAAGAAGCTTGTCACATTTTGTCATATGGCTACGTGAAAAAAACATCATCATTTACTTGCATGTGAATGTGAGCAATTAATTGATTAATCACATGATTAACTTTTTTACTGCTTTTCTCTATTTAACATCATAGTAAGTTGAATTTCTTTGGATTTGTGGACTGTTGGTCAGACAGATCAAGCTATTTGAGTTTGTCTTCTTGGGCTATGGGAGAGCTTTGTTTAAATTTCTCAATTAAGCCATTCAAAAATACCCTGATGGTATTCCTGTGTGAGCTGACAATAAGCATGTAAAAGGAAAATGCTTGACGCATTTCGAAACGGGTGCTAATTGTTCAGCCTGTAGCTGCAAATAGTGTTATGTGGCAGAGTTTGGAAAGTGTGAAAATTTAGTGCATGTCATATTTGGATGATGTGTCTCGCTGATGAGAGTATTTTGGGATCAGAGCCAGGAGGGAATCACAGTCATGTTGTTTGCGCCTTGTGTGACAGTTGGTTGTGCTGAACTACACCAACACCGAGAGCAGAGCGGGAAAGAGTCATCGCGCTGTTGCTGATGGTGCCAAGAGATTTTGCAAAGGGACTGATTTTCCAGGAAAAAGAGCAGTTCAGTTTGGGTCATGCTGAGCTGGTGGGAAGACAAATAACTGAAGCTGTCAGGTAAAGCAGAATATTCAGCATCAGTGTCAGAGGGCAGAAAAAAAGGCAGCATTCATACTTGCAGTGGTGGGAGGAATGGGGATGTGCTGACAGCATTCAAGCTGTTGTAAAGACAGAAGCATGTTGGAGCCAGAACTCAGCCCAGGAGAACCGTGCTGCTGAAAATACTCAGTGTGGACAGAATGCTGCTCAGTGATGTCTGATAGATGTGCTCAGACAGGTAGACCGGAAGCCAAGAGAGTGCAGACTCAGCAGTCCTCAGGCCAGCAAGACTAGCAACAAGCGTGTGTTGGTTGACAGTGTCAAAGACCTGTCAGTGCCAGGATGAATGCTGAAGACAAGTGGAGTTCCTCTGGAGGAGAAACAGTGATGACCTGCAGTAGAGCAATATATTAAAACTGCTAACTGATAGCTAAATGAATAAATATGTTAACTAAATGTATGCAGATATGTACATTTAGAAATCTGTGACATTGTGCTTTAATACTGTTCTTTCAATTAATCTAGTTTTTAATTCAAATTTTTAATTTAATTTAAAGTTTTTCTCTTTTATTAAAGTTTTTTTTTTAATTTTGTCTACGAAATGTCTGAATGTTCGAGGTGATGCCATAAAATTGGCTGTTTTGTCTGAGCAGCACTCCAAAACCTAAATATATTTAATGCGTAAACTTTATATTTATAATATGTAATATTTAATGTTAGACAAAAGATTGGATAAAGTTATGTGGTTATTCTGCTAAATATTTCAGATCAATTCTATACTTATATTTTTTTACAGTAGATATTGTCCCTATGAGGAATGAATGTACTAACGGTAAATTACTGCCAAATAAATAAATGTAATAGCGTTATTCATATATATTAAGAGAAGCATTCAGATCAGTATTTAGTTGTGGCATTTCAGAATTGAGGTGTAGTGGGATGAATACTTTGCACAGTGTATAGAGAGAATTAAATGAAGAGTTGATGGAGGATGCCATGAGATGGAACAGGTCAGTGATTATGTCGAGGAGGGATGATGGGATAGAGTTGAGCTAGATTGAGGTGGACTTGCAGGGAGACAGATGTTGCACCATAATCCAGGGGTTTAAAAACAGACTCAGTGATGATGGGGAGGGAGGGACACCGTACTGGTTGTGAATCTTCTCAAAAAATTTGTTGATGTGAAGAGAGCAGGCAGGAGTGGGAAGGAAATTTAAAATAAAATCTCTCTGATTTAGAAGTGGCGCTGTGAAAGGTTTTTATTGCAGTAGACGTGCACAGTACGGTATATGGACAAGGAGGAGATGAGAAATTGATAATGCCACCTCCTCAGCTTTCCAGTAGCTTGTAAGCTTGATTTGCAGGCCTGGTGAGTGCGTACAAGTACATCTATAAGCTCTGTAGGTGGAGTAGTTCATCATTTTTAGGGGGCTGGGCAGTTACAGTAGGTTTGAGTTGATTAATGTTGTAGCTGTACTGTATATTCTTCCCTATCTGTTGACTAACCTCTCCAGAATAAAATACCAAATGATTGGTAATTGATTTTTTTAACTAGAGACAAGACTCATTTAAATTGAAGCAGTGCTATAAACTAGATAAACACAGCCTAATGTAATGAAATCCCACAAGACATCCACTGAATTTCTTGGCACGCTGTCACGCTGCAGCTGGCACTTCACTAAAACAAGCATATGATCTAAGCACTGAGGCAGCACATCACTTCATGTGAAGTAAATACCTGCCTTGAAGTGACTCAGACTTTCTGTTACCCACAGAGTTTTATTAACATGAGTTTTAAGGTTTCACTTATATATAGCATCTATGAGGTTTGCTGATGCACCAGTAGGGGGCATTAAAGGCCAGCTGTCACTTACTGCCCACTATCACTGCATTGCACCCAATTAACTGGTATGACACAGCCAACTAACCTAAATCATAATCTCTCTGTGGCACAGACATTAATTTAAACACACACTCTCCCCACTGTATCTAATAAAGTTATAAACCTCATGAAGATGTACAGCACAGCTGGATTAGGAGCCTTACTTTCTGTAGTTAGGTTTTAGTATCTGGTTTCTCTGTTTATCTTTTTTTTATTTGGCCAGGCAGAAAACAGTAGTTACGCTGGAAACACTACCTCTCTGGGTCTTCCTACAGAATTTAATGACTGCAATTTACAGGGTGTTTCTAACTATGACAGGAAGAGAGAAGTAGTTGGTTTTCCTCTCCAGGTCTGTATTCACATGTGGCCAGTTGAGCCTCACTCTTAAACTGGCACAGGAGTCAGTGGACATTACTGAGGTGCACAGTTTAGACAATGAATTCAGTAAATCATAACAGCAGAAGCAGCAATAGGAATGCACAGTGGGTGTTTGTAAGGCTTGTATCTGCCTGGCTAGTAAGAACGCAGTACACCAAGTACATAATTGGTCCACTGCAATACCATCTATAGGTGTTACCCAGTAATAAGGACTGATTGAGCATATTTCCAAGATAACGGTAGACTTCTTTTCAGTAGACAATCTAAAGTAAGAAAGTAAGAAAATCTTTTGCCAGACTCAAAGACTGGAAGTCACAGCCCCTTCCGTCTGTGTTTTGGCACCTTTACAAGTTTTCAACTGTCTGCCAGAGAGTGTGTGTATACCCCATTGATATTGTATGTGACGTTTAAGCACTGGCACATCCCAGGCCTAGACACATACTATGGGCCAGTAATTGGTTTGCTGATGAGTCACAGATTCATATGGGAAGCTTCTTGATGTCTTCTTGCATCTGGAGAAATGTGAAGAGTCTTTTTAAACTGAAATTTTACAGTGCTTTCGCACTGGCACTGATCTTTAAAGTGGATTTGTCTCCATGTGTCCCCGTGTTTATTATTGCGTAACAGAAAACTTACCGTTGTGGCAAGAAAAAGCTTGTGTCGTCATCCAAACCACTGGTTTCATTAGTCAGACCATCTCTAATAATAGGCTGGGAATCACAGTGAGACTGAACAGGCAGAAAGAGAGGACTGCTTTTGAAGCGGAAACAACAATCTCGTCCCGAAACGAGCATCTGCCCTGGCAGGTGGAAAACAATTGCAGGGAAGGAAGGAAGTAAATAATTGAGCTCGGGAACAAAGCTCACAAGACGGGGCTCAAAAGTTCAGCTTCAGTCAGAGGGATACCTGGGAGTCAGTTGGCAAAACCGATGTTCAGACATGAAGTTTCTATACATCAAGCCTCACATCCTTTATAAAGATCCTGGTCCTGGTTGTATTGGAAATGTGAGAGAAAAATAAAGAAAGATTTGTGCTTTGTGACAGTTCTTAAAGCCTCCCTACCCTTCATTGTGTGGGTGTGACATCTTTAGTTTATTGCTGTTTGTCTCTTGTGCCTGTGAAGTAGCCGCAGACTTGCTATAGAACAGCTAAAGTGATGCTCACACAGTAACCACACACAGACTGCTACAAATGGTTTTTCAAGCAAAAAGCACAACCACATAAAACCTGATAAAATGAAGAAAATACATGTGAAACATGTGAACTGAAAAACAGTGTGACCTACTGTAGTGACAATGACGCCAATGTTAAAAGTGATAAATTAGTGTTTTAAGAGGTGGTTTAAAAGATGACTTTTTTCAGCCCAGCTCCCTCAACAAGTTCTCCCTCTAACACCTGGGTCCTCTGGTCACCTCAGATTTTTGCTGGAGTTTTGAGCGTCCCAGAGGATCTCCAGCTGTGCTCTGGGCAGCTCACAGGGGGTTTAAATAACAGTGTTTCCTGCCAGCATCTGTAATCTCATGTCTCCTTCAGTGCATAAAGACAAGGCCTTTGTAGTTGCCCCTCGACGATGCACCAGACTCTCGTCTGACTTCCAAAATAGACTTTGTTTTCCTTGTCAGTCAAATGGAGGCCAGTGTTGTTTTTATTTCAGATTCCATGATGAAATCAGTAGAAACTATACTGTATAAATAGTATTTATCTACCTGATTCAGCTTTTATTTCCCAATGGTCGCAGCAAGATTGGCTTGGGCATCTGGGAATTAGTTTTGTTTCTAATGCCAGATGACTGCTAGATAAAAACAAAGTGATTAATTTGATATGTTTTGTTTTTAGAGGTTATTAATATGTGACGACACTCTTTCCTAGACACTAAACTCCAGCACAAATCTTAATTAGCTGGATTAATATGACGAAACTGTACGGTTGTGTAACACCATTAAAATACAATTATTATTCGAAGGACAGTAACAAAAACATATCCCTCCCCAGGCTCTTACCACTGGCAGTATCCCAGGCTTCATTGACGTGGTAATGAACCTAAATTCTCCTGCATTGCTGGAAGACAACCTTATTTGGCAGGCCAAGACAGCTGGGAAGCGGATAGTCTTCTACGGAGATGACACCTGGGTGCGCCTCTTCCCCAAACACTTCATGGAGTATGATGGCACAACCTCCTTCTTTGTATCCGACTACACTGAGGTTTGTATGAGCCTACCAGCTGGGGTTTGGGCTGTGTGAAAGATATGAGGGATTTATTTCTCTGCCGCTATCAATTAAGCTTTAAAGCATGTGGAAACCTGTTAGGAAACCTTATTTTCTGTCCTATATAAAGTTAAAGCTTGAACGAAACATGACGAGGCTAATAGGTTTGTGGAATCACTTCGTTGCTTGTAGCAAACATGTCAAATTTGCATGATATAGTGATTTAGAAATGTTCCAGGATTTTTGTCATTTACTAGGAAACTAATGTGCATGGTGCTTCATTCATTCATGGAACAAAACAAAAAAAAATCTGTTTGTTATTTCAATTACATCATACAGCAATATGATGTACACACGGATTCTTTAAATTCAATAGACTTGCTGCTGTCTGTTAGTATACTGTACCATATCATAAACCATACCGTAAACCAAAGGCTCATACTCTACATAATGATTTATTAAGCATTGGTTCGTGTTTGTATTCTGTGTATAATGCTTTTTTTATGGCCAAATCATCTGCATTAAAGAGATGAAGGAAGCTGATCAGTCAGGGAGGCACAGAGCTGAGAGCACACAAAAACTGCTCATCAATTTGCTCCGTATGCCATAGCTACAGAAGCACAGTGGGACTGTATGCAATCTGCTTTTGTTTATACTGGCATATTGGTGCTGCTGATTTGTAAACCCTTTACCTGAATCGTTGGATGAAGGTAAATATCTGACAGGGAAATATTTGCCCGATGTTAATCAGACAGTCGTCGGATTCTGTCACAGCTTTGGGTAAAGCTCCTTTCAGCTCAGTTTTAATTTGCTCCCGGGGGGATTTTGAATAATATCATCCTAAATTGATTATTATTTGAAATCCTGGCTATCAGTGAATGTGTGTCTTGTTTCCATCTAGGTTGACAACAACGTGACCCGTCATTTAGATAGCACCCTTAAAAGAGATGACTGGGACATTCTGATCCTGCACTACCTAGGCCTGGACCACATTGGTCATATCAGCGGACCCCACAGTTCACTCATCCAACCCAAACTGCTGGAGATGGACGACATCCTAAAGAAGATTCACAGTGCCCTCGTTTCAAAGGTATTTACTGAACGTAATCTCTTCTCACATGTCATGTTACATCTGCGTGCTCTGTTGTTGTTGGAAGATGCAGAATTAGATTTTCTTTGGATATTGTAAAGTTTGTAGCAGACGTGAATAAAATGTACATGAAGTTTTAAAGTTGCACTAATGAATATTTTAGTGTGACATGGGTCACTCATAGAAATGAACCCACAATAACCATCAAACTCTGCAGCTCCCATAAAAAGTAAAGATTGTTTAAGTGTCATGTCTTTGCTTTGGTTGTATGATTTTTTTTTTAGCAGTATTGTTCTGCTTTAGTCCCAACCAGCTGGCAGCAAGCAACTGTTTTCAGTGAAAAAAGCTGTGATAAACCAATGTAAGGCCAGTATAGTGCTTAGGCTAGCACTCCTGCCTCACAGCTAAGGGGTTTGTATCCACTGGTCAGCCGTGGCTTTTCTGCAGGAAGTTGTTGCCCATATGTCTATGTGAGTTTCCTCTGGGTACTCCAGTATCTTCATACAATCCAAAACATGCAGTTATGTTAATTAGTGACTCTAAATTGACCATTGGCAGTGAATGGTTAATACTTCCTGAGGTCTTAAAAACTTTACAAAATATCCAGAAAATGTGACATTTGTAGTTGTAAGAGGACCTCTCATCTGCATTACTCTAAGAAAGTAGCACTGAGTCCCGAGTTGTTAGCAGTCTATCAGCTGCTCTGCCGGGACGCTGCATTAAGGAACCGTACAAAGTGTATGTCATCTGTGTTTCAAGAGGCCCCAACGCCTCCCCCAAAAAACAAAAACTGAGGTATGAACCAAAACATGGTTTGAAAATTCGAGGTCTGAACCGAACCATGGATTTGGAGAATTGTTCCTAGCTGTAAAGCTAAAAGTTAGCCATCAGCTCATGAGCATAATGTAGTATTTACAGTTGATGAGAGGAAGACATTTCCTAATGCTAACACATTAGCCCTAATTGTAGAACTAAAACAATTATTGTATTTATTATTCAGTCAGACATGAAAATATTGGGCATATTTTGATGAGTAAAGAATTGTTTTTACGAGATATTTTAGAGGATATAGTAGTTCTAGCTTCTCAGTGGATGTTTGCTGCTTTTCTTTATGTGATAGCTAATATCTTCAGGTTGTGGAGCAGGGGTCAGACAAAAAAAATATTTGTTATCATCATTCTAGGCTTTCTGAAATTGTGCTGCATATCATATCATACACATCTTTTGACAGACGCAGTGCTATATCAAGTTATAACAATAATATGTCTGCTTATGTACAGTACATGGGTAAAATTCAGCTTGTTGTGGAGTTCTCTCCCCAGGGGGCCAAAAATGATAAATGCAGCTTTTTTATTTAACTGATTTGACATTAATAATACATAACGCAACGCGCAGATACTTAAAAGGGAGAGAGCTTACTCAAAACATTCCCAGTGTCCTCAATGGAACAATATCAAAAACAACACAATACTTAATTTTATTATTATGAACATGATTGTTTTCTTTCAGTCCTTCTTGTGTGGGATGAAGCCACACGGAAATGACAGACCCTGCCACTAACAATGAAAACTATCATAGTGAGGTATTTACAGAAAGTAAATACACTGAATCGGACTAAACCTTTAACCTATCTGTCCTTAACTCACTATATTTGGAGAAACTGGCTCAGCTCTTAGTTTTCAGATCAAGCTAATTAGACTCATGTGTTCTGTGTGACTGGGCTGCTGCTTAATTTAATTGTTGCTTGTCAACATCTGTTTCCCTCCATTAAAACCCAGACTTCCACTTCAAATTCAGTAACGACAATCTTATCACGTTTTAAGTGTTTTTGAATTTCATTATAACAGTGAGCAATGTCATAATGTACTAAATAAATCAAATAGGAAATATGAAGTCATGTTTAATAGCTAATAATATAATATGATGCTATCAGGGAATTTGGAGCAGTAGTCATTTAATTACACAGGTAATTTGTCCCATTTCCAGCTGTTATCTGTTGCAGCAGCCTCAGAGATTTAATAAACTGTTAAGCCTTCCTGTTATCTTTAATTTTGTCTTTGATCAGCACGCGGGTTTTGTGATCCTGTTTTCTCGGTGCATTCTGACAGCTGTGAATGCATATTGTCTTTGTGCCACGTGTTTCGTTAGTGGCCGTTGTCTCGCTGTCATTCAGTTTTGTAGCTTGTATTTAGATTGTCAAGTCATGTCTATACAAGCCTATGATCCTTTTGCATCTCTTAAATGCTAGAGAAACACCAGAAACCAAGTGCACATATTCTTGTAAAGCGTTCCTCATCACAGGAGATACAGTGAGTGGTATTTCTATAGGTGTTCACACAGCCTTTCACCACAATCCCAAAAGTTGCTAATCCTGTCTCTCCAGGCTCCTGATGTCATGTTGTGGGCTATGGCAGCCTCGGATGTGCTCCCAGAAAGCTCTTTGAATGAAATGTGTTAGAAACTCTTGGCTTGAGTCACATGAGTGAAAGCGGTGACTGTTCTTTTCTATATCTGCGGCGTGACCTAAATATAGACACAGCACGGTGGGGTCTCTCTCTCGCTGGAGCTTCTACAAAACAACTATGTTTTTCTCTGATCAGCACATGCTCTTAACATGTTTGGGGGGGTTTACAAACTTAAAGGAATTGTGGTTTCTTCTGCATAGAGCTGAAGCAGTGTAGCATTCAGATGGCAGCCCTCAATGTTCCCTTTATAATGTGATGTGAGTGGGATATTTCAGTGAGATGTTCTGCCTGCAGAGTGGACAGACACATCTCTCTCCATTAAAACATGATTGGAAAGCAGGACCTCCTGGTGAAAAAAACTTCCGTCAGACCTTTGGACAGTGCATGGCTTCTATATTGTCCTCTGGATATTTCAGATTCAACTGCAGTTTGAAGTGACAAACGTCTTAAACCTGACCTACAGAGCAAATATTTAAGTTTTTTTTATTCTACTTTTTCTGCTCTGATAGGACATCATTTTTTATTATCTTGTAATTTCACTGGCTTCTCGTGAAACAATTTGCTGCATAGATGCTTACTTCTGTCTGACCCCATGGCCTATCAGATAAGCTATCAGAGGAACATGCTCATTAGCACCACCTCATGTTTTAAATGCATGGATGAAAGGTTTCATCATTCAGATGAATGAATTACAAACTGGATTATATGTTCAGATGATAATATTACAATAATGTTTTTTTACAGTAAACTGTCCGTAATTACATTTAAGTTAAACTACTGCCACTTGGATGGACTGACTGTTCCAGCCATTTTCTACTGCTTATCTGTTACTTTTACTTTACTTTACTTGGCAGACGCTTTTATCCAAAGCGACTTACATGGAGCTAGTGATGAGTGTCTGGCTCGGAGACACACCTGGTAGGGGATGGGCTAGGGGTCAGGCTGGGGTTTGAACCTGCGACCTTCTGCATCCCAGTCTGACGCTAACCCTAACCCATTGAGCTACCAGGCCACAATGGGTAGCTCAATGTGTTACTTGTAGCTTTCCATTTCAACTGTTTGTAGCTTTCTATTTCAACTGTTTGTCCAAACTTTTATCTTTTACAATACTTTTTATTACTTATTGCCAGATGTGGTAGAAGTACACACACATTAGTCTAGTAAAAGTACTTTAAACGTACTTTAAGTATAACTTCAAATTCTTCACTAAAGCTGAATTACTAAAATTTACTTTCACTACAGAAGTTCCAGTACTTCATTAAATAATAGATACAGTATGTCTGGGTATAAATTTGACACTATTTTGTTTGAAGTATTGTCCAGATTTGTGATATGTTTGTCTCATAGTTTATTTCATGTACAGAGTCTAGAAGAGAATGAGTTAAAAAAAACTTGTGTCTGAGAATTTGTTTTGGAAAATCTTTAACATTCATTTAATTTCATCTGTTCAGAAATTGACCCTTAATATTCAAGTACTTCAACTATACTTAAGTACAGTACTCAGTAACTTATTATGTCTGTTTATAGCTATCGTTTAAATTTAGCTATTTAAACTGTGTTTTTTTTAACATTTTAACTGTTCCAAAATATGATTAAATAATAATAAAATATATTATAATAAATTATTTCAACCATTTATCCAGTGTTTTCTTAGCCATATATTTACTCTCAATTGCAACAAGGGGTGTTACTTGTTGTTACTGACTCAGTATGGTGGGCATTTTACCAGTTATTCTAAATTTATTTAAGGATCAGCATCTCACCCATATGTGATCCTATTTTCCTCCCTAGCACAAATATTTGGAGACATTTTTAAAACTCCAACTGGAATTTCTATTTTTTTAGTTGGATTTGTGGAGTTAATTAGTTGATCTCACACATACCCCCTGGGGTACTATCACTGATTTACCAGAATAACATCATTGCAAAGTAAAAGCCATGAAAAACATTTAGCTTGTTTTTATTCTGCCTCACTCATGGAGAACATGAGCTACCATGTGATTCACCATGGTACCTTGTTTGTTAGTTAAAAAAAAAGTGTTTCTTATGAAGTGTGGAAAAAAAATAAAACAACTCTCCCTAAAAGCACTTGATCGGTGCTTTCATCCTGAGGAACAGGAGTAAACTCTGACTCGCTCAAAGTGGGCCTTAGAGGTATTTAGCACTGGTCTTTGGATGTTGCTAGTCTCTTGTGTCCAGTGCCGACAAGCATCCAGAAGGTAAAATCTAGGACAGAGAGCAGTCTCTTTCGAGCCTTCTGTGCTTAGTGAGTAACAAATACAATGGGTCAGCTGAGCATAGTGGCTTAGTTTGGCTCCAACCTGCAGTGTTTGCTCAGTGTATTAATCATGTTGGTATGTCACATTATCCTGATGCCAGTTTTATCTATTGCTTATTTAGATAAAGCCATCTTAATTAACCTAACATTTTATCTGACTTGGATTTTAAAACAAAAAAGGAGTTTTCGTCTCAGCCATTCAGGAGCCGCTGCCTTCACTGTCTCATGTTCTAATCTGTCGTTAGTATCCAGTTTTCAATCCTTAATAAAACATGACATCTGTGATCTTGTTACTTTATGTGTGACACAACGCTGGAACAGAGGAGTCTTTTGAGAGCATTGTGATGTGTGGAAGGATTTGGCTTTTGTTTTGTTAACATCTGTAGTCATGTTTTTAATTCAGGCCCCTTTGCCATGGCTCACAAGGCATCCATGTTGAATTCATAGCCAGTGGAAGGTTCTCTGGAGTTTAGTTAAAAGGGGATTCACTTAGGGAAGCTTCATCAAAGTCTGTCATCCTCAACAAATGATTAATTCCACGTATTTGTTCACTTCTTTTAATGAATTTTATTTAGTCTATAGAACAAAACTTCACAAAGATTTTCTAAACTGGAGATATATACAGTCAGAATATTATAAAAGACCAGTTCAAACAAAGTTTTTTTTAATGCCAAAATGTTGGCCTCCTGAAAAGTATGTCCATGTGGTGTACAGTATATGAACTCAATACTTGGTTGGGGCTCCTTTTGTATGAATTACTGCAGTGATGCGGCAAGACATGGAGGTGCTCAGCGATAAGATTGTGTAGCCTACTGAACCAGACTGAGAGACCATTTAGGGATAGCCAACCCTGGTCCACCATTTCCAATCATCCCTGCATTTACAGCTTCTGATTGGCTAAACACACCTGATCCAGGTAATCAGTAGAGGTTACAGTCGTGGCCAAAAGTTTTGAGAATGACACAAATATTAGTTTTCCCAAAGTTTGCTGCTAAACTGCTTTTAGATCTTTGTTGTTTTTTTTTGTTTGTTGTTTCTGTGATGTACTGAAATATAATTACAAGCACTTCATACGTTTCAAAGGCTTTTATCGACAATTACATGA
>JAUYWH010000002.1:4657104-4774804 GCA_034779795.1 Ctenopoma multispine
AAGTTCTGTGGATGCAGAACAAAACGTCTCTACTTGGAAGAAAGAAGTCCAGTTGCCATGACTCAATCTTCAGACAAGCTATTGAAGAGTTTGGAAGTACATGCCAATTTGTGTGTTCTCTTTAATGAAATACATCCAGAGCCACTTGAATTAACTCTACAAGTCATTAAAGAGGTGGTTTCATTAACATCTAAATGAAAAGAGGTTAAGGTTGTTTCTTTTTTGGGGAAGTAAAGTTTGTTTTGCTGCACCTCTATAGGGCTGTCTTCTTTGTGTGTTTGTAATAAAAATAAAGTGTAAAGACATATAATACAAACATTTTTCTGTAGCATTAAATATTCATTAATATCACATTAAAGGTTACTGTAAAACACCTCTTTAGGTATTATTATTATTATTAAGAGCTTTACTCAAAAACTTTGGACAGTTTGGTGCAATTTTGTCAGGTTTGAATAACCGTAATTAAACCATTAATTATCAGATTCTGTATGTGACATCACTATTTCTAACTTCAAACTAGTGTGAAGAGAAGTACAGAAACCTCTTATGTGACATATCCACGAACCAGTTCCAACTTCAGCAGAAAATATATTCATGCAAAGACTTTTCTTTTCATAGATGTACATACTGTATGTTGACATGGAAATTTGTTCTTTTTAATGCGTCTGTGTGTTCAATCAGTGGCCTCATCAGCAGGACTGGTTATTTTTAACATAGTGGGAATGGCAGGTCATTAGTAGGAAGCTTGACTGCCTGTTTTCATTACAGTGTCCTGCAGTGGATGAGAGTTTATTACTGGCTCTCTACCTGAGCTTCATTCTTTAATCTGAATGCATCACTGAGAAAACAGCCCTCTTACCATAGATTGGTGAAACATTTACTGAACAGTGCCGGAAGGATCCGCGTAGGCAGCGCCACTTTAATCAGACGGTGAAGATAGAAGAAGCCGCGCAGTCATTGTTTACCTCATTAGCTGTAGGAGTCAAAACCAAGA
This sequence comes from Ctenopoma multispine, assembly GCA_034779795.1. Taxonomy (NCBI): domain Eukaryota; kingdom Metazoa; phylum Chordata; class Actinopteri; order Anabantiformes; family Anabantidae; genus Ctenopoma; species Ctenopoma multispine. Next base: position 4,658,099 of record JAUYWH010000002.1, read on the forward strand.
AAAAGCCAGAAAATGGATTTGCTGAAACCCACAGCAACAGTAATGCAACCACATCAGCAACTGATACAGCAATGTTTTGATAGTCTGATTGGCAAATGTCCAGCGTAATAACTGAAGTACAGTATCTATTATACACATTTCATGTATGTGCCTGCATCAGCTGAAACTCCATCATAGCAATATATATATATATATATATATATATAACCTTGTTACTGTATATATATATATATATAACCTTGTTACTGTGCCAGCTTTAAGAAAAAGTCTTCTCAGAGCTGAGCAAATGTCTGGCTATCTACAGTCATATGAAGAATGTACAAATGGGTTTTATGATGGTGTTTTAGACACAATAATATGCACGCAGCAGTTTTCTCATCAGCATTCAGGTTGTGTATGATTTAACTGAGTTATGACACGTCTGTCACGATGCGAGTCGCTTTGTTCAGCGTAAGGCAAACAGTACAGTGCAAACAAAGCAGATATTCTACTAAAGAGATTTGGCTGGATGTCGCAGTATAGGCATGTTACATCCAGCATTTATAGATATGCAATGAAATATAACATTAAAACAGTCCTCATATGCTTATTAGGTTTATTACATTATCTCATAGGTACAAGCTTGACACACTTATCTTGTTGCAAATTTAACATAAAATGGATTGCTTTCCCTGCTTTATTTTATTGTGTTCAATTACCGAATTAGCTCATAGCTCCAGGGTTTGTCACAGTCTTTAGTTTGCAGCTGTATCACTTCCCAGTGAATGTAAAACTGCATTGTTCATTTTTAGATATATTACAATTCATTGTTGCAAGAGGCAGAACATTTTTGGAAATGACTCCCACTCTTGGTTTGTTTTCTGGAAAGCTCTCGGCAGGAAGTAAAGTCTCAACAAAAATGTGTTTGACAGGAGACAAGCTTTGAAAAATGAAACCCACAATTCACATGATAATGACTTCATTTTGTTTCGTTATTTATTTATCTATTTGGTTGTTTTGCATGTTGTGACAACCCTCCCCATGGTCATACCCACAGGCATTAATACACTAGCAATTATCAAGGTTGTTTGTGCTGCCTTGGTGTTTAAATTCAGGTTTTCTACATCAAAAATAAAAATAAATATTGCCCTTATTCTAATCAACAAACAGGATGTCACTAATGCACTTTGCCTTGATAAATGAATTAAGTCGCTGTGGAGAAAGATTGTAGATGCCACTTTCCACAAACACAGTTGGACTGTCCTGTGGAGAAAAAGAAAGCAGTGGTTGTAGCAGCAGTGATTGGAGTGATTATTTAAATATCTTTTACATAATAACAGAAAAGGCATGGGATATTCCATTGTTCGTGTTTATGTTGGGTTTATCGCTTTAACAGGAGGACCATCCTATTTCAAATTTATCTTGATGAGAGTTGTGAAATTCTTTGAGACAAACTCTTATTGTGTGAACAGAAAACACAGACAGCATGAAAATTGAGCCATTTACTCATGTCCATCATATAAATAGTTTTTGACTGTGATTTGCTTTGAAGTAATAAAATGTGACTTTCGTTGTTATGAATCTCCAATCAGCTATCACTGACTGATGAAACACAATTGAGATTCAACATTTGGTTTCTTTTTTGAATTCTTGTCCTTTTTGTGTGTGAGACTACTGACTTTTAAGTGGGAAATCATCAAGCACACAGACGGTGGTGCTTTTCAATCAGTATTTATGCAGTAAATAGATGAAGAAGCTGATAGTTGAAACATTCAAGTTAAACTACGGTTGAAGAGAAAAGACATCATAGACACACTGATTGGCAAGTAAAGCCACTGAAATACTAAGAATTAAATGCTTTTAAAAAATAAAGCTTTTATGTGTCACCATCCTTTTTTTTACTGGTGTAGTTTAGCCTCACTGTTTTGCTTCTCTGTTTTTGCCCTGTCATGTCAGTGGGAATGGAGAAGCCTGGAGTGGTGGAGCAAGTTGACCTGACTCCAACCCTGGCCCTGGGACTTGGTCTGCCCATATCTCAGAACAGCGTAGGACATGTCATCCCAGGTGTTTTGGAGGAAACCTCACTCCGAGATCAGCTGCGCTTCCTGCATCTCAATGGCCACCAGCTCGGCTGCCTGCTAAAAGACAGCATTCCCGACTACGAGAGAGGTGGGTTACAAATTCACTGTCTCCAACGACTGGAGTACTTACAAGCCCAGAAAGCCAGGATCTTGTCTGACAGGGAGACTCATCATTATGTTGAGACTCATCAGCAGCTGCTGATGTTAGTATCAGCACCTGCTGTTTCAAAGCCAGTACTATTAAACAGACTATTTTAAGAAATATTTGATTCCAAATCCAAACAGTTTGTCCTGACTCCTAACTCAGAACTCTGTTGTAGGTAATACAGGTGAACCACTAAACACACAGACTCAGTTCTACATATCAAGACCAATTTAGATAAAAAGAATTTTTGAAATTATTTTTTTAATTTTGCTTCTGCCCCTCGTGTGTCTTACTGAGCAGAATTCCACTTTACTCAACATATCAATCCACACAGACTCTGAGATACATGCGTGACATTTTTTCACACTTTGGTTCTAGCTCCACAGACAGCTTTTTAAAGGATTGATCAGCCTCCCTGTGTTACTGTGTGCTTTCAGGTTTTACTTCCACCCCCTCTACAGAAGACAAAGGAAATCAATACAATTTTAACATAAAAAAATCTGTAATTTCTCTCTGCTGAGCCAACATGAAAACTATGCTTGTCCAGTGAGTTTCTGCTGTTAGTCAGCTTGGAGTTTGTCTAGCTGCTGTATCTTTGTTCTGCTGACAGACAGACCTCTGTTCTGATGACAAAGTTGCAGAATGGTTGGAGTTTACAAACTGTTAAAGTTGGGATTATAGTATTGTCCAACCAAAAACTAACACACAACGGCCATTACATATAGTATCTTAATCCAGATGCTCATTTTACTCACTTATCTAATAATTCATGTTAGTTTGGTTAACACATGAATGGGAGTTACTATTCAGAAATAAACAACATTAAAGTACCTGTGACTCCTCTTCAACTCATACCAGGTCCAGATGCAGTTACACAATGTTTTTGTCTTGATAAAATGGTCACTACGTAAAATTATGACAAACTACATTTTGGTACCTGATAAATCTTTAACAATTTAAGAGATGTCATAGAAGGAGGGATCAGGGATAATTTTCAATAGTAGACTATGACTTGGTTACGTGTCACAAAGGTATCCTGTGTTTCAGAGCTCCATCTTGGGGCATAAGTAGCAACAACACCATCATAGACTGTGATTGGATTCATATTATGTAGTCTAACTTAATGTCCAGCAGCCGTTCTTAACAGTGTGTCCTATGTCTTGCCTGATATATTTATGTAAGTATAGTAGTATAAAAAATATTCAACATTTGCTAAACAAATGCTGCAGTGTTTGGTAATGTGTCTTACTAAGAAATCCTGAGGAACATGCTTTATTTTCCTAAAAAAAAATCAATGAAAAATGCAAAGTGAGAGATTGCATCAAGTAACTCAAGCTATTGGAACGGATGCTAGGCCAGACATAACGTCTTGATATCAGCTATCTGTATCACTAAAGTGATAATATATCAATGTCGTGCTGCCCAGTGTCCAAAAATCAGTTGATGCTGCTTCAAAGAAACATAATATAGGTCTGCACTGCTTCAGATGAGTTGTATTTGGCTGACATATGCTACCTCAGACTGACAGGAGCACTTTATAGCAATTTACATTGCTATTTTATTTGCATTTCATTCATAGTTTTGTGCGTTTAAGTGTTGCCACAACAGATGGCACAGAGAAAGTATTTGCTCTAAGTAGAAGTCCATCTTCTCGTTATTCGTGCCGTGTTGTCAACTGCATCAAAGCGGAGCATTTAACCTGAAGCTGTCTGATTAAAATGAAGGTAGAATCATTTTCCAAGTTCTAAAGGTTCATCACACTAAAGCTAATTAAAACTGTTGTCCTTAACAAATAAATATGGACTTTGGATTTCAACATGTGTCAGATGAAAGTAAATGTATTCAAACACATGGTTTTAGTTTGGCTAATAGTCTCTGTTGGTGGTTAACAGATGATGCAGAACAGATAATTCTCCACATGTTTCAGTGGTTTGTAGTTTCTGGTTGGCAGAGATGAATCATATATGTAATGACAAGTAACGGAATAATAAGCTTCCATAAATACTATATGACAATATGGTATAGAGGTATAGAGAAGGCTTATGAGGAAGGAAGACTGGACCCAGAGTAAACTAAAAACCATAATCTGAGTATGACTGTTCTGAACACGCTGGTCCTTGTCATGTCAGGATGTGACATCAAATCTTTACATGGATGTCTTTAGGTCAGTGAATAAATACCTTACAACTATGAAAACTCCACACAGTCTGTGTTCTGTTTTTGAACATTAATACTGCCTATTCTTTGTGCTAATGCATGCACATAGCCTAACGCAGCTTTGCGGCCTACTTATATCTCGGGGTCAGAGTTTGTCAGAGTTATCCATCTTGCTGCCCCTGCCCCATGCCTCTTATGTGTCTCCCTCTCTGTCTGACTCTTTGTTGCTGTCCTTCACTTTCAAAAACATTTTATACACCACTGGCAACAATTACAATAGCTAATGTTTGATCAGTCACAAGTAATTTTCTTATCATTTTAAATGAGAAAACTCTTTGTTAATTGGCACCATACACCAAAAATGTGTTTGTTTTTTAACTCATAGATTTTGCCATGAAAATTTTTTTTCTTAATTTAATCAGTGGGTTGGGAGATGGATACATGGACAGCCTCATGGACGAAGGACCCTCCTACCAGCAATGTCCACTAAAAGACCATGTTGGCCCAGAGAATGATATTTGAATAACTATCGGATGAATAATCATTACATTTTATAAAGACATTCATTGTTGTAACTGTAATAAAATATTTAGATTTGTGATGTTTTTAAGTACACCCACAACTGTATGTTGTCCCAATTTTCACACACAATGACAATATTGTCTTGTGTTGAAATGTGAGACAAATGTACAAAATGTGCTTTAAAACACAGACACAGCTTATGTGAGGTGAGAACCAAATAATGGATTTTCAAAACTTGATTTGAAACAAACTACTACCTTTCACATTAAAAAACTTACCACTCTGGCAGCACATTTCCACTCTATTTTGGTCCCTGGTTTCCATAGTGATGGGATGAAATGGAAATTATTCCAGCAGACCTACATTTGGATGTGTTGATTTTTTTGAATCTGTCCACTTGGGTAATCATGAAGCTGTTATGCAGTAGACTGTAATAGTTGTCACTGCTGGGACAGGAACTCACCTGGCATTTTTATGTAGCAGGACTGTTGGACAGTTGTTGGGCTTGAATCTTACTGGGTGTGAAAGAAGTTGCTTCAAAGAAGAACTTTTAACTTATGTGTGAAACGAAATGTTGCTGATTTCAGTATTCAAATATGTTTCTTCAGGTAGACAACATTTAAATCATCATCAAAGATGTTGAGTGCCCAGACGTTCTCAGCATTACTTCACGCCCCAATAGAGTTGTTTACGATGTTGTAAAAACATTAAAGTAATATAGATGTAAGTTAAACTCTCATGATTCAAAGTTTAAATAACTTTCATCTGCTTCCATATTTTCTGTCTGTCTGCTTTATTTCAATCTTCATCTTGTGTTTTTCTTGTGCTTCTAACCTCAGGCGTCTTTTGAGGGCCATTAAGCAAACCCTGTACTTTTAGACAGATGAAACATGGCCAGGGCCATCGATATTGTGTGATTCATGCCTGTGGCTTAAGGTTCTAATAATTCTACCAACCTCTCTGTCTGGCTAAGCCGCAGTCGCTATTTATCATCTATCATCTCCGCCTCTACTGTGGAGATGGCAATTATTGTTGTTAGAAGCGTGTGTCTTTATGTAGTTGTGTGTACAACTTAGCGCTAGATTGTAGTTTGAGGGGTAGGAATTAGTGCAGTCCATTTAGGGTTCATGTTACAATTAGGGGTTTTGGAAGGTTGGAATGGGTAAGGACAGAGTAAGGGGCTACGAAGTGCATTACGGCAATGAGGACATGCATGTCTGTGCTTCACTGAATAATAACACAAATGAAGCCTCCACAGTGCTTTGTCCTTGAACAGGCTCATAAAGCACTGAGGTAAGATGAAAACAGGCACCATTTCATGTGTTTTGAGTAAACACATGAATGAGTCATAGCTTTTCATAGTTAAGACCCTGACAACTTATACATTGGTTTCTTCAGGACTACAGTAAATGTTTTTTTAACCACATGGGTGTTATCTTTCCTGAATTACCTGCATTGTCTTTCCTGCAATCTAGGCTGCCTTTACTATTCTTCACTTCACTCATACTTACAAAAAAGCTAATAAAAAAAAAAAATCTGTCAACATCCAACCTGTCGTAACTTAGCAGCCAACCATGGTTGAAAAGTTGTGTTGTGTTTAACACTGAAAATATTGCTTGCAGTTTGGAGTTGTCTGTTAAAGTTATTAATTGTGCTGCTATCTCAAATGGTGTTTGGCGATAGGTAAACAGAGCAAAATGAATGCGACGCTGTATCAGGAAGCCTGTAGAAATTATTAATGAAATGCTGGAAATGTCCACCTCATTTTGACAAATACTGTATGCATGAATGCAGTAGCAGCAACAATGAGGTTATATAACATAAACTAATGGCCACTGTAAAGCCACACTGTTTAAACCTACCAGTTGTTTATACAGTACTACTGTTTACCTCCCCTCTTTTCTCCACTACAGAAGTCGGATTTGAGCAGTTCCGTGTGGCAGAAAAGGCTCATGGGAGCTGGATGAAGCTCTTCATGGAGGGCAACACCTCTGAGGTGCTGTCCAACTTGGGCAAAAAGGTCCTGAAGCAGTATCTGGAGGCCCTGGCCTCCATGAGCTCAGCCCTGAGCAAACAGCTGGGCAAGTACGACATGTACTCTATGGTTGCAGGCATGATGTTTGTGTTTCAGGTGAGTCCAGAAGAATTCATTCATCTTAAGTACTTAAATGATTCGGAGATCATTCTGTGCAGTTTTGTTTTTGATATAATGGCTCAGTATTAAAACATATTGTAGGTTTAAAAATGCTGTGGTCTCCTCTACATGCATAATCTCAGAAGCTCAGCTTTCAGTTGTCTTCCACAATAAAGGATATAATTTTCCGTTAGTCACATTAACTGCTCAAGCCATTCTAGGTTATTTGGAGGTTGTGTGAGTTAAACAAAAACTTTTCCTCTTCTCTCTTTTGACTCTGTCCCTCTCTCCTGGCCCTGAAGCTTCTGTTGGTCTTACTGCTGGCTATGCCTGAGGCCCTCAGTAGTGCAGCTGTAGTGGACCTCCCAGTGCTCTCAGCCCTGTTCTCCCTGCCTTTCTACCTCTTGTGCCTGCTGCTCGCCTCAGTGCATGTCTTGGTGTGCACATCTGCTGAGAGCTCCTGCTACTTCTGCAGCCTCTCCTGGGGTCTTGTGTTTGCCGCTGTTGTCTTCTCCTCGGCATTGTTTTGTATTCTGGTCTCCATGGCAACACGGCGACTCCTCCTGGGACCAAAGATTCATGGAAAGGTGAGTTTGTGCACATAGACATACCACCCAACCACAGGTAGAGATTGTAATAGATGTATAGACACATTGTTACCAAATATACTATATGTATTTTACCATCATACAGTAAACTGCATGTAAACATGGACTTGTTCTTTAATTAACATCAGCTAAATCTGATGTTAACGAGTCCAGATTGCTCTGGATGGAAAATTAATTTCCTGACACTAGAGAAACTTAATCTACGAGACTAGTAGAATTTTATTTAGAGAAAATAAAGAAAAATCTGCTGATGTTTGGGGGAAAGGCACACTCATGTACATCGATCTTGTGCTTTAGATAAGTCTTTAGTAATGCAGCAGTAATGTGAAACAAAGACCTGGAATAGGTTTTAGTAGATTTTCTCGGATCTGTAATTCAAATCATTTCAGCGTTTAAATTACGAAACTAAGATGGGGGCAAAACTATTTTCACAACACTGTACATCAGTTGTTTACTGTAAAATAAAAATAAAATTCAGTTCACTTTGGAGGTTGTAGTATACAGCACATGCAGTGACATGAATGAACTTGAACATTTTTTTTTTTAAACAGCAACAGGAAAATGAAAATGTTACAGAAGCTGATACAGTCTGTTCTGCTGTAAGATTACTGTACATCCCATAGAAGTCCTTTAAAAATGGCTCACATTTCTGAAATGCATTGCTGCATTGATCATATCCATCATTTTAGATTGAATATGTATTGTATTATTTTTAACAAGACTTTATAACCCCACAATTATTGCACTGATATCAAAAATGTTCTAGACTACCAGAACTCAATCTGTGCAGGTCACTCTGTGTCTCCAGCTAGATGGTGTCTTCCTCTTTGCTTTATCAAAAGTTTTGTTTTGGCGCTTACTGCCCAAAGAGGGCTATAATAGTATTACATGGTGAAAAAAGTGAAAATAGTCCTGTCAAACTAGTCTGTTAGCTGCAGTACACCAGTTAATTTCAACTACATTCTTGATCCCCGTGGGGAAATTCAGGACACACTAATGATGGAGTAGCTGCCATTTCAGGCACTGGAGTTCAGTGTCTATCCCAAGGACACTTTGAACCCTGGATGTCATGTTGTCTGAAATTATGCCTGATGCATCAAAATAGCAATTTTTTGGGGGGGAAGGATTTTGAAAACTTTGTAAGTGAAACAGGCTCTGGTACAACAGACAAAGGGACTCAAAGCTACGGTGCTGTAAAAAAAGTATTCCCGCCCTTATTATTATTATTATTGTAAAAATTTTTTCATATTTGTTCAATTCAGATCATCAAATAAATTTTGATATAAAACAAAGATAACCTGAGTAAATACAAAATGCAGTTTTTAAATGAGGGGGGGGGGGGGGGGGGGCGCCAACCAACCCTGCCTGGCCCTATATGAAAAAGTAAGCACCCCCACAGAGTTTTCTAGTAAAAAAAAAGGTTACATACTATAACTTTAACATTAAGAAAGTTAATTATTACTTGATTATATAAAAACATCAATGATTTAAACCTAGTAGTAATATATTCACAGGCCCCTTGTGAAGGTCTGTCACATTATAATAAATTACAGCTTTCAGCTTTGTAAGCTGTTAAAGAAAATATCAGTGTGCTGCACACAAGAATTAACAAAGCACACCAAAAGGCCTAAATCATCTAAAGACTAAGCTGCAAATGTATTCTTTAAATAATCAGAAAAGAATCAGAGGGGAGATCTCAGTATGACTGGTAATGACCTACAGTTGAACAGTACATTAATAGTTATTCTGTGAAGATTCTCATCCAGGTAAAGTTGTCTGGACTTTTTTCTTCCATTAATAGTTATTTTGTCTTTAACTGTTTTTCACAAATTGAAATCTATAACAACAATGCTGAATTTTACCTCAACAAATACAAGGAAATGCCAAAAATCTGTCTTTTAAATGTGAGCAATCAATCAGATGTAGTGGGAGTGTTTATTCTGAAGGTGGAAGGAAGCTTTCATTCTTTGTTTGTTTAAATTGGCCTAAAAGATGAGCCCCCTTTACTGCTGCAAAGGTTATTTCTCTCTTGAGAAAGTGCTGATATGGCAAGAAAGTTTGAAGAAATTTAGTCAGGCCATTTGGTTGGGTGAAGAAATAAACTATTAAATCTATATACTCAAAGACTTAGAGGAAATGTACTCTGTTTCTGTGATTCAGGCTTTCATGAAAATATTTTGTTTATTAATTTAAATTGTCAGAACCTGTAAAAAAATAATGCACATGGTTGAGTTGGCAGGAAATGATTCAGTCTCTTGGAAAGTTAATTAAGAAGCCAGTTGATGTCAGAGAATAGAGAAATAACGATAAATAGCTTGTATGATTAAAAATCGATCAAAATAGTGGTATTTCAGCCTAACTCTGATTTAGCCTGTTTTAAATTAAATTATTTATGTCAAAAAGTAACGCAAAACACCTGCAGAGGAGAGGTGGCTCTTTGATCCAGCCACACAATTGAAGTGATGCAGGGTATAAACACCCATAACAGGATATATTTATGAATAATGAACTGTAGCTGTAGGTTGTCCTCAGTTGTAAAATCTGTTATTGGAATTCATTCACTTCTAGCTGCAAATATAGTCTATATTCTTAACTAAAACCTTAGTCTTAGAGGGTCAATATAAACTATAGTAGCCTTTTAGCTTCCTGATATTGACTTTCAGTTGATGTTAGAATCAATTTCAAAACTGTATTGATTATGTTGAAAGCAGTGCATTAAAATGATCTGCCATTAAAGGACAAACACAGAGGTGCTGTCTTGTATTATGTCATGTTTTATGTTCTGTAAATGGTAATTAACTAGTTATGATCAAGGCCCAGGTTTACAGCCAAACGTTTTCTCTATGTAATAACCTGTGTATCTTCCAAGGTATAACTCATCTCATTTGGTTTTTAATTGTATTGTTTTTCTAACTATTATTATTGAATTTGCAGAAGCTTTATTTTTCTGACTACATAAAATATGCTTTGGACAGTCTGGCAACCTTTTTAACAGTTATCTTTCAATTTACTAACGTATTTCACATATAGCTTGAGTTACCATTAAGGTGGAGAAATATTGTACAACAAAGTTTCATAATGGAAGAAGAAAAAGATAAGAAATCATCTGAAGCCAGGTACTGTGTTGTTTAGGTTATATAATCACTTGAATCAGTTTGTATCTAAGTTCTAAGCTGCATCTGGTTTGGCTTGACAAATTGCTGCATTTTGGGCAGCATCCAAAATACATTTCCTGATTAGTTTCTCTGCTGGACAGATTGAGGTTGGGAAACTGGAAGATTAAGCACACTTACTAAGTTGCTACTTGTAATGGGATTAGAATGTATTTGAATTTATTTTAAGAACCTAAACGTGAGTATACTTTATTTAAGGTAGTAGTTTTATGACAGAAGTGACACATGGGGAAAAAAGTTAAAGAAATTTTTTAATAAAAATATTATTAATTTAATATAAGCTGAGACGCCTTTAACAAATATTTTAATTGAGTCTCTCATGAATTTATTAAGAAGCTGACTTAAGTCTGAGAATAATAGAGTTTAATATGGGTTGTGAAAATGTGAAAATATTATTTCCAACGAGAAAGCCGGAAGGTCCAGTCACAGAGAGGTGAATTAGAAAGGCTTTTCACAACTGTATGATGGAAAGGTAGGTTCACTGTTCTTCCAGTACAGTGCTATGATAAATCATACACACATACAGTATTAGACCCAAGAAAGGTTGAAGTCTTTTCAAATTACAACTATCTGTCACTTTTAAACTTTTCTTGCCTATGATGATGGCATGGATGGAGAAATGGCACCAAAGATACTCCACTGATAAAACACCATGATACTGTCTTTCCTGTGTGCTTGATTTCCTTTGGCACAGCAGGAAAGCAATATCTCTTATCCATCCTGAGCACATTAACCTGAAGTTTAGATTGGTTCAGGTTTTGATTGATTGCTGTTCAACTCTATATGTTTTATATATGTTATACTCTTCTATATGTTAGCGGTTAAGAGTGAACCAGAAATCCACCTAACAGTGCCTCTAAAGCACACAAATTAACATGTTAGATATCATTTATCATTAATACATGCAAAAACAAACTACTCTTTGGCTTTTCTGGGCATTATGTGCTGGGCTATAGCTTAGTTTCTAATATTTTAGTAGAAGTACTGCATGCTCTAAAACCTACAATATCTAGCAGCAGTGCAGATATTCTATCCTATATTCTAAATGTGTAGTGGATTGATTTTCATCCTTTCATCCTCATGCTACCACTTGCTTGATTCCATTGTTGCATATTGTTGCTTTAAGCTGAAGTAACTCAGACTGTTTTTTTACTGTGGATATTGCCTTAAATTTGAAAAGTGTTGCCTTTAATCAGTTGTTTCTGGTATATGCATTTTAAGTTGAAAAATAGCTAAACAAATTTGCAGTCATAGTGCTGTTTTAATTGTACACAAATCAATTGATCCATATGCTCACTCAGATTTATTTCCAGTGTGTAATGCATAACATCCATTTTGAAGCAATGCAATGAACACAGATGAGATTGCACAATACTTACTCTATGATGGAAAACAGACAACCGTTTGCTTTTAAGATTTCACAGTTTGCTAACCATTGAAGTTGAGGAAAACTTGAACAGGACACAGAAATAAAACAGATTGCAGCACCTTTTGGTCTAAGAAACATATTTTCTCAAAAACAAAGACGTTGTAGATATACAGGCATCAGTCTTCTTAGTAATAGTCACTCTCTGCTTGACCACCAGACCTTTTCTAGACAAAATTACCAGATGTGAATATTTGATAACACAGACAGTATGTGTAGTATGAAACAGCCCACTGTAGCCAGCAGGTACTGTGTGTACTGGCTCAGCCTCTTTTATCACCAAGGTGAACACAGGCTAAGATGCATGTTCTTATTTTATGGTTATTTGCTAGGCTAAGATATTGCTGATGAACTTTACTTGAACTCGTGTTGCATGGCAGTATGCTGTCTCTTCTGAACAAAATCATTTCAGTACAAGTAAGTGATTGGACAAACACCAATTTAAGAACTGACTGCAGTTTGTGAATGACAGCTCATGGTCACTGTCTGCACTGCTATGACATCTCCACATCAGTAGAGCTGAGGGATGTTTTTACTGACAATCCTTCCGTGTTGTACGTCTGAAACAACAGTCTGGATGTTGTGTATTTGATAAAATGTGAAAATTAATATTAGAATCATAAGTAAAGATAATTTTCTCATATTGGAGCTGCAGTCTGACAGGGATAATAATGCTGGTACAAGTACTTGGGCCATTTAATGGGTGTCATTACATGATTTTATTAAAGTAGATTGAATAACTCAAGCAATATAAAATTATAACTGCCATGAATAAACAACACAGAGGTAAAAATAGGCTGAGTGTCTAATCAGGATTTGTAAAAGGTTTAAATGGTCTTAGCTTAGAGTTGTTGACACAGAAAACTTACTGTTAAGGTTTGCATTTATACACTTTACAATTTAGGCTACAAATTTGCTAATCGGCTCATTTCTACCAAAATCATATCTCATGCTTTTAGGCCTAGGCCTCATTGAAATGTCCATTGATTCTTGGTATGGGATGCCCAGCTGTGAAACAGATGAACACACATTGGAAAAAGTTATCTGTTTGACAGAAGGCAACGCATAAATGTTGTTGCCAAGTTTTTTTACTCCTTTTTTAAAGCCTCTGTTTTAATGCACTTTTTTCACTTCCATAGTCTCCACTGAGGAGCAGCGGCAGTGAGTGGTCATTGTCAGAGCTTGATGTGTTGCTCCTGGCTGGTACGGTTGGGCACACACTCAGTTTGGCAGCCAGCAGCTTTGTAGAAGAGGAGCACCAAACCTGGTACTTTCTGCTCAGCACCCTCTGCCTCGCCGTCTTCCAGGATGTCTGCCGCAAGTACTTCAGAGAACAGAGTGGCTCTGATGAAAAAGAGCATATCCTCCCTTCCAAAGACTGTCATCACTCCGCTCACCCTAAGGCAGAGATTTACTCAGAGAAGTGGCTAGCATTAGCTACCCCACCCTTCACGTTGTTGTGCTGCCGGCTGTTGCGCTCCCTCAATCAGACCGGGGTGCAGTGGGCTCATCTTCCAGATGTTGGACATTGGCTTAACAGGTCAGCTTCATTATCTAAAATTGTGACTATATCACAATTTAAAAAATGAAATGGTTATTTAAGAAAAGGTCTCTAAAAACTGTCTCTAAAGCTCAACAGTATCAATAAATTGGGATACAGTATACTTTAGTAAATGCCCAGCTCCTCGCTCCTAAACCAATCACATGCCCCAGCCTCTTTGCAGGCTAGCAGCTGCTTAAGGAGTATATCTGAAACAACCATGCTGTTCCAGTTGTGCACAAACACAATAATTTGTATATAAATTTTGGTACAGTTGTCACATTATCAACTTGTTTAGGTCAAAATGTTGTACACATGCAGCAGCGACCAACCCACACTGACACCCCCATTAACACTAGGCAAAAGTCGGGAGGAAAAAGTACCTGTAACGGAAGAAACTTCAAGCAGAACAAGGCAAAGTGTGGGCAGCCATCTGCCTTAACTGGTTGGAGTGAGTGTAAAGCAGAGAGAGAAAAGAAGAGCAACAATAAGTATAAGACACACGGAGGTTCAGAGTTGAAGAAGCACATAAATAGAAGAGAGAGATGACAAAGTTGATGACATGAAATGTTGGAATATGATTACGTTAAGACTGAAGGGAGTAAGATGAAGAGATGAGGAGAAGAGAGTAGTTCGTCACATCAAGGGAAGCCCCCCAGTAATCTATGTCTGTAGCAGCTTAACTTCGAGATGGTTCAAAGTCACATGAACCAGCTCTGACTATAAGCTTGATACTAAACTTGATTAAGTCTAGTTTTAAAAGTAGAAAGGGTTTGTTTTTACAGGAGAGAGCTTTACAAGGAGCATGATCACTAAAGGCTCTGCCCCTGGTCAGTGCTGCGTGTGCATCCTTTTGGATTGACTGGAAACTTTAGTTACGAGTTATTGGGACATCCGAATAGTAGTGTAGGGAATTACAGCACTATAAATTACGTAAGCTACTATGGGAAATACAGGAAATGTCCTTCTCAATATATACAAGGAAATTACTCTAACAAAACCCTGAATAACTGAACTGAAGAACATGTAAATGGCATTGTGTACTTCTGACATTGAAACATCTTAATGTGTTTTGTTTCTGGCTGAGAAGCTGACAGGACCCTCCACTTATACATTTTTAAAAAGATTCAAGAAGGGAAAACAGCTCTCGGTGATTGCTCCGACTGTAGAGAAATGGTGATTTCTCAGTAAAACTGTGACTGTTTCAGAGCCATTAATATTCTGTCAGCAGTACAGGGCAGGGGATTATGGTCTGTTCTTTAACATGCATCACATTGTGGAATAGAGATGTGGATCTGACCTTTTCCCTGTCCAGTGTTGCCCTTTCTCCCTACATGCACAGCCTGTTGCTTGGATAATGAGATCTAGGTAGCGTTCCGCCTCATCTTGTCTCAAAGTACCAAACGTCCTCTGCTGCCTGATCTACCTTATAGCTAAATACACAGATTCTATTCAACTTTGATATGTAATTTAAGGTCCTATCTCCAGTCTGTGCTTTGGGCAGTGTAATTTTAACTTAAGCCAACGAACAATTGAAGATCTGTGCCTTTTTAAAATTTAACTACTTCTGGAGGAAATGACTGACAGTGTTTGATCTCATCAAAACGTTCTACTTCAAGGCTTAAGCTTTTTTTTTTTTACTTTAGCAAGCGACTTAATTCCTTTTCCTCATCCTAATTTTTTGGCTAAAATAAGGAAACAAAATGAAAACTTTTTACATAAACATGTTAAGTATAGATGAATTTTAGTTTGAAATTCAAAAGAGCCTCTTTATTTTAGAGTGCTGAGCATTTTCTTGACCTCCTGCCTGTTGTTTCTGTTTTAGCTCTGAACACAAGCCGCTGCTCTCCCTGTTGGCTGCTTTCTGTTTGGTTCTTATCTACCTGCTGGTTCAAAGACGGTGCTCGTGGGTCTCAAAGGTTGCCCTCGCCCTCGGACTTTTGGGTGTCTACAGCTACCGGGCAGCTGTCGGCAATGTCTTGTTTCCCTGGCAACACTCTGGTCGAACTGTGTCCAAGTAAGTCTTTTGAACCCTGGGACCATGATTTCATTTACCGTAACAGTTGGTAAATGGCTGTAAGATTGATTTTAAAGTGCAGGATTGTTGCTTTTTTTGAGCATGTGTGACACAAGACAAACAGTCAGGCCCACGTTGCTTTAACTGTGATGATGAACTGCTGTGCATGCTTTACATAAATCTCCCCAACTCACTGTACTTCAGATCCTGAAGAAGTCTGACCCTGTTTTAAGTTAAATTAATTACACTGAAGGATGTATGAAGAGATTTACGACTGCTGATTGAAATTGGCAGCCTGTAAGAGCTGCGACAGTATCGACAGGTGTTTTCTCTTCCAACGCCGGCACAGCCCCCACTCCTGTCCTCTGTAAGTGATGAAAACAAAGTCACATTTTCACAACACAGAGGCGTAAGCTATCTAATTAGAGAACAGTAGAGTTAATATATCACTGTGTGTAATATAGGAATAATAGTTTTGATATTGAGTTCTCACCATCACTGAACAATAAAAAATGCCAGTAGATAGAGCATTTTAAAACACATAGAAAATAATAGGTTTCTGATGGCAAATGACGCAAAATACAGATTGAAAGTGATTTTGGAAATAAGAAGCCTTTAGAAAACTGTTTAGTGATCTTTTCTTGTGTGTTTTTAACCATGTAAGCACCATGGTCACCCAGTCGATTGGAAAGGCGGCAACTTTGGTCTAGACTGAAATTTCTTGAAAACAAACTTTTTGTACAGATACACTTTGTTTCCCAAATCACGGATATCTACATGGCCTTGACGAACCTCTGTAGTGCTACCAAGTTGGCTAAAAAGTTGGCTTTTTTGTTTTTGAGTGAAAGTTTAGTTCAGCTCAAAGCCCCACAGCGCAGCTGTGTAGCCTAGTTTGTTTGTATTGACAAGCTAAGCAAATTAAATCAAGTGATTTGACAGATTTGGAAACATATGTACTGAAATATGAGGCACTGCAGAGCTTCAGCAGAAGTTTTACTGTCTCCTGTAGTGCTTAATGATATACTTACTCAGCATTTTCTTTCCTTTTTTTATCTTAAGTGTTAAAATGATCTGCAGTTCCTCCTGCTATCATTAAAATATACATCTTTAGAAGAGTTTTGTTAAACCTGCAGATGCATCGAAACCCTCACGTTACATCCCTGATAGAACAGTTCTTCCTTCTGAGACTCTTTAACCTTAATCAAGCATACTAGTTGCATAATCATGATCATTTTTTACACAGTGAGCAAAAACCTTTTCCCTGATGCACAGTCCTTCGGTGTCCAGTGCATTTTGGAAAAACTGTGCACCCTTAAACTCAACCTCAATAATAGAAAACCATGTGTAATGTCTTTAAAGTCTCTTTACATTGTGTACGTATAATCCTTTAGCACAGTCTACAGTATATGTGATGGCTGTTGTACAAAAAAAGAGGAAATTGACAATCTTGTAGCTTTTATGTGTTGTAGTTTTTCATTCTGCAGCCTGTAGCTTGGCACAGAGTTAACTGCTGCTAACTCCTGTTGGAAAATAATGAGTGTGCATGGCTGCACACAGTTCCCCTGTCTATTTTTCCTGACCTCTCTTCATCTACCACCAGTACCTGGCCTTCCCTAACCTTTCCTGTTCTCCTTGGCAGTCTCTCCTACCTGCTCACCTAATTAAAAGCTCAACCTCTCACCCTTTTCCATGCGAAGGCACCTGACTAAAGCCAAGCAGGGTCCCCGGCTCCATTTGACACATCGTGTGATTGACAAGGTTGGCTGTTGACCCACTACTTCAGCTTTTTCTCCAGGCCTCAGTCAGTGTGACTGTTACAGTGCCTCAAGGAATTATTTTAGATTAAGTTCACAAAGTGGATAAAAAAAATGGTTAAAACTCTTTATGTAGCTGAGACAGAATTTAGTCTACGACCTTATGAAAATAACATGCAGTACGTCTTAGATGCTGTATTTCTATTCCTGGGTATGGAGAGAAATGTTAGTGCAATTATACTGAAATAGTGTTTGATTGTAGTGTAGCATCGCTCGCGCAACTGCTGAGTTATTGGTGTTAAATAATGTGGTAAGTTCCCCATGGGTCTGATTTTTTTTTTTTTTTTTTTGGGTGAAGAGGCTGAGTTTTTGTTCAGCTGAAATATAGAGTCAAATTGTTGATGATTTCAGATACAGTATCAAAGCAGTGTCTCTTTCTGTGGAGCAAGAAAAAGCCCAAAATATGTTTTATTTTCACTGCTGTGTTTTTCCCTTCACAATTTAATGTGAATTTAAAAAAGGAATGACTTTGTATAATGACCCTTTTTAAAGTCTGGTCTTCCTGGGTTGTTCTCTCTTTGTCTTTTATCAGAGTAAAAGCCCCCTGACAACTCCCCAGCTCCCTCCTCGCCTTCCCTTTGTGCCAACTGCCTAATTGTGCTGTTGCATCTTTCAAAATGGCTAATGGGGTTGAGAACAGCCAACGCTGCTCACTTTAAATGGTTCAAAGAGTTACTCGGATTGATGTCACAGTGGATATAGCTGGTCTGTCTCTTTCTGTTTTTATTTCTCTCCCACGTACACCCATCCTGGCGGCATCAGAAATGAGGCTAAAATTAGACAAGCAGTCAACACACAGAGCAGGCATGTACTTTGCATTATTTTTATTTAGGGGATGTTGACAAATCACAGTATGCTACCAGAAGACTAATAACATTTTGAAAAAGATAGAAAGTAAGGTAGCCTAAAAGATGTAGCAAATCTAAATTTGAGAACAAGTGTTCCAATAGAAAGTAACTCGACATCAAAGCAGCCGGATGAGGGCCAAATCTGTCAGAGCCGGTATACATCATAGCTGAAGTTTGTAGCAGTCTATGTCCTCCTCTGAGTTTATGGCACATCGAATGTACCGAATGTAAAGCCACAACAATTGTTTACAGCGTTTATTTTTTCACCTTTGTGAGTATGTGCCTCAAACCTGCACAAAAAAACCCAAAACATTTTATCGTGTACTGCTTGATCTAGAAAGGGGCTGTTGTGCAGGTTCCCAATTTCAAAATATTCATGCATACCGATCCCGCTTAAAAATGGAAATGTATTCAAACTCGTCTCAGAACACCTGTGAACCCCTGCCACACTCACACATAATCAGACACACACACACACACACACACACACACACACACACACACACACACACAGACTTCAGTTTTCAGTTTTATTACCCAAGAGGTAAAACCATTTTATAACCACGTTTCAAAGGTAATTCTGTGTTGGTACAATATATCAGTCGTAACATTTAACAAATTATTATCCTCCCCTTCCTTTAGTGCATTGTTCATAAAACTGCTCTTGTGTGTGCTTTATCTTTCTAAATATTGCTACTGTTTTAGAAAGAGGATTTTTTTTTTTAAATCTAACACAAAGCTGAAGAAAGCAGACATCAACACTGGCCACCAGCATTGCAGGTATTGGATCTTGCAGTTTGTTGTGTAATTAGATGTTATGTCTGTAACCATTGTTTTAAAGTCACTGTTTTTCAGTATTTGCGAGCATGATGTGGTCTGCTCTATCCCACAGAAAGCACAGGGCTCAGACAGACAGGCCTTCCTCATTCTCATGCGTCTGTTCAAAGCTTTCCTCTGGCAGTGAATTACGTGTTTGGGCTGATTTACTGTAAGTGTTAGCCTGATGCAGGTGATTGATGAAGGGGATATACCAAACATGTTGAAGGGATTGGACGTAGCCTTACCTTTTCTTATTAGCTTGCTGGAACACTGGTGCTTGTTTCCAAGGTAACATGAAATCCAGGCAGCTGCTCTGTACCACAGTTTGACAAGCTACTATTTTCTGTGGACTCTTACTACTATTAACGTTACAGAAAGCAGCACATAAGATCTGATTGATATGACTGGTCATGCTTTCTCAAGCAGTGTGGAGGATTCTCTAAAGCTTTAAAGCCCCTGAAAACTTCAGAAGTTTTTTTCAATAATTTTAAGTATTCTCGACTAAATAAGTGTTAATGAAAGGTTTGAAAACTCCTTTGGTATCATATCTGAAGAGATTAATGCTGGAGAACCCAGCTACCCTGCTGTATCCAGGCGGTGTGGGTTCGGTTTGATCAGATTTGATTGACAGCAGCTTGGCAACATAAACAAACAATCCCATAACTGTCTCATAAGTTCTCTGCGTTCTCGCTAAATTTTAAAGACTCCCACAGCGTCAAGACGTGAAATTCACCATCCTGAGTAGGGAGTGTTGTCATCAGGATTTAATCTGTACTACAACACTTGATGATACTCCTCATTAGCCTGTTATCAATACTCTTCAATACTCTTCATTACCATAAGGGAAAATCAGTACATTCAGAACAGGATTATAAAATGTTTTTCAGCAATATGTTGTTTTCAGTAACACACCCGTGATGTTTAAAAACACAAAGTTTTATTACAGGAACACGTAAACATTTTTTAAGAAAATAATAACGATAATAATAATAATAAATCAGTTTTTGTCTTGAAATGAAAACTGTGCATAAAATTTAAAAACAAATGTAAAACAAAAGTAAAACAGTCACTATTCGTTATCAATACACTAACACTAATGAGCTAATGTGGATTCACTGTGGGCCAGGTAAGGAGAAGGAGGGGCTGATGTCTCAGCCACGGCAATTTACCAACTTTAACGTAAGTGACTAATTAGACTAAATGGTACAAACAGCTTTAGCTTTACCATTAGCCTAAGGAGTGCTATCACTAAAAGATATTGGCAGTGGATGGGAGACTGTGGGCAAAGCAGCTGAAAACATTTATTTTCTGCATTTTTGCTTGTTCAACTGTTGTTTTTATAAATTTCTTTAATTGTCCTTTTACTTATGAATTTTCAATAAGAATTGGAGACTGTTTGTCACCAAGTGCCCAGGGTTCTTAATAATTTAGAATCTGCATGATCCAATGTTATGCAATATTACACTTGTTGGTGATAACGGAAAATAGTGAGTCTCCATTTGCCTCATTGAGTAAACGATTGTTGTTATAAATGGAAAGCTGAATAACAATAAGTGGATGATTTTTTTCACCTCTGACATAATTCCACCTACTTCAAACCTGTGAGAAGAGAACATATAAAAATATAAAAACAGATCTACCTCATATGAAATGAAGAATACATCGCTCATAGTAAAATTAGCTTTCAGGACCTTTAATGATATTGATCGTACCTTCAGTTAAGTCATAATTTCTTTAATCAGAATCTGGAGATAAATCTGTGACCAGAGCTGTTTTCGACTCATTTATAAATATAATATAGGACATATAGGATTTTACCTGACTGAATTCATGCTACAGTATTGCTGTATTTGCTTTAACGAATGTTTAATGATCTGCTTTGTCTTATTAATCTGATGATAGTGCTCTCAGGTAAAAAAACAACAGAAAACTCTTTCCAGAGTTAACTTTTTTAAAATCCACAAGTAATCCCAATAAAATGATGCCAGAAATACCAAAATGCACTCTTAGCATTGTTCTGTAAGATAAATGTGCTGCGCTAGAAGACACAGCTGCTGGAAACACCATTATCATGACAACTTTGGCCTCTCGTTTGTTATTATTCTGGAGTAGGACTGAACTCGCTGTGATTTCAGTCTGCTTGGTGGTCTGAACCATAGTCTGCCAAAGGCCAAATGGAGGACTTTTACAACCCCCTCAGTACAAAATGACAATGGCACATCAGAGGAGGGTTGATAAGTTTCAACACTAACATAACAGTTAAACTGACTGCAGCCTGATTAGAATAAAATCTCCCTCTAGACTTCCATAACACTGTGTATATATTCAGCAAATAAAAATGCAGCATTATTAACTCATTATTTGCCGTGGTTATGTGCTTCTGGATGTTGGCTTACTCAGATCTTGGTAAAAGCCTGTATTGTGTGTGTGTGTGTTACAAACTGCTGAGCCTCACATGTGAAGAGATAGACGTGTTGTTGCAGCTCCTGTTGCTTGATTGTAGAGTTGGATTTGATGCTTAGCTAGATGAGTAGTCCAGTTTAATTAAGGGTTGGTAAATTTGAGGGATCTGATGGGTGCTGTCTCATTTAGATGTTTGTCTGTAGAGGACGTGCTATGTGATATACTATAATCAGGAATTACTAAAAATAACTGCAGCCACTTTTTGGGGACTACCAACAAATAGCATTTATTGCTCAGACAAGGAGAAAAGCTTTTGCTAGCTGCTTTAAAAATGCCAAAGCAAACAAGATACCTTTCAGCATTCAGGATTTTGTATGCCCCCGTGAGAAAGAGAAACTGTTTATTGTTTCAGGCTGACGTGGATTAGTCCTGCAGTCTTTCAGATTTAAATATACAGGTTTCAGAAGAGAAGGCATGTAAATCTCATATGTTTTTCCATCATGCCCACTCTGTGTAAAACATAGTGGCACAATAGTGTAGCAGCCACATTAGGTGTACGGCACAATCCTGGCCGGACAGAAAGATTAGTTTGTAATTCTCTCAATTTTTCCACCATGCACACTAGTTAACAAGCAAGCCCGGCAGCTCCAAACCATAACTATCCTCAACTGAGATCCAATCCAGACTGGGATTTTCCACTTTTCTTTTGCATAAAATAATGATGAATACAATCCCTGCCATATTGTTAGGGGAGTTGTGAATAATAAAGAATAGTGCTGTATGGAGCATATTACTCTGCTCCTTTTCCCCTCTTGGAACACGTTTCCATAAAACACACTGATTAATAATACATGTCCAGTACTTGCTCAACTCCTTCAGCGTCGGCTATTATCCTGTAGTACTTTTGCAGCTTTGACTCCATCCTGCCACAAAAGAGATGTCTCTTTGCTGTGTGATAGCATTTGACTGACGAGGGACGCTTGCTTCTCCTTCTTTTGATGTGTAAAATGTGTAAAATGCTTTTGAGTTATTGCTGTTTGGAAATATTATCAGATGTTACTTTAAATGAGTGTTAGAAATGATTCTCTACATCATCTGGGTTTTCGTAGATACATAAGCACACTGGGGAAAAACATTGTACTCTTAATGCCTGGGTTAATCTCCACTTGTTTGTAGAGAACAGAATTAAAAGTCTCCGTTTTCTTAATGCTTATTATTTCCCCTCCATCCATTACAAAATTGAATTGCACAATTTATTGTTGCAACATCTCTCATCACACTTTTGTTGTGGCTAAACTCTCATATCTTGAGCAAATATTAACAAACCTAAATGTTAATTAAAAAGCAGGTTTAAGGAAAATAAATCTTCACGTTTAAGTTTCTCTGCATAACAGCATCTGCTGAATGCCTGAAATGGAAATTAGATGAAATGTAATTGCCTTCATAATCGAAAGCACTTTTCCTTTAAAGCCTTAAATTGGGACTTTGTGAGCATATAAATTATTGATAGTTGGAAAATGATTTTTGTGGAGTAAGCCTTTTGGAAGGAGAAGAGGCTTAACCTTGTAGAAGCTTCAGACTTTAGACCCAGACTTAGTGTCGTGCACCGCAGGGCATACATTATAGACCTTACCCATCTTTAAAGCTGCACTAAATGTTGCTGACATGAATTTTCCCTACCTAACATCCTTCTAACAATTAGTTTTCTTATTGAAGTCCACAAGAAACAAAATTGGATCACAAATCAAAAGAGTGGTCTTTACTTGTGAATATAGTCTAATATCGTATTTATGTTGCATGTTTTTAGATTATTTCTCGTACACTGACTGAAGGCCAACATCCATCAGATCATAAACCGCATTGATTGCGTGACTCTTTTACCCAAACGTGGGATGCTGGCACACAGTTGCACCTGCCTTTCAAACATATCTAATATGTTTCAAAGGCAACTTTAAACTGCCAACTTTAAAAAGTTGGCAGTTTAATTTTCCCCTTAAAGTCCCCGCACATCCATAGCCCACCCACACAGGTGTTTTCATGTCCATGTTGCCTGATGAGCGGACTTCTCACAACAGTGGGCATAAACAGGCTTGACTGACATCTCCCTCACTTTCATGTTAGCTTTGTTGACCCTGTTAGGGGAGGACAGCACATCCTGTTATCAGTCTTATTGGTCCACAGAGTCTTGTGACATCTTGTTAGTCCCAACACACACAACTTTGACTTTAAGCAGTGGTTTAGTCACAAAGAGTGACTGGAAACACATTAGTATGTGCAGGGCATTTGATTTTAGCAAGCGTAAAACTGATGATTCAAATGTATTATCATTCAGACTGTAATTTGTACACAGTTTATTTTATGTTATATTTTTCAGTACTGATGCTATATTGTTATTCTGTCCAAACTAATTGTGTTTGTTAGGGTAGACTTAATATTACACCTATTGTTATATATTATGTTAGGCAGCTTTAGTTTGAGTTAGATATACATAATAAACAGAGTTACATTCACTCCGTTACATTTACTTAAGTAACTTTTTGAAAAAGTACTTTTTGCTTTTACATGAGTAGATTTGTGAAGAAGAAACCCTACTTTTACCCCGCTACATTAGACAACACTCGACTTGTTAATTTTTTATCATTTATTCTACCAGAGAGATGCCGTCTAGAGGACAAGAGAACAAATTAAAACCACGTAGGGCTGTATTTAAATCAGAACGAGCTGAATATAAGGACCTAGTTTTTTATGGAGCCTGGAGAGTACAACAGTACATTAAATATAATAAGCATTTGAATAACTATTTAAATGTGTCTTTAAATTATTACATTCCGAAATTAATTCACACATAATTTATTAAATATCCACAAGCTTTACATCAGTAAGAGCAGATCAAATTTAAACCTCGGGAAGTTTTTAACATTCCAGGGCAGCTCTTATAAACTCCTCCATGACCTTCAAGAGTCATGTTGTGAATAGTTTCATGGCAACTCTTGTTATCCTTATCATTATTCCTATAACTATTTAGAACCATTGGTGATTCATACGGGAAGGAGAATTTTGAAGAGATGTCATTAAAATGACCTTAAAATGTACTACAAATGTGTAATTCAGTGTTTTTCAAATTATACAGACACAATGTAATGGATGTGAGAAAGTCTGTTTTCCTCAGGCGATTCGTTCTGTCTTCCAGTCTCACACCTTTAATTATTAATGTTACACTGACACACTGCATACTGAATGTAAGAAAGGTTAAGAGTTACAGAAATACAAGGAATCATGTCTAACAAGAGACGGATATGAAATTAATTAAAGCTATGAACTTTGAAAACCTGTTAAAAAAAGTGATCCGGCTGAAACCACAGGTGCTTTAGACTGTAGATAATTGACTTTCTGTCTTTTATATAAGAAAATGTTTGTAGCTCCAAAGTCTTTCTTTTATTATTGTTTTGCTCTGTTTTTTAATAAAATAATCAAACATCTGATGATGAGTACGTCAGCTAAATGAGTTATTCCACTGCGCATATTTCAGCTGATACAGTGTAAAAGAAGTGTAGAATACCTTTCACGTTTGATTGCCACTTATGACTGAAATCCCAGGATTTTATTTCAGGCCACTGACTTGAGCGATCAGCTCTCATCTCATTAATGTCCCTGAAGTCAGCACAGTAAAATGTAAAGAGTGAAAAAGTCACTTTATCAATAAAACAAGAGATCAGGCTACAAATTTCTCCCACATCATCTAAAATGTATATCTCTCCTGGGCCAGTTTCTTTGCTCATTCATTTTGAGACGATCGATGTGTCAAACCTTGAAAATACAGTTGCCTCCATGAAATCATCTTCCTGTTCTCTAGATTTCCCCCTCATTTGACTTTTTGTCATCTGTTTTTCGTACTTTTGAATATAATATCGTCTGTTTTATTTCCACTGGCACTTTACTGTTCTTTTTTGGTTGAAGAAATGATGATGCCAATTATCCGAAAGTGTTTTGACTTTGACTTCATTAGGTTAATTTTTAAACACTGCTAAAGTGGTTCAGCTTCACATTTAGCATTTGATGATGACTCGTATAACTAGACTCCTCCATGAATACAAAATCTGGATACAAATAAAGCTGAATGAATCAAAATCTGGTTTTGTTTAGTACACCTTCTTTGACTGCACTCTACACTCCAGACTTTGTTGTTTATCCTCTAATATTAAGGAAGCTAGGTGTCTATAGAAGGGGGTGGCAAACGCTGGTCCTAAATGGCCACTGTTCTGCTTGTTTTTTCACTGTCCCTGCACTTATAGCTTCTGATTGCCGGAACACACCTGATCCCAGTAATCAGCCGGGGGTGGGGAAGAGATTGTTGGAAATCGAGTAGTACAGTGGCCCTCGGGGACCAGGGTTGGTCACCCTTGGTCTATGGAGTGGTACAGTCCTGCTTCCTTCGGTTGAGGACATTCTGCGGACTGTTGTAATTGTGTTTGCAATTCAGTTGGTTGTATTCAGCTCTAGCTAAATCAGAACACGTCTCTTAATCTTTCATCTTCATCACTTGATTGCAAAGATCAAATCAAGAGTATTAGAACAGATTTTTAAGATTTTGTTAATGACTTTAAGATTCACAGCACAGCCTGAGATGGTCTCTATACTATACTCTCTCTACACAAGTGCTTAAGTTATAATGTTATGCTTTCATATTTGCCATTTGTCATCTATTCGTTTGTCAAAATGTTCTTTGTCCATAAGAAAAATGTCAGTTTCACAGAGATAGTAAATGGATTTTGGGTCAGACTTCCTCTTCCATCCTTCTACAGACTGTGTAGAGGTGCTGTCCTGTCTTGCAATTGATTTCAGTAAATAGTTGTTTTGGTTCAGTTACAGTAAGTGTTGTCAGCTTTTGTTGGAACTTTCAGTTGATAGGAAGCATTATTATTTTATGATTTGGTATATTAACCCTAAATTAAATAATTTGTCCCACGTCTCTGGATGTGTAATTGATAAACATATGGAAAGGTACAGCAAGGCTGCCAGATTCCACATCTCAGTGTCACTTACCATAATTACTTAAATATTGAACGAGGAACAAGTTTTGTGGAAAAAATCAATGCTGGTTTGCTGCAGATGCCAAAATCACACAGTCTGTAATTTTTCTCATTTAGGGGAACAGTGGAGGCACGCTTTGTTTACGTCTTTGTGCTGGGGATCCTCTTCACGGGCACCAAGGACCTGCTCCGATCCCAGATCATCACAGCAGATGCCAAACTGAAGAGCAGAGGACTATGGGAGATTTATAGTGGCTTGGTTTTGTTGGTGTCGCTGTTGTTTCGTCCTCACAACTTGCCAATACTGTGCTGCTGTCTGTTGATCCAGACGCTCATGGCTCAGTTTATCTGGAAGAAACTCCACTATGATGCAGCACAGACCACCATCATGCACTACTGGTTTGGTCAGGCCTTCTTTTACTTTCAGGTAAGCAAGGATGACTTTAATTTAATTATGATCTGTTGCAAAAGTAGTGTCAGACAAGCTTGTTTGTGGTTTAGATTCAAGGATCAAACCCCCTACCGACCTTCCCAAATGTACTCTGGTTATAGTTCAGACTAGTGAAATTCACTCTGTAGTAAATTTATATTTTGTACTTCAAAACCGTTATCAAACCACAACAAGTTTAAAAATTACCACCATTTCACATTTTGCATTTGTCTGCCATCTTATTTACTGTTTGAGACATTTAAGAAAGTTAACACCACTGAGAAAGTGAGGTGAACTGCAGAGGGAGTGTTTGTGTATAAATTACATTACTTTCATCAGCACTGGCATAAAGGCCAAGTGGACCAGTTCTTTCATGTGAATGTGGAGTTATGAATGTTCCTCGAAGGCAGATATGACACCTGGCATTTGATTTCAGCCTCACGCAGGACAGATATATTTGGTTATCAGCTGTGTATTGTTGTCAACACTGAACTTCCACATTGCTAACAATTTAATAACCCTCATCGCCCTTGGGTCATTAATACTGCGATGGGCTCGGGAATACTAGACCGCTGCCAGACAATTTTCAGTGTAGGCGCCCAGGCATGTAATTACAGACCTTTGAGTAATCACGTTCTCAGTGAAGCTGTAAACATAATGGATGTGCAAAGAAGCGACATATGTGATTTAAATTTGCTGCTCTGAATCAAAAACTGGTGTCATGCTGAACAATTAAACTTGAGTTGAATTAAAATCTAATCAGCAAGTACTGTTACAGGTGATCAGGGAGCTATTGGTTGTGAGTTGAGTTGCAAGATATTGCTGTAGAGTTTAGAAATACACAGTGGTACTTGAAAGTTTATGAACCCCTTTAGAATTTTCTCTATTTCTGTATAAATATCAGTTTAAACGTGATCACGTTTTCATGCAAGGCCTAAAACTGGGTTATTTGTTGACGTCTTCCTGTAGAATTTGCTTGAACAACGCAGAATTTATATCACCATCAAAAATGACAAGTCCTCCTGGTCACGAAGCAGCAAAGCAGCACAGAGAACAGTATTCCCATTAGCTTCTGTCTCACATGGTCTTGAGCAATGTACTGTAGAGAGGAAGCAGAGTCCTTTGTGGAGAGTACTGGCTTCCTCCTTGTACTCTGCTGTGCACACTGCTGTGCTTAAATATTCTCCCGATGGTGTACTCAAGTCAATCACACTAGACACTGCACAAGAGGCCTTTAGTTTCATAGCGGTTACACTGGAGTTGCTTTTGGTGTGATCTTTGTTGGTCGCCCACTTATGGGGAGGGCAGCAGTAGTGTTGAACGTTCTCCATTTGTACACAATCTGCCTGATCGTCGGCTGGTTGAGTCTTTAGAGATCATTTTTCTAGCCTGGTGAGTATCAGGATCTCTTCTTCTAAGGTTTTCAGAAATCTCCTTTATCTGAGCCACACCCGATTGACATCCTATGATGAAAACCTGACTCTAATTTCCCCATTAAATGAACTAATAATCCTAGAGGTTCACATACATACAATATTTGGATCCAATTCTACAATAAAGAAATACATTTTATTATTGTATCTCATTCAGTTAATTAGGTTTTCTTTTATTAGTTGTAGGACTGATCTAATACTTGAAATCTGATCATGTATTAGGTCATATTTATGCAGAAAAAGAGAAGAGGGTGCATTAACTTTTAAGTACCATTGGAATTGCTTTGTCTGTTGTTTTTTGAGAGGCTTTTCTATAAATATTGGCAGAAGGTTGTTTTCAAAATGTCCTTGTTTTTTTTGGTTGCCAAACACACAAAAACACAAGAGGATTATGGGAAATATTCCAGGTAACCTCAGCTGCTGAAGCATCACTAGTGTCACTAAAAAGTTTAGTTGTTTCACATGATGAATTAATGGCTTCAGAAGATAATGTTTTGGCTGCCTGCACTTAGCTGTCTTGATCACTTGGAGTGATGGACAAGTCGCACTTTATTTTCTTATATTTATCTCCATCCCAAAACCAGATGGTCAGTAAGGCGGTAAGGAGATGTTCAGTTTTCAGAAGTGAGCCAGTTTTTCGCAAAAGTTGCCACATGAGTTGGGATGAGTATGAATTGAGATGCAATTTAGCAGCCTTCTGTAGAAAATATTAATCTCAGGGATGTTTAGGAGCTCAGAACTAAAAGGTGAACTCACAATTAATCATTAATTAACCATTACAATAAACATAAAAGGTACAGCACCAGGTGGTTTTAAGAGACAGGGCTCATGACGGGCACTCTGCAGCGTTGTGTATGAATCTGTTTTTAAGTTATCACTTACAGTTAATTGCAGGCATCACGTCCCCCAAAATAGAGATGTGTCTGGAGTCATCCACGTTTACTTTTTGCATGGAACTCTATGAGGCCACACTCTCTGACAGTTGTTATGACAATCAATGTTTTTCTGAAATTCATACATAAAACATTGTTGAGATATTTGTTGTTGGTGCAGAATGATCACAGCATGATTTCTGCAAGAAACCAAGTAGAAAATGCCCGCATGCTGCCTACAACCTGTTCACTGATATTCCCTGTCTGTTTAAAATGGAGCCAGCTGTTAATTTTCTCTTCCTCTGTGATCAGAGATGTGCGCACGGAAAGGAAATGAACCATTACTTGGTGTGTTGCTGCTTATGGAGCTTCATTGCTTTCAGATGTAACAAGAACGTCATCCTTTATCTCTGCTTATTCAAAGTGTTTTTTTTTATTTTCCTTGTGTGTTCATGCATATGATGGAACATACACGCAACAGCCTAACAATCACAGTGGATTGTGAATTGAATAAAATGTAATTGTACGTTGTTATAAACACAAGGAAACTGAACATGTAGAGTAAAACACTTACAAAATCAAATACAGTTAATGAGGCAATTTGAACTTTGTAGGAAAAGATGTGAGCAGAGTCGCTGAGGTGCTGTTCAGTGCCTCTCAGGTTGATTAATTTTCTGGATGCTGCACCTCAGACACATGAACAGGATGGAGGTGATTTCAATGCTCTGAATGGATTGTGTTATAAAAAAAAAAAACTATAATAACTTTCCTAAACACTGCTGTAAGCTCCCTGACATGTGTTGCTCTTTAAGGATATGAAATTTCGTCTGTATTCATGTTAGCACATTTAAACCACATTTTTTTCAGTTGCACTATGTTATTACATTTGAACAAAGGCTTATTTTCCTTGTGTGAATATACAGTACACTTAAAGAGCCACATAGCCTTTATATTGAGGCTATAAATCCTGTTTGCATCGCACTGATAAAATCTTATAAAGCTTGAGATGAAACTTGTGAATAAGAAGAAGGAAAGTAAAACAAGGTTAGAAAAGTTGAATACTTTGTTTACTGCTGACGTATTTGGCTGTCCAAACCTGCCTTGCCCTATGTTGGTGTGATTACCCACATTTTTTTGAAAGCTCAATTTCAACTTGCCTCACCCAAGTCTGATTACTGCAAGACCTGTTGAATCTAGAAATCACTTGAAGAGAAGCTGTCTGACAAAGAGAAGCACGCTAGAAGATCTCAAAAAGAAACACATCAGTCTGAAGAAATTCAAGATCAAATGACAAACAAAGTAATTGTATCTGTGTATGTATAATTGTATGTATAAAATGTATCAGTCTGGGAAGGGCTACAAAGCTATTTCAGGTTTTGGGATTCCAGTGAACCACAGTGAGAGACATTATCCACGGACAGAGAAAACTTGGAACAGTGACTCTTTGTCAAATATTCTGTCGACTGATGAAACAAAATAGGAACTTTTTGAAAGGTGTGCGCCCCGTTACATCTGGCATAAAACTAACTTCTAAACATTTCCTAAAAAGAACATCATACCAACAGTCAAACATGGTGGTGGTAGTGTGATGGTCTGGGGCATCAGTTTGTGACCTCAAGCTCTAGCACCCCTGCGTTACGCAGCATCACAGTGATCTGTAAAACACCATCAAGTCAACCTCTGAATGGCTAAAACAAAGTCAAAAAAAACAAACCATTTTGGAGTGGCCTTAGTCTGGACTTACTGTAAGTCTGAATGAGTTGCTGTTGCATGACCTTAAACAGGCCCAAACCCCTACACTTTGGCTAACATAAAACAATTCTGCAAAGAAGAGTGGACCAAAATTCTTCCACAGCAATGTGAAAGACTCACAGACCAGTTATCGCAAATGCTTGATTGCAGTTGAATCCACAAAGGTTACACAACCAGTTATTAGGTTTATGTTGTTTGAGTCTTGTGACTTTTTCACGTATGGCCAGGCAGGTTTGGACAGTTTTCCCCCTTAATAAATAAAATAATTTATTCAAAAGCTGCATTTTGTCTCTATCTTTGTGTAATATTAAAATTAGTTTGATGATCTGAATCATTTAAGTTTGAGAAATCAGGAAGGGGACAAATACTTTTTCACAGCACTGTACACACACACACACACACACACACACACAGTAGCCTGATTGGCTCTAACAAGAGCCCAGCTTCAGACAGAAAGCTGCATGTGCTGCTCTGGTCAGGGACTGGAAAACACAAACAACTGGGCCTCTGGGAAGTCGCCAGAAGCTCAGAGTAATGATGGTAAAGCAAAGGGCTCTTTCTTTCAAGCTTCGAAATGCTTACAAAGCTTCACCCACAGATCTCTGTGTACTTATTTTAACTGTATATAGGATACGTTAGTCCTGCACACTCAGTGATGCTAAAATAAGATTTCTTTGTGCTCCTGCAGGGCAATTCCAACAACATTGCCACCGTTGACATTTCAGTCGGCTTCGTTGGACTGGAAAGTTACATTGAAGCACCTGCTGTCTTCTTAACGGCCCTCAGCACTTACGCCGGCCCACTGCTGTGGGCGTGCCACCTGGTCTGCTACCTCAGCTCAGACAGAGACAGGTAAGAGTCAGTTTAAAAATGGGTGTTTGTATCCCATGAGGCATCTGGAGTTTCCCAGAGGCACATAGAAAAATCACACTTTTATTGAAATTAAATTTAAGTGTTGGTTGTTTCTTTTTATACTTTATGTTGGATTTTTCTGAGGGCGGGACAGTGGAGATGCACAGAAATATTCTGGTAATTGGTTTAATCATTGAAACACACAGACTTGCTTTCATGGTATCAAACATGCATGTACACAGCTCAACCTGCATAAGACCTCAACTGGAGAACTGCTGTGCTGTATGTGTGTGAATGCAGCCAATAACATGAGCGTCTCCTCAGCATGAGGCCGCTGCACACTGCTGAGTGATGAGGGGTGTGACTGGGCTACAGCTGCCCTGCTGAAAGAGCCAAAATTAAAATGCTCTTTTAATGTAGACAAAGGATGGCATTTGTAGAAAAGGAATTTGTTTAACCTGACTCTGTTGTTTAAATGCCAATAACAGAAGTATAAGGATATATCCAAGGCTGCAGCATTGTGATAAAGAGTCATGGCTTTATGTAAAAAAAAAACCTTAATTTTGTTAGCACAAAGGTCCCATAGAAATAAGACTAGAGATGGTGTATATACCCATGGATGATTAAGATTCTTAATAATCTCTGATCCCACATTTGAATATGAAATATTTAACATTTCAATAGTCTCCACAGTCTCTGATTAAAAAGTTCTTCTCATCATATTTTCGTGCCGCTACAGCCAAAGCCTAGTGATGGTGAAGAGTGAACAGTTAGTTTGCCATGAAATGTGATGTGGATCGTGTAAGAACTCAGAGAACGGTCACCTCTCAACATTTTATTTACGGTCGCATCACGTCAAAATGTCCTGGGAAGTTCTCTGACTACGCAATGAAATGTCAATTTCCCCCTTTACACACCTATATTAAACATGATTCAGCAGTCATGGTTTCAAGGTGGTTATACTAACAACCATCATTATCAAGTTTCCAACGCAGCTAAAAGTAAGGACGTTACAAATTTCAAGTAAAGCCACTGTGTGATGGGAGAAGCAGCATGATAGGATCTCATATAGAGCAGCAAGGGAAAGCAATATTGCACCAGTGCAGGCAATAAATCGCCTTTCAACTGACAGCGTGATTGATCAATCCACAAATAGCTGACTGACTGTTGTTTTACCCTTTGAGAGTCGCCCGGATGTTCTTTGGTCTGTTCATCACTTTATGCTGTGGCCTGTAACGAGCATATCAGCCTCTAGAGGCCACTGCTGTGGCTTCAGTCTCGTTGGATGATGCCCGTCGCTGCAGTACAGTGCAGGATTATATGACCCGCGTTCTTTGCTGAAATCATTCATGACATGAAGCTGTCCACAGTAACTCTACCAGTAACATGCACTCAGAGACAAATGGAGCTCTCATACAGAGTACAGTAACTCATTTAAAATTCACTCTGCGCCATCAGCAGCTCGGCCACAAGGCAAGTACTGGAAATGGTCTTTGATCAATAGGTGTTCAGCGGGTCTCCCTTTACACTGTCAGCCTCTATTTAAAGCAACACTGTAATTTGAAGTATTCTGCTTTCATTGTTTTAGTCCACATAAACACGGTGTCTCTCTTTAAAACTTTCAAACTGGCAACACCCGGGGGGGGGGAGACATCACAACTTGACTTTCATCGTTAAAAATGCCTCTAGATACATAATTTGACAAAAACACAAGCATCTAAAAGCACATTCAGGTCATACTCTTTCTCTGTGTACTAGATTTCCCACAAGCTGCTTTGGATCTTTGAAATTACCTTTCTTCAGAGCTGTGACAAAGCACAAGCTAAGATGGTGACAGACTGTTGCTTGTTACTTTGTGAACTCAGAAATAAAAAGATTTACAAAAAAAACATTGTACTTAGGAGTTTTTCATCAAACATGTGTTAGTGTTTTGGTGAGGTTTCTACTTTCTAGTTGTTGGATCTTTCTCAGCGAACGCTTCATTTATCTTCTATTTTGTACATTTACAGCAGGAAAATTATTCATTAGGACCAACTTTGGATAAATATCACCAGGCTTAAGTTGAGCCTGATGTCTTTATCGCCTCATTCATTTGTGAAAGTGTGAATTAGAGAAAATGTCAAAGATGTTGCTTACTTTCTCCTCTGAGAGAATTAAGTGGCTGATGGGATTTTACACTGACTGATTACCTTGGTAACCCACCTGAGAGGTCGCACATGAATCTTTTAGAAGCTCTTTGAGGTAGGATACAGAAATAAACCTAAGCTGTGTTAAAACGGCAAACAGCAGCTCTATGGAAGTAGCCTTTAGTTAAAGAGCCTAACCTTTATGTTGATTCAGAAAAGCTAGGGGGATTCATTCTTTTCTTTTTTTTGTGTTGTTTTGTGTGGCTCATGCCGCCGTTATACTCAGCAGCTTCATTTCTTCTCATGACATCTGAAGACATAACTGGTTTATGTGAATGGCCTTTTTGGGAAAGTATTTAAAATATCACCTAGATTGTGTTTCCCCATCTTCCTGTAAATCCGTGTGTAGGTCTTCTTACTGTGCAGCTTCGGTAACTTCAAGTCAGTTTTAAAGTAGTTTACTGTTTAGTTTAATTACAACATAATAATATGTGTTTAGGTAGCAAAGACAGTTTTAATGTGTCGTGTGAAAGTTACTGTTTTAAATTTTTTTATTTTGAAATGTACTTTAGGTATGACGCACTTGTTTGTTACCTCTTATGTCATAAACTTAAAAAAAAAGGTTTTCACAGGGATTGTGGCATGTGCACCACCGCCCCACCCTTTGCAGATAACGCAAAAAACTGGTAAATCATTTCAAGTTCTCAGATAACGTTGGGCTTTTCTGCACACACAGCATGTGTTTCAGAGCCTCCCACTGATTTTCAGTGATGTTCAGGTCAGTGGACTGTGTAGGCTGTTCCAAGATGTTGTGTTTCTTGAAGTACTTCCTGATCGATTTCGAGGTCTGCTTTGGATCATTGTCCTGCTGCAGAAGCCAGCCTCTTCTCACTGTCATTTGTGTTCAGAATTTGCTGATATGTAATCAGATTCGTTTTTCTCTGTAAGTGCAGTGTTTCCTGAATCACTGGCAGCGACACAACGCAGAGAAGAGTATTTCCAACCTCATGCATAAAAGTTGGCGAGGTGTTCTTTTTTTAATAGATGCTGCTCCTTTTACTCTTTTGAAGATTGTGGTCACAGAGCTCAGTTTGAACTTCACCTGTAGATTTTTGGTGGACTCTGGCTTATCCAGATGTTGGCTCTTGTGATAAGGTCACACGTAAGGTTTCTTTCTGATAACTTTCCCATGGAGCATGTACAGTAGTTTGTGCATGACTGCTGCATGTCTACTACTTTCGTATGTTGGATCTTGCTGCAGCTCCTTTGCCATCATCTGGGGGTTTTGCTTTGCCTTATTGCCCAGCAGACATGCAGTTTTATAAAGTCTTCTGCCACAATTCTACAAATAGCAGGATGTCCAAACCACATACTACTATTACAATTAACAACTCTGTATTTATTAAGTTCGTGGAATAGAAAGTAACTTGTTACATTAAGAAATAGTTTTTTAATATTCAAAACCAATAGTTTTTTGCTCAACTAGTTCATGTTGTGAAAACCCTTTAATGTAGAGATGTAATGTAGAAGCACACACTTGATTATTGGCCACCGTTAGATCCGTTCTTTGCTAACATTTAGGCGTATGTGTAGCTACATAAGAACATAATGTGTGTGCGTTAACTGCCCCCTTTGATTGAATTTCCACCTCCAAACTGGCCTACTTCCATTGTCTCCTACTCCATCAGCGTGCCTTCTCTTGTCTTGGGAGAAGGTTTGAAGTTCCTCCCCCTCAGCTGGGACTCTGCCTGTTTGAATGAACAAGATCCCTGTGCAAATTAATGGCATGTGCTTCAGCCCGTCAGAGATGAAGTCTTAGCGATTACATACATAACAATCTATGTGTCCGTGTGAGTTTGTTTTCGCATCAGCATCTCCTAATCTCCTCGCTGTGTCCCTCCTCCCATCATGCAGGTTTTAAAGTCATTAACTTCTTTATCAGAATTTTCCAGCAAGCCGTATTATTGTGAGAAGATAATTGGATCAGACTCTTCTCCTGGGTACATGCATGAGGTAAATGTGAAAATGTGGCCTTCGCAGTGACTCATCAAAAACAATCTGAATCAGTATAGCCACGTGTCATTTAGAAAACATGAACCAGCTCGGGATGACCTTGGTTCACATGCAAACTATTCTGTGTTACTCTACAGGAACATTGCCTATTATTCACAGCACAGTCGTCTGCATCGCACTCTGCTGTGCTTTCCTCCTCTCTGATGAATCCTTTTCCTCTCTGCAGGAGCCCGGTTGCAGTCGGCCACGGTTGCTACTGTTTGGCCCTGCTGAGGTCTGTGCCAGCTGCAGCCTACATTGTGCTGGTTACTGTTCTGCGCTATCATCTCTTCATATGGAGCGTTTTCTCGCCCAAATTGCTGTACGAGTCCATGCACCTACTGCTGACTGCAGGAGTCTGTCTCTTCTTCAACACTATGGACCAAAGCCACAGTTCCAGTAAGTCTTAGGGAGCTAAGCAATCCTGTGAAGTCCAGGGGTTGTGTACGCAGCGCTGGTAATGACTTAACTGTGAGTCCATCATCTGAACTCTGTGCATCTGGTCTGCAGAAAATACTTTAAGAGGTTGCACTTACAATGTATTTTTGTGAGTAGTTTATTTAATATTTTATTCTTTCTGAGGGGGACATGTTTGAAAATGAATAAAAAACAAAATGATGTAAAGATACTTTTTTGCAAGAGAATAACTTTTTTTTTAGTACAGTATAGACATACTGTCAAATACCTCAGGGACTGGTGTATAGTACAGTGAGCTGCAGAGCTACTTAGACAACATTACAGCGTTTGATGGTTTGAATTCACATGTACTTTATGTTACACAGGAGAACACTGTGTTCATGTCAGCAGATTAAACATGATGAAGCTGAACTCTTGATAACCACAGGTGTTAATAAAACTAAATATGGCTCCTAAATATGAGTCCTACTATCGTCACACATTTCTGACTTACTGGGACCCATGGAACTAATCAAGGTTTATGTTTATGTCCTGGCCTAACACGTACAAAACAGCTAACAGGAGTGAGGATAATGTCAGTCAAACTCAGTCGACACCTGCCCACGCAGTCCTGAGAGGAGCTCTGATCAGCCGCATCAGTGAAAACGCCCGTGTGGGTGTAACATGGGGCCGCAGTGGACTTTTAATACAAGAGTCTTCAAGACATTTTCAGTATGCTGGTAGCAACATTATGTGATCTTTTTATTCTTTCCTGGCCTTTTTCACTCTCACTGGAATTTAACCCTCCATTTGCCCGTGACATTTTGGAAATGGGGAACAAAAAGCTGCTCAGGACAACTCACCGTGTCTGAATGTTAGCATAGAAACTTCCCCAGTGACGAATGAAGGTGAGAGTTTAATAGGGGGCCTCAGATCAGGTCAGTTAAATCTGTGGCAGATCTTTGACATTTTAGGACATTTAAATAAGAGCTATACAATTAACCAACATATCCAACCAAATGTCTGATTCCTATACAGGCAACACTTTGGTTCACTGATGGAAACATCTTGTTTTTCTTATGTTTATAACTGAGATTTAATTTCAGTAGCATTTCAGTAGCAGTGTTTTGGTAAACATTGCTACTACAGGTCTGAAGCCTGTTGAAGGACACGCTGTTCTTTTTTGCATTCCCCTTAAAGCGGAAAGAACGTTTTATCTTTGTCCAGATTGTTCCTCTGTGCCATACTTAAACCAACTATAAGATTATGATCAATTTCTCTTACTTTGGAAAGCTACTAAAAAAAAAAACGTCTTCTCATCTCACACTGATCCTGTTCTAAGCTCCAGATTGTTTTTTCTCATACATTTGTCTGAAAGAACTCAACTGTTAAAATAACACTATGATGCTAAAAATATATAAATAAACTTTTAGATTCACAAACAGTTTCACATTGACAGTTAAATCTCTGAGAAAGGAAAGACGTTTGTGATCAGCACAGGTTTCCTCTGGGCGGATTTGTTTTATGTCAGATACACAATCACACAGACTGTAGGAAGAAGACAAGAGTCAGTTATGAGGTTGTTGTCAATTCACTACTATAAATATGTTTCATGTATATTTTCTCCCCTTGCTTTTTCTGTTTAATCTTTCTGAGACAGGATATGAAAAATCACACATATCGAGCTCTGTGCAATAAACAGTTTCCACATTAAAATTTGGAAACTGTAAGTCATGTCATTTCCGGATTTTGGCAGCGCACTGCAGACTTATGAACTTCTCTTACTTTCACTCGCTCTCTTCCTTCAACATCACTTAGTAAACTACCAAAGTAAATCTGGCTTTCACCCAAAGCAATGAGCGTATGGAGCCAAAAGACAGACAATGTGTCTCTGTCCCAGTACTGAGCACACGTAATGTGTAATGACAGTATCAGGTTTGAATGAGAAACATATCCACGCAGACGTACAGCGAGGACTGAGGTCCATGTCTCATCAGAAGCTCCTGTGTGAAATCAATCTGCTGCTTCTGTTCGTGTTTGTTCATGTAATATGTGTCATAAAGTGTCCTCACCTCCCATAAGCAACGCCCCCGCTCTTTTATTTCACTGGTGTTTTCTTGTGCATCTGTGACGTCAATGAACGGCTGTGATGCTTATAGCCCACCAGCTCTTACGTCATTACCCAATGAGATTTGTCCAACAAACAAAAAAAGCAAGTTAAAAGATTTAGTGTTACAGCTACAATGTGCAAACTTTTCACCTCCAGGCAAAAAAAAGTGAATCGTAAGTTTCCTCCCAAACACTTGTCACTCACCTTGATGAGATGTCTGCCTTGAAACAGCATCTCGCTCGTGGCTAAGATCACTGACATCCCCCACAGCAGCCACGGGGGATGGGGGAAGCAGATGCCAAACTCAGAAAGGTGGTTAAAAAAAAAAAAAAAAAGAGTAATGCTAATGTTCAGTGTGTTTTGGAATAGATTTTGTCTGATGCAAGACGAGCTTTACTCTTTGTTTTGTTGCCGTGGCGGGTGTTGCTGTGACTCACCTTGACAGGGACAACCTCAGCGCTGACTACACCGGCATAAAGTGGAATTTAAATGTCCTGAACATCATTGAAAAGTCAGACAAACAAGAGGATTTACATTTGAATACAACGGGTCACTGGCAGACACACACTGCATATGGATCACGGCTGGTTAGCTTGTTTGCATCAGAAGCAGGATACGTTTAACTCTGAGGTTTCCCGACTCCAAACTGAATTCACCCTTTTTTTTTTAAATTGGCGGCGTACTGAAAGTGCCTTTCTTCTCTGGAGTTGGATAAGAAATCTCACACAGTCTTCAAAGTCTGATGAAAGTAGTTTATGAACCAGATAATAATCTACATCACTCATGAGGATTATCCTGTCTGTGTTCAGTATGCTTCACGCCACACCGCTCGTCCAACAACCCCTGTAACGGCTGATAACTTTAAAGGAATAGTTTGACATTTTCGAGGCACTGTTGGAAGTAACAGATTAAACAGATGAATTATTAAATCGTGTTGACGGTTAACATAAATGACAAGTCAACGGCACATGTGCATGTGCTTGATTGGAGAAAATTTTACATCAGGTCAATGACCCAAAGCACAACTTCAAACTAAACATAAAACTTTTTATGGGAGAAGAAGTCACACAGTTGTTGAGCTGCTGTGGGAGCAGTGTGACAGTATGGTACATACAGTAAGAAGTGCCCGTCAAACCAATCCAACTTGTGGGAAGTGCTTCAGGAAGCGTGGGGAGAAATCTCTTTAGATTACAATACAAAAATCATTCTTTTTCATTATGTTTCCTATTGATTTTGCTATATTTCTTATTCAGACTCATGTATGTTTTCATACACACGTTTGGAAAACAGTGACCCCACAAACTTTTATACTCATACATACTCACTGCAGCTAATAATATGATTATTTTGACTGTATTATGTAAATTTATCCTGTGCTTGTAATACTTAGAATGAGCAGCAGAACATTTTCACTGACAGAGATAGATCTTCCGTTGTGAGAGATAAAAATGAAATGAGCGCAGCCTCTCTTTGCATCTCAGCTACTTTTGCACCAAAATGAAAACTTATGATGACACTGTGCTTTTGTGCAGTTTGGGGAAACTCCAGGAGAACACTGAGACTCATGAGGGTCATTTTTCTTGGTGTTGGCACTGATTAGTTTTCCTTTTGGTTTTTGTTGATGGAGGTTTATTTGATTTTTGTTTGTAAATAAAAGAGCTTTACTTCTTGAAGGATCTACAAGGCACCAAGTATTTAAATCCAAAGCTGTGATCAGGTAAAAGAAGAACAAAAAAAGAGCAAAAGGGTTTTATTAACTTAAAGGTCACGAATTATCATTTGTGGGTGGATCATAGTCACTGTAATGAACTCTAATGAAAATGCTCTGTTCACAGAGAGAGAAAAAAATCTTGATAATAACCACAGTTGCATTAGAGTTTCTTAAGTTGGTTCATTGTTTCCCCCCTAAAACCTCACATATCTTTGTGTAGAATGTGTCTGCAGCGGCGCAGGAAGCAGCCGCAAAGCAGCTTCTCATAAATCTGATGGGACAGCACTGTCTGTGCGAAATCAGCCCGCTGTATCCAAATACTCACCAACCCATGAAATGGATCAGAATAATTGTAGTGTCCACATGGCTGGAAGCTTTTCATATGTGTGTGTGTGTGTGTTTTATTTTTAGCTTTTCAGTTAATGTGTGTAAATGTAGGTCTACATTTGTATTTTGTAACATACCTCAAATCAAACCTACATATATACTGCGCCTGTCTCATTTAAAGAACCTTTTTGAAGGAAGAACACGTGTGTTCCCTGCATCCTTTCCTCCTATAACATCACCGTGTTTCAGATTGTTTATAGTAACTGTGCAGTTTATCCTGTTCATGTATCTGCATATTTCTACGCCACCGTTTGTCTCTGACCCTTCAAATCAAATGTTGAACTTGATGGAATCACCCTTTAAATTAAACTGAGTGATTTACACTTTACCTGCTTTATTATCTGTATTTTCTTTTAGCTTCTGTTTTTTATTTCAATCAAGAGTAACTATCAAGTAATTAGTTTATCTATTCAGGATTTTAATGTCGTCATTAAAAGAGCAACACTCTTCATGCTGTGCTCACTTATGAGTTGGCGTCTTTTAAACCCTCAGAGGTGATGATTAGCTGAAGATGTGTTTTTTCCCTGAAATAGTATTTTATATTTTATATTTGTTGTCTTTTCATAATGTTTATTTTCACTTTGGGATTTATATTTTACAACATATTTAGCCTAAAGTTGCTGTGTGTGATTAAAACTTTTTCAGTTGGTTTGTTTTGCTGTTTTCACTCCTCATAACTGACGTAAATCATTTTCACGTGAAGTAGTATTGGATCCATGTTTTTCTGGTGCCCTTCTTCCCAGCTTTGTGCTCCAGCTTTTCTGGGGAATCCTGAGGCATTCGTAGTCTAAAAGGGATGTGTTATCTCTCTGAGGTGTTCTGAGTCTGCCCTGGGGTCTCCCTGCTTCCTGTGGCGGAACTGATGTTATTCATCCATCCATCCGTTATCTGTACTGCTTATCCTGTTAAGTGTCACAGGGGTGCTGGAGCCAATCCCAGCTGTCATCGTGTGAAAGGAGGGGATGGGTCACCGGTCTATCACAGGCCTGACATTGCAGCTAAGGTTAACCCAAAGTCATTGTCAACGGACTCAACGAACTCCATCCACACATGTTGGAGGAGCTGCAGCTCGATTAGCTGCCGGCAGATTCAGGCCCAGCAGAGGGTTTACTCTGTTTCCATCACAGCTGGCACAGCTGAGCTTGTGGCCATAGCAAAGGTGTTAGTGTACCAGGTAAACAAGTGCCCAGGTTCAGATCAGCCAGCTGCATTCTCTAAAACCCAAGAGCCTTCAACCAGGACAACAAGTCTGAGCTGCTGCTGGAGAGCAAACCTACTCCAAGCTGAAGTGACTCTTGTTTTCTCTTAACACAGCACTGCTCACGGAGAACCTGCACGTCTTTGATTTAAAGAGGCATCACACTCCAGTGAGAGGCAACAAGTGGAACCGTTGCAGTGCGACAGTTTGTTTTTCTTAACAAATATCCAACATATTTATTTCAGTGTTATTCAAAAATGATCTTGGTCACTTAGTTATCAGTTAAACCTGAATTAAGCTGCTTGTTTTCCTAACAGAGCTTTGACCATCACTTAGTTAAAACCAAATGTTTGTCACTGAAAAGAATCTGGACAACAAATGAATGATAGTGTATAAAACTGTTTAAATTACAGTTAACTGAATGATGCTGTAATAAAAACTAGCCGTTGCACTGCGGCTCTCCCTGCTGCCTCTCGTTGCAGTGCGACGTCTCTTTAAATCATCGTGCACCTGTGTGTGCACGTGAAAGGTCACAAATCATGGAGTCATAAATCAGTGCGCTCTGCACCTCCTCAGCATGCATGCAGCAGGAATCCCTTATGTGAAGCACATTCGAATGTGCTCCTCATTGTCCAGAAACGAGGACTAACCCTGATCATCTTGACCATCAAGCGGAAAATACACTAATGCTAAACAGGAATCCAGCAGTTGGAGAACTAAACTGATGCTGTGCCTCGAGCTGGAGCTTTGTGTGTGTAAGCGACCTTACCTCAGCTCAACTTCTTTGCTCTTTTGATGCTCCAGGAGCTGTCTGCTAAGTGGCAGGTGGCAACAAGCCAAGGAGGTTGTTGCAAGTTTAGAGCTGGCTCCCTCTGAAAACACAGCGACTGCAGGAGCTATTGATTGGCGCACGGCTCACTCTGTGGCTGCAGACGCTGCCAGGGTTCCCCTTCTCCCTCCACTGCATCTCTGCCACACTTTCTTCTCCAAGCTACTGAGAGGAATCCAGCTCAGAAAAACTGAGCTGCTCTGTTGTTAAGAAGCCTGGAGGGAAGCACTTGCTGTTTGCATAAAATTACTCCTGTCTTGACTCACACAGGCAGTGGAAAAGCTGCTCGTTAACTGGTCACGAACCAGATTTGACCGTCTGCACCAACATCTTTATATTGATAGGTGCATTAAATTAAATTTCCCAGTCACATTAAAATCTGAAAGTGATTCTGACCTAAATAACCGAGCATTTTTACTGCTCCTTAAATGCCAGGAAGTGTTGAAAACATTTTCTGGGACTTATTTAATGACTTCATATTCTTAATAACATAGCAGTGTTTCTCGTGGAGAAGTTCTGGGTGACAAATGTGGCACTTGGCAAGTCCATTAACAATATCATTTTCAGAATGAAAGAAGAAGCACACGAACGAACTAGCCAGGAGTTATAAAACACCCTTCCAGCAAATGGTGCTCATTAGTTGACAAATGGAACAAACAGACATCTGCTGCAGAGAATTTGCTTTAAACAGAGTATAAAAGATAATAAAATAACAACAGTGAAGAACGGTATTCATGAAGTAGTAACTCAGCAGGCTGCCGTCTGAGATGAGTCCATTGTAATCCACAAATCCAGCTGCAAGTTAGTCATGGTGGAGGGTGGAGCATTTACTGGGACTGAAGCTGAAAGACTCTACTTACTGCTCCTCCAACTCTGCCACCTGTGACTGCAGGTTTAAAGGTTCATGACTGTTGGAAATAGTAGTTTAGTTTAGTTATTAGCTTGTCGTGGAGCTTGGATGGAGTTTGTTCAGTTGTCATGGAGATGAATCTGTTGACACGTTCCTCGCTGTTTAGCAGTTAATCCATATCACAGCGGCATCATCAGCAGATGAAGACGATGTGTTTCAGCTGAAGCTTGTTAGAAAACATGACAGAGGCTGGAAGTGCAATTGGTTTGTCAGCACTGCTATTACCTCAGTCTGCTACTACTTTAAGCCAACGCTGTACCTTAACTCTAATACTTATGTAGTGATGCTGATTTACATGAATTGTTGATCATTAACTGTATATCATGTAGCATTACAGTGAATAACATGTAAGTGTTGGACGTCACAGTTCCACTGAGCTGTATAGTGCACACTGCAGTGGTGAATCTAAATGAGCCTTTGCACGTTGAATCTGTAGCATATGTCGCTTTTGCTTGTGATTCACATACATCAAGCTACACACAATAAGTTCCTTATGACTTGCCGCGAATAATGTTAACACACAGTAAGCAGGTGGTTCAGCAGCTTTTTTAAAAATCTCTGTTTTTCTGTAGCATTTGTTGTTTCGCCTGGTAACAAAAGTGAAAATCAGAAGCTTCAATTTTTTTCCAAAGACATTGATCAAGCTTTTGAGAAATTGGAACAAGTGATTCTAACAGCTTGGCAGCTCACACATAGGTAATGAACCACATTTTTGTGAGGAAAAACCCAGTGCTGCCTTTTAAAAGCCACTGGAGCTTTTCCAGACCCAACTTTCGCTGGCAGCTCCACACAGACAAATGGATATGTATCTAATGAAAGGCTTTTAGGGGATATTGATTTTAGTTCCATAAGTAATGTTGGTAGTTGTGTCCTTGACACACATTCGGACAAGTATGCAGATGAGGAAAAATAAATAAGCAAAGATATATGTGGGTGTTTGTGAGCGCTCTCAGCAGTGCAGCTACAGAAGTTATTACACACCTTAATGAGCTAATTGTCTCA
Organism: Ctenopoma multispine; assembly: GCA_034779795.1. Taxonomy (NCBI): domain Eukaryota; kingdom Metazoa; phylum Chordata; class Actinopteri; order Anabantiformes; family Anabantidae; genus Ctenopoma; species Ctenopoma multispine. The sequence continues at coordinate 4,702,855 of JAUYWH010000002.1, forward strand.
AGTGAGAAGTAGCAGCAAAGGCATTTTTGATTTCACTTCCTCGCCTGCGTGGCCTCACCCCGGCTTCACGCTCCTGTCCACGTACATCACTCATCCGAATATCTGCAGTGTAATCACTCGTGCAGAAGCCCTCCCTTTATATTCCTCAGAGTGAGGAACTTTTGAGATGCAAGTCAGCAGTTTCTGCTTTGTGTGACCAGAGCCGCAGGCTGTCATTACACTAATGCAGCACCGCTATCCAGCAAAGGATCTGCCGCTAAGAAGTAGAAAACGTCCAGACCACATAGAACACAGATCCCAAGATAATAGGCTGTCCTACATTACAACCTCAGGCCTTTTTTTTATGTGTGATTACTTTATCATAATATGACTGAAACAGCAGGAGCCATCTTCACAGCCACAGGTCATTCAGTAATGGAGGTAATTACCTACAGGTACACGCTGTCAATGAGACATTGCATTAGTGATTAAACACGTGACATTTTTACAACAGCAGATGAAAGGTCACCGGGTCAAAGCCCATGACGAGGTGCCACTATGCCAGGCACTTAACCCGTCTCCTGTCCTGTAGCAGCTCAATGGTCAGAGACAGTCGGCGGCACCGGCGTTACTGGGCTCCAGGTGTGAACGTATGAATGTGTGAATAGTTGGAAACGTGCGTCCAGGCTCAGATACGCACCGATTAGATTTATTGTGCAATCTTAGATTCGCTTTCCAGTCAATAGGCAGGTGACATTTGTTAACAACCACAGAGCAGAGATGCATTTGTCACGACAGATAAACGCTTAGAAACGTCTCCTACGGTGGTGACTGTTAGAAAGTTAATCTCTCCTTCCTGATGGTGCTGATATTTAAATAGAGCAACAGTGAGAAGCATTCTGGGTAAAATGAGCCAGAATAACGTTATATATTTTAACACAAACATGAATTAAGTTTTTTGATCAACAAGTGTTTGCAGCTCTCCACGTTTTCACACCCAGCTTTACTAATTCATTTCCCTTCAGTCCAACCTGACAAAGTGTTGGTGGCATTATTTCACACAACAGACTAAAACAGAGTTACTGCTGGTCGGATTTTTGGGTTCTAGCATAGTAGGTGATCACTAACAGATACTGTAGCCACACATAACAAATTTCTACTGTCGTGTGAATATTTATAAAATAATAAATGACAGTATGTAGCCTTTAACTAAGTCAGGTAGATATCTGACTCGCCAGCAATACTGTTAGCTCAAACGTTCTTAAAGCAGCAACAGTAAAAATACTCAAAAGTACTTGAAGTATCAAAATTAAAAGCCATCAAAATGCATAAATTACCTCCACTGAATTGAATTAAAGCCTCGTATTAAGCTCATCACACTTTTTTATGTAAAACCATAAATTCTTCAATTAGTAATCAGAAATGTCAAACTCATGTGGAGCAGCAGAAAGAACAACATTTCCCTATTGTCAAGTACAAATACTTTGTGCTGTAAACGTCCTAAAGGAGCGTGAACATTATTCACTGAGTCACTTTAAGGTTTATACTGAAATATCTTCCTCCTCTTGTTTAAGAAATCTTTATCTAATAATGATGTTTCTGGTCAAATCTGCCAAATATTCTCTGTGTTGTCAGTGTAATAGATTTGAGCAGTAAATGTCAGAAAATGTTAGTCTGGGAATCTGCTGGATCGTGTCCCCGTAAGTTTCCCGAGGTAATCAGCATTTGATCTACATTTGATGTTTACACAGACTTTGACTTTGACGTTGAATGAAAACACAACCAACTGAAAAATGGGAATGGGGAATATCTCCAGTCCAATCAACCTAGATGCAAACAAAACCAGTAACGAAGATCCAGTCATGTAATAGACGTGTTAAATCGCTGTACAGCAGACAGGAGTTTATTTCACTATATGAATTTGGGGTTTGTTTTTGTTGCATTCAGTCTCCTACAGATCCCATTCAAAAGCAGTTTCCAGTCTATTTAATGTTGGGTGGTTTTTCATAGGTAATAAGCACAGTGCATAATGGAAATGAGTAATAGAAGCAGCACTGCTTCACTGCACCTGCTCCCTGACATTTTACTATGTTTAGAGACATTCAGAGGTGACAGAGGGGGCAGCAAACATTTTCAACTACTTTCCCTCGAGGTAAAGGTAAAGTTCTGCATTAAAACAACAGACAGCACAGACCACCTGCAACGTTCTCAGCTAACTGACTACGCCTGGCGTGATACAGCTGACCGGGGCTCCACACTGAAGACTTGCTTCTGGCAGGGTCGCACACCTTCCTGTGTGCTGCTGCCTGCCCTTCGCTTTTAAAGAGTCTCACCTACAGTCCTGTTTTCTGTCAGAGGACACTGCTGAGGCACAACCACAGCCTCTTCACCGTTAACTTTGTTCTGTTCCACCAAACATTTAGAAGTCCAGCTTTTTGAAGACATCTTCGCTCCACTTGTCAGTTACTGAGTAGCTGTATTTTTTTTTAGGAGAGAGACGGGAGCAGGATGTGTTTTTCTTGTCTATCTGGCATTCAGCTCTGGCACACAAATCACAGTTTAAGTAGAGTGAGTAAGTGGAAAGCATCATCACACGGTGTGACAAGGATAAAAGGAGGATTATTATACTGAGCCATTGAGTACTTTTAAAGTTTTCCTGTCCAAATGCCCCAAGAGAGACATTTGGCTGTGGATGATCATTTGAGAACTTTCTCTGAAGGGACCATTTCCTTTTAATTTACCACAGAGGACAGTTGTCTAAAGGTGGACACATGATGACGACAGCCAAGCTCCATCATCTCCCCCCCCTGTCCCCCTAGCTGGTGTAAGTAAAATTAGTAACAGTGAGGCTGAAAAGGTTTTGATGGTCCAGAGAGGATCCGTGCTGAGAAGCGACGCGGTTATTTGTGTGAGGTGGAGATATTTCCAGTCCCCTCAAACGGAACAATATGCGAAGCAGAGCTGCACAGTTTGAATCTCTTACACTGGAAACCGTGCAGGACCAGTGCAGGTCTGCATCACAGCCGATCAGCCTGCAACATCTGCCACTACATTAAAGGACTTCCAGAATCATCAATGTTGTATCATTCATCACCTCTCCTGCTATTTTAAAGCAAATGAGCTACGGTGTGTTCAGGTACAGACTGTGCCTCTGCTTCCTCCTAAGCCCTGAACACTCATTATCCTTAATAGCAACTATATGAATCTTAGCAGTTTGACAAGGTTATCTTTCATCTGCTGTGTGACTTTGACAAAACTCAAACTTAGAAATTCTTCCTAATTACACACATTAAGTTCAGTTTACTTGTCTTGTTGAATCGGCCTGTGTACACAGTCGTATAGTTGTGCTGCAGCTCGCAGGAGGCACCGCAAAGGGTGAAAAAACAACCCCGATGATGGCCACAGAGTATGAGAAAGAAAATGCGTTGTGAAGTGAGGGTACCAGGCAAGGGAGACTAATAAAAAATGCTGTCAAGTTGCATTGTGGGGAATGTAGGAGCCCATGCTTTTGCAGCTTGGGCCCTTTTAGAGACTTGTCATTTTAGCTTCTTCTGCTCTGATTTTTACAACTTCCCTCAACTTTATGAGGAGCAGCAATATATCAGGACATATATCAGTCCCTTTAAGGTGGACACCACACAGGGTGCAAGACGCTTGCCTTGATTTATTGAGTCAAAATAACTGCTCACATATTAGGCTGTGGCTCTTGGTGTTTTTGAAACGAAACGAGTGAATCGATGAATGACACAGCATCAGTCACCCTGACTAAAGCAGCTGAAGCCTTTAACATGAAGTTCAGACTGACCGCAGCATCACTAGAATTTCCAAAAGCTAAACTAGACGTCAGATGAGGTTAAATACAGTTTTTATTCACAAGTAAAAATATTAACAGCAAACATTCAAAACACAAACTCTGCTTTTTTGTTATACTAGCAAGCTGTTGCGTTTATGGGCGTTGATGTGCCTGCACTGTCTGGGCCTGCATCACCTTGATCTGTTCCCTTTACATCACTCTGATTGATGACAAGCTACCAGGAGGAAGATCAAGAGAAAACATCAGAATGAGAAAGAATCTGGTGGATTAAACCCCGCTGCTGCTGCTGCTGCTGCTGCTGCTGCTGCTACTGCTGCTGTCCTCCTGTGCAACTTACTGGTTTGTGTCGGCGCTGGAGGAGCAGGAGAAGCGGGGGTTTGTTTAAGCACAAAGTCACTGATTGTCACAGCGGAGGGAAGCGCTGCTGGAGCCGCTCCAGCTATGTGTTGCATGCCTCAGCGGGGAAAATGTCTTCGTATGCGGGCGGTAGTTCACTGGGAAGCGGGTATGAGAAAGGGAAGCAAAGATTGAGCTCCGGGTCCGTGGGCGAGTATCCCGGCAGCTCGATTGACGGATGTCCCCCGCACTGCACTTCGGCACCTGTCTCGTCCAACACGTTAAAAACACCCAAATTGATGTAAGACACCGGCTGGAAATCCACGGATGAGAGGTCCCGCTCCTCGCGGAAGATGATCGCCCCGGCGCTCTGCCGCTGACACTGTCTGCTCCTAGAAAACTGCGCGGATTTGTACCTTTTGATGACCACCAGGTTGATGAGCCCGAGCAGGCACTCCAAGGTGCTGAGAACAGTGGAGATGACCAGACTCCGCTGGTAATCCCTCAGCTGCTCGCAGGCAGGGTTCACAACCACAGAGTGGAAGCAGTAATGGGAATATTTCCTCTCCACCAAAGAAGCAGTGTCCCCGTCCACCACCGCGCCGGAGAAGGCGGTGAGGACTCCCAACAAGAAGACCACAACACCGAGGAGAAAGAAATTCCTGCAGCCGGGTTTCTCCATGCAACAGAGCAGCGCGGAGCCCAGCAGGACCTGCCCGATCCCCACGAGTAGCCCGGAGTAGAAAGCCCCGGCCGCGGTGCCCAGATGGAAATGCGCTTTCACCGTAGATCCCAGCGAGACGCATCTTAATCCAACGACAACTTCGCTCAGGGCGCACACGAAGAGGAGGGTGCTGGAGAAGACAGTGCACAGTCCTTTCCCACTCAACTTCATTATATTCCGCCTCTGCCGCTCTCGATCCCTCTCCCCCCTTCTTCATCCTCCTTCGTCCTGTCCTTCGTCTCCTCTGGAAGCACTCTCACATTGGGACATCATCTGCCGGTGACTCCTCCGGTTCAGAGCGGGCGATCCACGCCGCTGTGGCGTCTCTCTCGCATCCCCGCCGCTTTACGGGAATATATAAATAATTAATGGCAAGAACGCGTTCCTTTTTGCACTTATCGATCATCCATAGCCTACACAACCGATGATCACTTTAGCTCCCGATCAGCCAGCTGTCCATTAGACTCCTGAAGCATTCTCCCCACCAAAAGTTTGTCATTTTTTTCCTGCTCCCGAGAAGAGAGTCTCATCTGCAGTCCGCCAAGTCGCCGGATTGAATGGCGTGTGGCGTTTTTGTGGCAGAGAAGGAGGCGGCTGCAACAGCCTGAGATGCCTGAGGGTCCTGTGGACCAATGACCAGTGACCCACAGGCCTCCAATTAACTGCCACACACCTACAGGGACTTTAGTGCGTTGAAGGTGTCCCGTCGCGAGGTTATTGCAACGTGGTGGTAAATGCAGAGGTGTGCGAACGACTCTTGGAGATAAAACCACCAGTAGGAATGGAAAACACTGACTTTCGGGAACATTAATACAAAGCCCCCAGCCAACTTTATTACTACAAAAAAAAGGTAGAAAAACTTGAGGGAAACAAAATTTCTCTATACAACAGCGTTGGATATAGACGTCTAATTGCGAACCTATATAAATATAGGTTACATACATACTGTGATATATGGGCCTGTACGTCATCCTTGTATAAATGTTTCAGGCAGGTGAATCTTTGTGGAATTCATAAACAAAAACATTAATAATGGAGCAGAGTTGCTGAGGCTGTGCGCTGTCCGTGGTGCTGAAACCACCGGGCCAGATGGCAGCTGACTGGACTCCTCAACATCCTTCTTCTCTGCCAGTCTCCTAAAAAGTCCACCAGGAGTTTCTAGTAGAAACTCTAGTTGTCACAGATTCAATAAGCTGTTGTGTAGGGTGCGGGTATGACAGGTGGTGGGGGTTCGTCTTTTGGTCCTGTGCCCAAATGACCTTGTCTGAGAGGGTCAGAAGGCAGCCAGAGAAATCAAATGAAACATTAAGTATTAGAAGGCAACTTGTGTTTAGAAAGATTCAGCTTTTTTTTTTCCAAAATAAACCCAGAAGGACTCACCGTGTGACTCATCCAAAGTCCAAGCTGGAACATGGCTGATTCAGCCCACAGTCTTAAAGTAAGTGCTTGAGTGTGAAGTCCAATATGGTTCCTATTAAAAGACAAGAACAAGCAGATGAATGGGATTTTCCTGCATTTGCTTTGTTCAAAATATGTTTAGTAGAACAAGTTAGAAATACAGAGACAGTGAGTCTTCAGCCTCGACTTCATGCAGGATGGATGGTGTGTTTAAAACAGGCTAAGAAGAGAATCGGGTTAAAACAGCGCTGGACTTTATCTCTGTGAGACCATACTTGGCACATACTTCACACTGACGTATAAATGTTGACGTATAACTCAGAAAAGTTGTCTGTCTTCATCATGTTAGTTAAACCCAATTCAGGAAATGTTTTTGTGCAGCTCAGCACATAGAAAGTCTGCAAAGGAGAACACATATATCTTAAACTATGGGCTAAAATAATACACAAGCTAACCTGCTGACATGATTCAAAGTGTGAGATAAAGACGAGTCGTGGGACTAGAGCTAGCTGGAAACATTAGAAAAGTGACTAAACTAGTTTCCAAACTTAAAAGGAATCCATGTGAAAAAAGTTCAAGGATATGTGAAAGGATTCCAACGTGTGACCTTCTGGCAGAATATTGTAGGCCGCTGGATTTGACTTGTTTCCAATTCATTTACCCAGGATGTGAAATGGTTTTGAGGACAAGTTTTTGACTTAATGAACCAAATGTTTGATGGGTGCAGGTGGGAGAATTACACCAGAGAAGGCCCTCGTCCAACCATTCATCACAATGAGCCACCTCATTGACTGTAACACTGAAGCTGCCAGTAAGTGTGTGTGTGTGTGTGTGTGTGTGTGTGTGTGTGTGTGTGTGTGTGTGTGTGTGTGTGTGTGTGTGTGTGTGTGAGTCTAATTAGGTCTTAACTACCTACTGCTCAGGTTTGCAGATAAGAGAAGTGAATGATGAGTTGGTGATCTGTTGACTGGCAGCGGGTGTGTCTGCCAGTCCACTGGCAGATCTGTGGATGTCAACACCATCAACAACAACAACAGCATGACTGAGTGGACCCAAAACTCCACATGCTTTTCACCCAAACGGAGCAGACTTCAGCAGGAAAAAACACAGCTCTGCGTTTATCCTTCTGCTACAGTGTGATGTCCACGCTTTGCTGATCAGCAAATTCAAACAATTTTTCACATTTGCTGTTTCATGATGTGGGCGTTGTGAAGTCTTTAGAACTGTAGCTGTGATTAAGAGCTATACAAATAAACTTGGACCAGGCCAGCTCAGAAAATGTCTTCAGTTAACTCGCAGTAGGAGCAGTCACAGGTACGCAGCATGCATTTTAATGTGAGGGAAAACTGCTGAATTCAATTGTCCGACAAATTTGATGAAGCAGAAGTTGTTAACAGCATATGTCTTTCATCGGGGTACAAGGAGAGCCCCGCTCACCTCTATAACACAGACAATTTCCCTGTCATGGTCACAAACCTGGATGATGCTGCCACTGAAGAGGAAAGTAATTCCTGTCCTAATAGCTAAGATCACCCCTCGCACACAAGGCTGCACAGAAGGCAGGTGACCACTGCTGAATTAAAAGTGATGGAATGTGGAGGACAATCCCAGAGGAATAAGGTAAACTCACTATCCAGTCACATACTGAAAAATACAAACACTGTAGAGTCCTGTGTTGTGGTAAAATCACTTTTCCACCCGTGTGTGTGTGTGTGTGTGTGTGTTTGCCTTAACTGTGCCAAGAGTCAGCTGTGAAGGGACTGCTCCAGCATCTGAGATGCAGTTTTACAGCAGCAGTTACACTGGCGGTGACAGGTCAGCCTGTAAAGTCCTGTGTTAGCCTATAAATATTAATGAATCTAAAGCAGCCTGAAGTGCTGCTGGCTGAACCTGGGAGGGACTCAAACAATGTTTATCCCAAAGAGGAGCTGACTTAAAACTGTACAGAATCAATACAGAAGACTGTGACAGACCAGAGACGGGGGCCGTCAAATGGGCACAACTCTGAGGAAAATAAACAAAGAAGCAAAGAGTTTTACATTAACAGCTGATCAAATGACAGCCTGTCATGTGGAGATGTTTTGTGTAGCGGCATAGTGACCAAAACAAAGCTAAAAGGAGAGTTACGTCCACTGAAAATCATCATCTGATGCGCTATAAAACTCTGCTATAATACTATGACTTTCTCTGTGTCTGTGCAATTAAAGCAACAGTTTCTTAATGTGTTGCTAATACTATTTGATGTTATGAACTGAAAAGACCTAAATTTCTCTCCTGCAGCAGACAGGCATTAAATAAAGAGGCTTTTTGCACATGTTTAACATGTTGCTTAACTCATGAACAAAAGAAAACATGAAAAAAAGAATGTAAACAGTGGTTGTGATGTGGTAATAATATGCAAATCTTTCTATCTTGCTCTGCTGCCCCCTTGTGGCCACAAATCAATGAAAGCAGCTTTAAATAAAACCCATTTCACGTTAAATATAATAACTGATGATAATGTTTATTTCAGGCTACGTCCTCATTTAATGGCCTAATATATCTGAAGCATCTTTTGTACAACTGTTTTTTAAGCTAAAAGAAAATCTCATTTTATAGTAGTAACTGGCATTAATAGTACTGTTACTGTTGCAGTAAACACTTAAGTTTGTTTCACCATCAATAACAAGCTGTATGAAACGTTACAATGGATACTGAAACATAAAATTTAGTCTGAAACGAACCATCATTAACCATCGTCAGCACTTTTTCCATTACTATCACCATTATCAGTCATTGTCTAAAAGAAATGTGAAGAAAATTAATAAAATGTACTTTCATAATTAAAATCATAAGTTAATCTAACTTTTAACTTTCCTGGTCATTTTAATTTGTACTGCCTGATGTGGCAGCAGACTTCATTGCCCAACTATGAAATATTTTTAAAAGCTTTCCAGGAAGTGACTTTTAATCAAAGAGCTGCTGGTAAACTGTGTCTTTCAGAGTAAAACTAAAGGGCACGTTCATAGCCTTTTACAGACTGACAACAGTTTGTGTTGGGGCTGTGTCCATTGATTCATCCCATTTATTTTATTTTGTTACATTAATAAATAATGAAGTAAACCTCCTGTCAGGCACAGACAGTAGAGGCAGAGACATGATTCATATTTATTCCACGTTCAGCATTATGTCGATTACCTCGATCGTCCTACTGCATGTTAAAAAAGATGAACTGTGGGATGTTTGAGATTTTATTTTATCATTAGATAGTGACAGTACCCTACATGCAAATTGATGGGTCTTTAATGGAGTTTTTTTTTGCTTCAGGCTCTGGCTCCATCCCCTTATATAGTATCTTTTTTCAGATGAATGATCAGGAGAATAAATCCTCTCCCGTCTTTTTAATGTGTTCAAACAGTGAGACAAGTGATAAGTAATGACACACGGAGTCACAAGTGAGTTGCTGCTTTTGCCAAACAAACCTGTTGGTTCCGTTCACCTGAGCTTCTACTGGTTTCTGTGTTGCAAATACAGTATTTATGCAAGTGTGTGCCCCTTAAAAATGTCTTATTTGCTGCATTGTTCTGATATTTATGCTCGTGAAAAAAAAAGACGTGGCTGACTCTATGATAAATGGAGAGACAGCAGAAACCCACACAGGATTAGTTGCCTTCTCCACCATTTATAAGAAACAGATGTCTCAGGATTGAGCTGGATTTTGTCCAGGACTTTATACGGATACACCGGTCTCCTGTTAATTCACTGTTTCTGTGTATGCATGTGAAAAAGTTGCCTGTAGCACCTCAATGCCGTCGTAAAACATCACATATGGACATGTGAACAGAAGGCTTTTTGGCTTCTGTCTGACACCTTCACCTGTGTTTAACAACGTCCACAGCCTGCAGAGAGCGAGCGAGTCTGGTGGATGGTTTGGACTTGTGCTGGGTTTAATTAGAGGTTTAATTATAAACTGTGTCACATCCTTTATTGTTTTTTTTCTTTGTTCTGGGTTAAACCACTAGGGAGCACTGTCCTCAAAACAAAGCTTTCAGTGATGCAGGTACCTGATCCATTTTGTTTCATAATATAAATCGCTCAGCAGCATGAACTGTGTGATTTATTTTACAGAACAGATGACTCATAATGTAGCAGCGTCATGTGGCCTTCATGCTCAGTCGTGTCATAGCTGCTGATGACGTGAACTTGCAGATCACAGTGACCTCCACATTCATGAGGAAAAGCAGAGAAAAGCGAGCTCTTCTGTATTAATATGAAGCATCCAGGGAAGCTGTAATTACACACTGCTGGCACTCGGGCTGCTTGGTTAGAAACTGGAGGGGATGGATTGCGTTGTAGTGTCAGCAGAAGTAGAACCAGCTGCATCTAGTGGAGTAAATCCATTTCCAAGCTCCGAGGGAGTCCAGGACGCGAGGCTGTGTGTCAATACATGTGCTGTGTGCACAGTGGCTTGTTAGCTCAGTTTTCTCCTGGCAGCACAAGTCAAAGGACCAAACAGGACAAACTCTGCCAAACAGAAAGAATGTGGCCCACTTAAGAGTCACCGACATAGATTCTGAGGAAAAAATACAGAAGTGGCTGATGCTGTGTAGCTCATTGATCAGAATGCAGCATCATATCACTAACAAATGCTCGTACAAATCAAACTCTGTTTTTATTTGTATGTTTCATGATTTCCCTCCATCAAAACAATGAATTCTCTGACCTACATCACCACATCAGAAGAAAATGATCCAGGATTTACATACACATAATACTCAGCTTAGAGTCCCTAATTGATGTCCATTCAAACATAAATATACATTTACAAACTAAACACATAAAGGATTTTACATGTCCGAATGCTCCTGGTTGTGTAGAGATTTCTCTAATCAGTTATTGTGCAAGATGTGCACCTGCCAGTACTGAAAGACTATAAATTGGCTATTAGTTTGCATGGAAATACACTCACTGAGGTGTTATCAGTACCTATAGCACTGAGGCTGCTGTCGTACTGAGACTAAGACATTTAGAGGACAAAACGACTGTTACATTCAGATTCAAAGAAACTGAGTAAAAAAAGCCACTTTAATGAGTCTAAATAGTGCTGGTAAACTGGTTACATGGTTTTGAATTCCTGACATCTGACGCTGACTGATGTGCAGATACACGGTCAGTTCTTACTGTGATTTAAATGTTTAGAACAGAAACAACTTTGTTTAACCGTCTTATTCAACTTCTGCTATAAGAATTCAGTAAGAGAGAATACGTCTGACGTCAGTGCCTTTCTCTAGCAGACTTCATATTAATGATCATTTTCCAAAACGTCAATTCAATTTACACTAATATCAAACACTGCGTTACAGATGTTACAGATGAAGCAGGCTGGGAGTGGAAACAATCTGCTCAGGTCTAGCTCATCTCCTGCTGTCCAGATGCTGGGGATGAAGGTTCAGCGTTGTCTGCCAAAGACTCGTCAAAGCCAAGTTTGTTCTTTAAAGAACGTCCTAAAAACAGCCAGTACTCCTTACGGATCGTGTCTTTCTCCTGCGCCAGATTTTCACAGATCTTCACGGGACGGGTGACAAACAACAGCAGTAAGAAAACAATCCCAAAGTTATAATCACAAACAGTTTCTATGGTTGTATTAAACAAAACACCCTCAAAAAACCCTTCAAGCACTTACTTCTAGAGCCTTTCCCAACATTTCCTTTTGTTCCTTTTCGTCCGCATTTTCCTTTTGGCTGCTGTTCTCCAAGGCATCCTCGTAGCAGTCATACAGAAATGCTAGAAGGTAAGGTGAACAGTGTGTCTCCTTCAGCTCCAGGACTCTCTCCAGCAGCCCTGGCTGAGATGACAGACCTCTGTCTTGCAGCATCCTTAAAAAAAGATATTGTGAGGGAGCTTTTCTATTTTTAATAACCGAGTCTCCACTTACTTTTTTCCCTTGTAGCATGTCATATATTGTGAATGCCTGGATGAGGACTGCACATAAAATATGAACATCTTATTCGGTTATGCACTTCTTGCAGATCTCCTAAGAAAATAAAATGTATGTTTTGACATCTTACCCTTTCAAATAGTTCCACACGCTTTCATTGTGAGGAGCCTTCTTGATCTGATTCAGACAATACCTTGAAGCAAAAACGAAAAGAATAGCTCAGTCATCATGTATTGCACATGTGCAGTACGAGCAGGACAAAAACTCAAAGTTAAACATGCATATATTTTTTTTTGTTTTGTTAATGAGACATCTTTACTTTGGTAAGAATTCAGAGGAAGTGATGTTTGTTGCTCGAGAAAATTAGAAATGCAGTACTATGTGGTTAATCATTCATTTTACTTTACTTGGCAGACGCTTTTATCCAAAGCGACTTACGAGGAGAAGACACCAGCAAATTGTTAACTGTTATAAACATTAATTGTTATAAACATTTACAGATTATTTTTGGATGTGATTAATCAAACTAGATTAAGTGTTCACAATAGAAAGTCTCTTCAAAAATGTTCTTTCTTTTTTTTTTTTACAAATGTTACTTACTGAATCTCTCTCTCCGCTATGGCTGGATCAGAGAAGCCTGTAGTGTGAGAAATTACAAAATGCCTCTGGTTCCATGCAGAATTATTCCTCACATCTTCTTCCAAAAGACTCTCCACAAACTCCAGCTCGTTGTCCCACAGTTTGTACTCCTAGCAATTAAATAAAATCCAACAAATTTGGCAACAAATCTGTTTATGTAATCATGCAGTGCTTTTATTGGTGGCTCTGTAACGCTGAACAAATACTGACTAAATGACCGAAACAACACACATCCAACAAATGACTAAGTAAAGGAGCCAGTCTGGCAGAGTGGCTCACTGTGGGAAGAAAACTGGATCTCAGTCCTCCATTTTGATGCCAGACTCTGCTAAAACCTCCAACACCTACCTGGATGACCCACTGTCTGTGCTGCCAGGCGTGGTAATTCTTTGCATCTTGGCTGAGAATATCTGCAATGAACTCCAACTCCTCTGAAGGGTCATTCAACCACTCTACCACCATACGTCTGTGGTGCCTGGAAGACAAGTTTAGAAAACCCGACCTTGTATTTAACACTTTCACTAAACTGAACCCTTCCTTCCCTCTTTTCTCTCTGTTTTTAATGTTACAGAATTGAACAGATAGAGATTTTATTTGACAGCACTCACCACACTTGATAGTTTTTGGGCTGGTCTTCGATGATAGCAGTAATGTACCTCATCTCCTCCCTCAGGTCCTTCGATAAGGCTTGCAGTAGTACTCGTCTATAGTGCCTGCACGTGGCCACAGCCAAGAACTGTTTCATTACATTTTCACAGAGGACAGTGGCACAAGTAAAAAAAACAAACAAACACATGTACTGGTCCTTCTTTTTATTCAGAGGGCACATTATATGTAATTAAAGTGACTACTTGACAAACTTGTGAAACTTAAGAACAACTATAAAGCGAGTATTTCTTCATGAGGGCAGCTCAATCCGAGTACATCCTGAGATCCAAAGATAAAACATTTGTCTGAGGAGGTGCAGCTTTTGTGAACCACAGCCCAGCATCCGAAGGAGGAATGACCATTACGAATGGCTTCAAGAAACTATGATTTTTAACAGAAGATGAACATTCCTGTTTTTGTTCTCCAACATGATGAGACATTAGCACATAAAAAACATAACTTTTCTCATACTAAAATATGCTCACCAGACTGTGTAGTTGGCAGCATTTAGCTCAATGGCCTCAGCTGTCAAGGCGAAGGCCCTCTCACTTCTTTCATCTTCCTTCAGAAGTGCACGGAAATAATCGTAAACATCGGAGACTGTTAAAAGACAGAAAGAAAAATAGGTGTTTCTGGTGTCTACAGACATTTGCTGAAAACAGGACAGAAATTATAGAGTTAAATGTAGGTTTGACTCATTTGAAGCATTTTACCTGCTAGATCAAACACAAATATTAAAATTAAAGCTGTCAGATATAAAGACATACGTCAGACTAGTGGCTCTGCATGTGTTAGCTTGTCACTGTCACTTCACAGCGTCTTACTTACTAACAATTATAACAATCTTACACTTTTCAGAGTAGGCGATCTTCACTACAGGATTTGGTCCATCATCCTGAGGAACAGGCTCCAGGTCAGCCCACTCCTTTCTGTCTCTGAAACACACAGAAAAAACACATAGGCTGATTTACCTGAAGGTGTCTCAGGAAGCGTGATCACTGTGCGCACAACTTCCCTAAAGAAATGCACTACAACCTTAAATATTAACTTATATTAAGACGTTATTACTATTATATTAAAATTACCACAATAGTTGTAATGTTGAATCGACACAGTGTATTTGTACATTCATTTCTTAAATTGGCCCATTTGTGAGTGGGGATGGGAAAGATGAAGAAATCTACTATTCAGTTAGCACATCCCTAGTTTTAGTGCATAAGTTACATGTTTACTGCTTACTGCTGTTATCGATTGTTATTTCACAAGCATTAGCGAAATTCAGTAAGAACATAATTAGCATTAAAGTAGAAGCTATTACATAAACTACAGTTAGCTAGCTAGTTATATCATAAGCAACTACCAAGCTAGCCACCAAATCATTTATTGAAATTAGCTAACTAAACACTACCTGTAAAACATATATCGAGTCGGATCAACAACGTGGCCATGCCCCAGGTGGTCTTCAGCTCCTACATCAAACTCTGTGTCTTCTTTAACTTCAGCGGATTCATTTGAAGTTTCTTCGACACCTGACATTGCTACCTAGCTAACTTAGCTCAATCGCGTCTGTTTTCCTGGCGGAAAAGAGGACACGTCACATCCGGTGTGGCGAAAAGCTGCATTTAGGTGCTGCGGGAAATGTTGATTTTATTTAGCCATTATCGTTTTGTTTGAGAAATAGTCATTAAAGTATGATGTGTGGCAGAACGAAGTCGTAGCAGTGGTGTGAACCGAGAGTCGGTGAAGTCGAAAATGTTTTGTTACAGTTGATATTTTTCCTAGAAATTATGTTACTTCAGGAACACTTTCCACAGCTTCTGTGTTTAGTTTCTCACACCACATATCAAAAGTTTAACATTTGGAGAATTGCTTGGGAAATAGAAATGATCTTGACTATATGCAGGAATGACTGTAATGATAGGTCAGACAACACCGAGTTTTTTCCAGGCTTACAAACCTTCTAAAACTATGAATATTTAGTTCAACCTATTGTGACCCGTTTCAGTAAAATGTCACTGTTAAAATTGTTCATTAGACTAACAGTGTCTCACATGTTTGAATGACTCAGTGTTAATCTTCACATGTCTGTATGCAATAGTTTCATATGGTCAAAGAACACGAGTCTCCTGTTTCTCTCAACACTTGTGGGACCACTGAGGTTCAGTGATGTGAATTACCTACTGGCTCCATCTGATGGCAGGATTTAGTACTGCAGCATTAAGAGAAACACTGGAAAGTATGTGTACCATAACTGATCTGAAAAAATGTGAATGTTTTCTTGCAAATGCCTTAAAAAAAAATTAAAAAGTCTATTTGACTCAAGCGCCAATCCCGAAATCACAAAAACCTTACGTGTTGGAAATAATGTTTTGAAGGCAAGGTCAAGCTGTTCTTTATTTTCATCAACGGGTCTGGACATTATAAAAATAAATAGATGATTCACAGTCAGGGGATTGTAATACAAATTGTTATCAAAATTATGTACCAGCCAGAATGAAGAATTTAACACATGCATATTTACCATTTCAACAACTTATACATGTTCTGAATACTTATCTCCATTATTTGCAAATAACAAAATCTGTTTTACAACAGAACTTGTAGACGGAATATAAAATCATCATTCAAATTAGACTGCTATGCAAGTTGAATATGCTTCCTTCTGACCAGTTGTCAATAATGGCTTGACCCAAAGTGTGTTCATTGACTTTCGTCTTGATCCAGGCCATGTTTTTCAATGTAGCGTCTGGTAGAGAAAAACAGTCAGTGTTAGAAACATGAAAATGTCTTGGTAACAACTCCACAAGCTGTACTTAACATTGTCATAAATGTTGTTATGAGAAATGTGCAATCAAACAGCGGCTTATTTTCACATGCAGCAGCTACACAGCAACATTCATTTTCAGTCAGAAATGTAAGTCAGACTTCAATCTGTTCTCTGCACCAACTCCAGATGCTGGCTCACTATGTTCACCAGCTACTTGCTAAATTTGTCCTGTTCAGTGTTTATCAGAGGTTTTTCAGTGAAACAGCTGCCTGGTGCTGCTGGAAACAGCATCATCATGAGCAGCAATGTCCACGCTACACATGGCCTCTGACCCACTGTTAAATCTGATTAGTGTAGCTTCAAATGTAAACTGTGTCTCTTTGTCCAGCGTCAACTGGTATCTAATCAATAATTTTGAACTTCATGACCTGGAATGAACGGTGAAAAGGTGAGGTCAACACTACCCACTGACAGTGTTTTATTCAACTGAAGACAGTTAAGTCAGTTCAAGTGTGTTGACTGTTGAAGTACTACTGCATGTTTTACTGTGGTCTTTGTTGGTCTGGGCTGAACAAAAAGTCTAAGGCTGTGGAGTTAGAAAGAAGAGGACAAGAGGATCTCACCTTCTTGCAAAATTATACAGTGCTTCCTTTCTCTCTTGCAGGGACAAGTGTCTATCAGCTGGTGATTTCCCAAAACATTTGGCAGCAGGCTGTAGATGAAAAGAAACTTTAGTGAAAGATGCTTGTGTTCCACAAACTAATGGATTACATTTGTGTAATCAAGTATTTTTTGGAATAAATTCCCCTAAGAAATGCCTACTTCAATGCAATTTGTAAATCCCAGGTAATCTGGGGAACATAAACCTTTACTGTCACAGAAAATGAATGATACATTTCCCATGTGAAGAGCTCAGACACAGCAGCATCCAGAATCAACAAGTCCTGACCTTTATGGTGGGAGCAGAACCAGAGGAGCAGGAACTGATCTTGGACTCAAATGAAGACGTCCCGGTTGCTTCGATTGGAACTTCCTCCTTATTCTCCAACAGATTTGTTATGGTGGTGTCAACACAATTGGTTTTCACTGTGAACAACCAGGAGATAACGTTTTAGCTGCACAGAGACTAGGACAATATTCAAGTTTATGGCAGGTGGGTTGTAAATTAAGAGTGAGTGACCTGTTCAGGAAGACTGCATAGTCAGAGATGCAGTAGAGCAGAGAGGCAATACTTTATGAAATAGAGTCCAAATGTAAATGTGCATTGAATCCGTGCCTTACCCAGATCCTTTGTGATGACATTCAGGGGGATGTGAGGCAGCACATCCTTCACTTGTTGGGCCATCTTAGCGATTCTACGGTCGTCTGTGCCCAAACTCTGGACCATGAAACCAAGCCCAATGGAGCCAGGTCTGACACCTAGAGTGGGGAAATGAAACACCTGACATCTCCAAAACTCAATACCAATCAACTGAATCCTTACACAATGCTCTGTACTCACCTGTGGATGTTTGTGGTACGGTGTGTCTTTTCCTTTTCACGTGTTCTGCTTTATCAGCCTTAGTGACCTTTGTAGAGACCAAACCGAGTTCACCTGCAAGTAGCTGCAAATGTAGACACATAAAATACACCATTTAAGCAATTAATAAAACTGATTAGCGACCATTACTACTACTATAATTACTTGTCAGTTGAATCCACCATAGTGGCAAGGTGGGGTGATTGGATTTTACCTCCTGGATTTTGTTGGCAAACTCCTGCATTGATTCACCATCTTGTCTGGACACTGGCGGGAGCCAACTGGGATGCAAAAGAAAAAAGCAAAACATGTTAAAACGGCAACGATTATGGCAACAGAAATATTCTAAATTAACAAAACACTACTTAAAAACTGTTGGAACACAAGAGTATTAAAAAATTACTTACAAAAGCAGTTTAATTTCAAAACTACTAAAATGTGTGCTCCTTAATTAACACTACTGAGAAAATGAGCCTTGGGGCTGCTACTTGCGTCAAAGCCAAGTTTTTGTTATCTTGTTTAATCTTGTTTGATCTAGTTTACATAGCTTACATCTCTGCAAAAATGTTTAAATTCAGCTGCTGAATATGATGGTTCTATGATGATTTGTAGCTGCTGATACAAATAATGATATAAATTATTTAGTACCTTACATGATACACTGTACATGGAGCAAAAAATGTCCACAACAGCTCCATCAGCCAACTAGACTCTGGTGTGTTCTGTGAACAGACAAAACACAATCAAGACAATAACACTGACATATTACAGTGCTGTGTGAAACATCCTAAACACAACGGCCTGTCAGGACAGTCACAGACAGGATATAGACAATAATAGCTGTAGCAGTGATCTGGTGACTCAAACAATCCAGTAACCAATTAAAAATGTTCTCATTGTAAAAACCCAACATTAGCCATTGCTGCTCACAGCAACACCAGACCCTTAGCTGGATTAGATTTAGCTGGTACACACTAATCAGCTTGTGCTGCCTCAGGGAAATTTTACTCATATTCATTCGGTACATAAAATGCATTAAACATTATTATTTCTCTTCTGTATTTAAGCACATTTTATTTTAAAATCTATATTTTGGATGTGAATTTAGTTAAGCGTGAACACATTGTTTCTTTTTAGTTTGTCACTAACAGCCACACCAAAAGAAATATCTTTTCAGTCTACTTAAAACACACAACACTGAAGTACTACATGTGGTTAACACAACAAATGATCAACAGCACAATAATGATGTGTCTGTCTTGTCTTATCAGTAAAGTTTAAATAACATTACCAAAGCAACCAATGGTCTGGTTACCCTTAAGGCCACAGGCTGGATGGAATCAGTCAGTGAGAAAGGCCAGGAACTGAAAGTAAAGAAAAATTAAATATATATGTACAGTACATCAGTTAGCGAGGACAAACAAATCTAAATAAGCAAAGCTGACTCTTACTAAAGAGAAACATAATTTTAAACAAAGGTGAAATGTATTTTATTAAGAGTATTTACAGGGTATATACATCAACCCTGAAGTTGAATTTAATACCTTTTTCAATACCTCCTGGATATTTTTTAAAAGCAACACAACATTGAGCTGCATCTACTTTAACTGACAACCTTTCTAACTTTTAAACAGATTTTTAGATTTATACATACTTTTCAACACAATTTAAAAAGACAGAACTGATAGATTTAGAGACTGTGATTTGAAAATATCTTGCATTTATTGAACTGACAGTATCAACAAGCAGTTCTTGAAGAATGGGGGCTAATGCAAATCTGATGATGTACACGGTTTTAGTGTCTAGTGTAATTAGTGGTTTTAGTCTTTAAACGCTGGTAAATCTCCAGCTACCTGTCTGTGAATTGGCACTTGCCAAGGGAGAGAGTTTCTTTAGTTCTCCGAGTCAGCAGCAGACAAACTGCTTGACATCACAGACATCGTCTAATTAAAATGAATAATCTCACCTTTAAATAAAGTTATGGAAACTTTAGCAGAGAAACGCAGACAAACAACAACAACGAAAATTTAATTTCATGAAATTCTGATTAATACGTTTTAAAACTTTCTAGTGGCCTTAATTTTTGCTTATGTGATTTACTACCTTTTAATACTTTTTGAAACCCTGCGGACACCCTGATTTATTAAGTTACTACATCATTATGAAAACAGAGAGAAATTTAAAAGAAAGATGGCAGTGTGTTTTGTACATGGCACTATGTAATGTCACAACTCAGCAAACAAAACCACTGCAATGCTGGATACACTGTCAAGTGTTCCTCTCAGCTTTTTAGTTTCCTGTGCCTCTCCAGGAGACTTCAGCTGAACATACAGCACACTTGGTTATGAATTACTCAAATAAACTGTAGAGATGAGTCACGTTTGCAGCTGTTTTCACTTCCATACACTAATTTCCTCATAGAAGTCTAGAGGGAAATTGGCAGAGAGAAACAACCGCCAAAGTAATTCCTCTCTATCTCAAAGCACTGTGAAAAAGGGATGATCATTTGTGGCTGCCTAGATTAAGTTAGTTTCTTTTTACAACCACAGTCATGCGTATGACGCCGTATCAGAAGGAGAGCACAGAACAGCTAGTTTAGTAGGCAGATGTGAACAATTATCCAAAAACAAAAACACATCAGTCAGCATGTGTCTTAACAATGAGAAATGTCTGAACCCACCTGAATTTAAGCAGGCCGGCACGGCCGTTTGTGGTGTCCTCCTCAGGAAAGAGGAGCAAAGGTGGGGGGCCATCAGATGAGCAGTATCTCTGAAGAGACTCTTCTATTGCTCCCTGGACAGATGCTGCATGGATTTCCATAAAGCCTCTGGCCCAACACACAAAGCCTTTGGAGCCCTCTAGTTGGGGCTAATAACCAGACAGAGACAGAGCTAGCTCATCTAATATTGCATTTGTTGTGTTTAAAAGTAAAATATTTTAAACTGTATTGGTTTAACAAGAATAGGCAAAGGTAACAGAAACAAGAAACAATAGTTTTGTCACAGGGACGTCCACAATTACAGACGTGTGTTGGTGCATGCTGACAGGTGGTAACTGGTGGAGAACTGCCTAAAATATTTTCTAAATAACATAGTAAATTAAAATGATTATTTTACAAGATTAACTCAACCACTCACAGTATTGCAGGGTGTCAGGAGGTTGATTATGTTGTGGTCAAACTCTGTCACATGATTGCATATGTACAGCTTTGTGTTTTTGTCTCTGGAACGAGGGTTTTTCTGTCTCACATGCATCCCCAGGACTGAGCACATAACCCTCACAATAAATCTGAAAGCAAACAAAAAAAGTGAATGTTAGGATAAAATGGCTAACATTATAAGATATCAAGTCAAACCGTATTTAGCACTTTTTCAAAACCATGATTTGCATAAATAAATTAAAATATAGCAAAAAGAAAGCACAAATAATAATGTACCCTAACAAGCAGTCAACAGTCCAAAATAATTCCAATTTAATTGCAATTTAAATTTAATTTGAATCATTCATATGTCATCAAATTACAACAAAAATCATAATGGTCTGTAGAAATAAACTCTAATGTTTTATTCTAACTACAGTAAATTGTGTAACAACAATATGTTAAAATTAAGTCTGAAGGATTAGTCGTTTTAAAATCAATACCACAATTTAATAGAACACAATTTTCAAATCACAAAGCTGCAATTAAAATTAATTGTTTTTTTAAACCTCAACCTCCAGTGGGTGAGTCAGGCTGCCTACCAGCCTGCAGGCATCACAGTGTTCAATAGTAACACTGCATACGAATGCAAATAAAAAAGAGCTGGGAAAGTACTTGGGTGATATCCGAGTTTATAAAGACATATGATCACTGTCCTGCAATACAGGAGCTGTATGAAAAGATCAGTGAATAAAACAAAAAATAAATACAGGAAAATAAAATTTCTTCCATAGTATATTGGAATTATGCTCAAAAGATATCACCTAAATGATACAAATCAACATGAAAATTACTTGAGCAGTCACATTTTAAGGGGTCACTGAATAAGACACACACCATCAATTGTATTGAGCAGCCATTTTCCCTTAATTGTATTTAATTGGGCACCTGAATTTAACACCTCAGGGTTGAGAGACTATTTTAATGGGTAATGTGTGTTAGAAAATAACTGCCACCACTACTACCAATACTACTGCTACTTTGATCATCATTAATGACACGTGATGTTCTACAACCACATCTGCCACAGCTACAACTAATATTCCTGTTAAGAGTTAAGAAAGAGTTAAGAAAATTTGATACTTGCCTTCTGACAAAACTTTCTGGAAGTGCGCAGCTGACCAGGAACACGTGTACACCAATAAAAATCCGTATAAACATCAAACAAATGCCAACTGGAAAGTAAATCAGCAGCAGCAGGAGGATAACTACATCTTTGGGAAGCCTGTACAGGGAAAAAAAAATCACACTTGTAAACATATTTTTAAATGCAATTGATAAAACATGAAAAGGTGAATGTTAATACTGGTGAGATCTTGCCTAGGCAGAAATAGCACATTGATAAACAAACTTTACCCAAGTAAAAAACAAACAAACAAACTAGCTATGTATGAGCTGCATTCAGCGTATTACTTTATGTATGCATGGACAGATTAGTGGACAGGCAAGTGTAGTTCATTTGGTTTCACAATATTTGGATGTGTGGATGACTGACTTGACTTCAGTTTTGGGTATGCTGCTGGACATTGTTATACTTCTCTCCTGGCAAACACAGTGCAGGAGTTAGAAATGACTTTCCACCTACATGAGACCTGCATCTTCTGGAAAACTACTGAATTATTAATTTATTTTAATGATTATTAATGATTTTAAGTAATCACTGTTCAACAAACATACTTCCTTCATTACAGAGTAAGCAGTGGTGCAAGTTTCTGTCTTGTCTTTAACCACAGTCCCCAGTTTTCGTTTCTTCATGTTATTACACGTGTCACTCTGAGATTGACTAATAAGGTAAGAGCTGAAGAACATCTGTGGGGGCAAACATTAGTCCTCCCTGAACCATAAGTACGTACAGGTCTTCCATCTGTAATCATGTTAAATACTACATGTGTCACTGATGGGCAACTGTTCACATCCCAAGTTAATAGTACAGATATTTACTGCACACAGAGATATTGTTACCTCCGTCGATTTTTGTTAAATGTCCAATTTGAACAAGTTGTCCTCATTAAAATATAACAATCTATATAGAGGAACTAATGTAATTTAAAAACGTTAAACTCATCAACCGTCCAAGGTTGAGCTAGCTGAACACATAACGTTGGTTAGTTACAGTGACCCACTAAAATGATCATTATCATACACTGCCAGGTTGCACAACTAATGTTAGCAATACAACGTTTACGTTAACGTCACCGCCAGACAACTAGATTAGCTAACTTAGCTAGCTCAGTGTTTTTATAAAAGCTTTGCTATTCCTTCATTCGGCAGCACACTGCATTTAAGCAGAAAATGTCCCCGATAACGTTAGACTGCATTTCTTGAACGCACAAAATAACTGTGGCTAATTAACATTAGCTAAGCTAAATGCTAACTTGGAAGCTTTCATTAGCTTACTGCCGTTAGCTGACTTACCGACGAAAGTCAAACATGTCTTCAATCCCCGGGGTCTCCATGTCTGCCGCTCAGACCTTTACTCAGAGGCTAATGCTAAGACCACAAGCTGATTCCTACAAATAAATTAGTCATAACGTTCACGACAGTTAATCGACAGCTTCAGTCACTGTTCCTGCGATAACAACGTTTTCTGGCCGTAAGTTTGAAATGTTAGCAACAGTGTGCCCGTGGAGCTAACTGCGCTAGGCTAATGCATCCAACGGCAACAAGAGCGCTTCCGCTCAGAACCCTCGAGAATAAAATCTGTACAAAAGAAAAGTCAGGTTAGGTAAATGAAAACGGACAATATGTCTCACTGCCCCCCCCCCCTGACCTCCCCCTGTTAAGATAAGCCGTGTACATTAACCGTGTTCATATCAAGGACAATTCAGCTTGCTGTAAACATGTATATTGTGTAAACTGTATATATGTTTATATACAGCCCATGGTAAAAAAAATAAGTTTTTCAAAATAAAAGTCCACTTATACAAACGATAACAGTGTTATGTCTCCCCCCAGTGATTGTATTTGATACTTGTAAGTACAAGTATCGTCAGTATTTTTTAATACTCGCCAATTTCATTAACCATAGATTGCAAAAAACATTAGATTATTTTCTGTGTTATATATTTTCTTTACATTTCCCCGTTGCTGTTTGAAGATATTTAAGTTCTTCTATAAATTCAGTTCATACTTTGTTTAGTAATTTGCAGTTCACAGGTTCATAAAAAAGAGCAACAACCCACAACAGATTATGACACGTTACAAAATATGTTTTATTTAGATAACAGTATTACAGTAATTTGGATGTATCCATATCCAGAAGAATACATTTTGAGTGATAATATGAACATAAAATGTTTTTATCACCAACCACTTTATCAGTGGCTCCCTGGATTATATGTATGAACTTGATGATAGGTTAATGTGACATGTTAGTCTGTTATTAGTGATTTATAAGTGACTGTACAGTTTAAACCTGAATGCCCCCCCCACACACACACACACACACTAATCCCTGTCTCCTCCCACAGCCTCATACATTTGTTTGGAAACAGCACTGTAACGTTGCCTCCTGTGCAGCAGCTGATAACTTAAAATCGATTTGTCCTCTAGGAAAGCAAACATCCCTCTTTTTAACCGAGCACAGACTGGACAGCAGTCCCTCTTTCCCTCTGACCGACATGGTGACTGGATCCCGCTGTTGTCCGGTAATCCTGTGCCTGGCCCTGACCGCCGGGCTAGGCTCGGTGCTCGGGCTCGGGGAGGACCTCGATCGGCCTCTGTTCGGGCCTCCCGGCAGTCCTATCCCGCTGCGTGAGTCCGACATGGGCCTGAAGAAGGCTCTGGAGTTCGCCGAGGAGCGCTACAACCGGGGCTCGAACAGCATGCACCTCCGCAAAGTCAGCCGGTTCATCTCCGCAACCAAACAGGTAACATAAATAAAGAGTGCGAGGTTAGATATTATTTTTATTTATTAACAGTATTGTCTTGTCTTTTTTATCACAGTATCCTGTCACGACTGCAGAGTCTTGGTTACCTAATGATTTATTACATCGTGTTAGAGACACGGGCTCAGTCTTTGTAAACAACAACGCGATTTAAACTGCGTCACGTTAGCAAGTGTTAGCTAAACACAGACCGGAAAACAGGACACGCTCCTTCAAAATAATGGTCACTGCAGCGGGAAAATCAAGTTTCAAGCAATAAACACGGACGAAACTAATTATATTTTCAGTTTTACATATTTTTTGTTTTAAGTTTGACACTTTTTTTAAACGCTTGCGAAATGTTACAGGCGGCACATTGTTCCCTAAATGCTTTTCTTTTCATCATGGCCGGAAGTGTTTGAGTGTAACTTGACTTGACACTATAATCAGTCTCACTGGAGTTTGCGTGCATCTGATCAGCAAAAGACTCATTCAGATTCCAAACAGGTTTAGTCTGGCTATGTCATTCAGTGTTATTTAAATCTACATGTATGACCACAACAGCAGAGAGTCCAAATACGTTTCACTGTGGGCATGATTTCTTGTTTGCACATTTAAAATTCCTACTATCACTTGTGTGTGTATGTGTGTTTTCCAGCTGGTAAAGGGAATTCGCTACACTATAACAGTGGAACTGAGTAACACCCAGTGTAAGAAGTTTTCCATGCTTAGGACATGTGACTTCTATCCCGAGTCACATAAACTCAAGGTATGATTTGTGTGTGTGTGTGTGTGTCTGAGAGAGAGAGAGAAAGTAGAGCATTTAAAAATTATCTCACTAAGTACTGTGAAATATGCCAACACGGTTCTGCAGCAGTGTGGTTCTGTTTGTTCAGCAGAGATGTAACCTGTCATCGGATCTTGTGACTTGAGCACCAGCGTACATTCAGCTGACACACACACTTCTCTTCTGTTGTTGTTGTTGATTCTCTGTCTTTCTATTATTAGACCTATTCCCAGTAAAAAAAAAAACCTTATCTAAGCAAATGAATGAGAAAGTATTGTCATTACTATAAATGTAAAAATATACAAGAATCATAAATAACATGTGTCCTTTGTTTTTTTGTTTTGAACTTACTTGTACTTACTTTGTTTAGAGGCCAAATGACCAAATGCAAATGTAAATAACCTGCTAAGTTTGCTGTTATTAGCTAGGTCTACACATTATTAAACTTACCCAACCAGTTTCTAACACTCCACATTTATACAGATAATATAATCAGGTTCATGAAACGATTGTAATTGAAATCTCTCTCTCTGTATGTTTCTGTCAGACGGAGGTGTGTGTGTTCGAAGTGTGGGACATTCCTTGGCAGGGCACTTCAACTCTGCTCAGACAGAAGTGCCAGCCTAGAGGTCAGTTAGCAGCCAAAAACACTTAACATCCAAGATGCACAGACTTTTAGTTCACTTCTATCCCATGATGCTTTGCTTTCTCAGCAGTAATAATAGCAGTATGCTTATTAAATCATTGTTGTATTGATTGGTACTGGTCTTGCCAAGCAGGTACCAGGTTAGTGCATGAACCCTGACAAAAGACTAAACAAACATTCCCTTCATTTGGATCATAGATCGTTCAGTCTGGATGTTGAAATACAACAGAATGCTGCCAGAAAGAAGTTACAGATTCTGACCGTTAGTCCTCAGTTATTATGTAATGCTAATATTTACAAGCCTGGTTGGTCAGAGACTTTATCCCAATGAGGCAAAAAGTTAAATACAGTTGAGTCCACCTGTAAATGTGAAGTAGATTTTTCCTGCAAATGAGAAAAAAGACATAATATACTAGTATATTTATATATTATATTTACACAT
Organism: Ctenopoma multispine; assembly: GCA_034779795.1. Lineage (NCBI taxonomy): Eukaryota > Metazoa > Chordata > Actinopteri > Anabantiformes > Anabantidae > Ctenopoma > Ctenopoma multispine. The sequence continues at coordinate 4,729,536 of JAUYWH010000002.1, forward strand.
GAAACATGAATTAAGGTCTTTGTAAACTGACACTTATGTTTTCCTGAATCTCTTTTTGCAGTTGAATCTCAGGCAGAAGAGACCGCCAAGGTGGAGGAGCCATCCACCAGCCAGCCTCTGGAGGTAAACATCACAAAAAACCCCAAAACATTATATCTTGCTATACCCTTTAACAGAACTGGTCTAATGAATTTACACTTGAGGACTGAGATTGATTGAGGTTTGTGGTAATAATTGTGTGCGTTTGTCTCCTCTCTATGTGGCAGGAGCCTGTGGAGCTGTTGGGCCAGTTTAAAGAGTTCATGGTTAAATACAATAAGATTTACAGCAGCCAGGAGGGTGAGTGACTGACATGTGTACGTGCACAGTGTACATACCAAACAGCAGGTGCATTGTGTGTTGAATTCCTTTCTGTACAAACTGAACACTGGTTCACCCCAAGAACAAAAGATACCTACACACAAACAATGTGTGTGGTATATGCAGTTCAGTGCAGTGAAGATATATAAGAGAGACCAGAGAACAGCTTCACAAACGCATGACACAACACAGAAAGGAGCCAGCTCCTCAGGACAGGACTGAGCAGTACATCTGCACCTGAAAGACAAGGGCCACACCTTTGAAAACAGAAATGCTCATATTTATGACAGTGATGACAACTGGTTCAAACAAGGTGTGAGGGAAGACTGAACAAACCCTCGTTGAATAGAGGAGGTGGCCTAACAGAGAATCAATCACCCAGTCACTGTGTAGTTCTTTCAACTCTACCCAGGCAGGTCGTTAACACTGTGTCTCAGGTGGTCACAGTGATACAAGACAAGACAGATAATCAGACACACGTAATGGTTTATATTCAAGATGTCATGTTCCTTTAAAAACACAGACCACCATGTTATAATGTGCTGTATGATTGCCACTTAAAATGTAATAATTAAAATGCATTAATGGGCAATAATAAAGTGATGTTAAATGGTTTTGTTCGACCTTTGACTCTGCAGAGGCAGAGCGCCGTTTGCGCATCTTCCATGAGAACCTCAAGACTGCTGAGAAGCTCCAGGCTTTGGATCAGGGCTCAGCTGAATATGGAGTCACCAAGTTCAGTGACCTAACTGGTGCGTGTCTGTGTGTGTGTTTGTGTGTGTGCAAGCATGTGCTTTTATTTCCAAACAGTTTCCTGTATAGAAATGTGTGTTCTGCTTTTCACTGTTTGTTTGTGCAATAAAATCTAAACGTTGAACCATTCTTTTCTTTTTGTCCAGAGGAGGAGTTTCGCTCTACATACCTCAACCAGCTACTGAGTCAATGGACTCTTCATCGACCAATGAAACCTGCCACACCTGCCAAAGGTCCCGCCCCTTCCAGTTGGGATTGGCGTGATCATGGTGCTGTCAGTTCTGTTAAAGACCAGGTAACAATAAACAGAGTTAATTATACCGAGTCAACATTACACCTACTGCTTCCTTCATGTTGTGTGTTCTGTGTGTGTGTGTTTCTTGCAGGGAATGTGTGGATCCTGTTGGGCATTTTCTGTTACAGGCAATATTGAAGGCCAGTGGTTCCTGAAAAATGGAAATTTGCTGTCACTTTCTGAACAAGGTAACAAAGACACGTGCACATACACAAACAAACCGACACTTTTAACAGTTACAGACAAAAGCCATTGTTTATTTGTGTATTTATTTGTCCCTGACAGAGCTGGTTGACTGTGATGGGCTGGACCAGGCGTGCAGAGGAGGGTTGCCATCAAACGCTTATGAAGCCATTGAGAAGCTGGGTGAGAAATAAATGGGAGAAGGAGGAAGTGATAAGTGCGACCATTCTTAAACATTTTACATCCAATCCAAAGAAATAACAGCTATTTTTTATGAGGATTATATAGATCTTCATATGTTCATCATCTCATGTATTGAAAAGGTGGTCTGGAGACAGAGTCTGACTACTCCTACACCGGGCACAAGCAGAGATGTGATTTTATCTCCAGAAAGGTGGCTGCTTACATCAACAGCTCTGTGGAACTGTCCAAAGACGAGAAGGGTGAGTGAACTGAATGAGAGGGGTTGAAGGAGAAAGGCTGAGAATATGTAAACAGAAATTCCTACTAAGTGACAAACAGTTCCTTATCCAAAAGTGACAAGACACTAAATAGCTTTAATGAATGACACAATGAGATAATTGCAGTTCTTTGTCATTGTCTGTGTCCACTGGATGTGGAAAAGTCAGTGCGAGGGAGTCGGTCTGAAGTAAAGGGCTGAATTTAATTTTCTTTCCCTTAGACATTGCAGCTTGGCTGGCTGAGAACGGACCAATCTCTGTTGCTCTTAATGCCTTTGCCATGCAGGTAAGCATCAATGCTATATTTCATCCCACATAGCAAAGACTGAATGAAGTGAACATACTTAACCGTCACCTCTGTGCATCTTCAAGAGATAAGAACAATTATTGTGTCAAAGTGCATCTTATTTTCCCTGGAATTTAATTATGAGCTTACAACCATATTTATTTCAGTTCAATTGTCTTTTGAATTTGTGTAGTTTTACAGGAAGGGTGTATCTCACCCTCTGAAGATCTTCTGCAACCCCTGGATGATCGACCACGCCGTGCTGATGGTGGGATTTGGAGAACGTAAGTGTTTTTGTCTTCGCATTGCTTTCTCAGTTCTTACTACTTAGAATCAAGAGACAGACAAATCTGTTTGTCTTGTTTATTTAAAAAAAAGATGATAATTCTGCAAATCAACATGCGGCAAACAGTCAAGTGCTGTGTGTTTGGAGGGTACACTTATTGGATTTATACTTACTGTTTTCAGGCAAAGGTATCCCCTACTGGGCCATCAAAAACAGCTGGGGAGAGGATTATGGAGAGCAGGTAGGACAAATACGACTACTTTCATTATCACATAATGCGCTGATTATTTTCTCAAGTAATCATATGAAAACTCAAAACCTCGAACAGCTGTATTGTAAGAGATGCTTTATCTCAGTGGTCACAGTGGAGTTCTTGGGTTGTCCTATACTGTAAAAAGAGAACCACTATTATCATATTGACTCATGGTAAAATTAACTTTATATTTTCCCAGGATAAGCTTATGTGTGTGTGTTTTTTTTAAACATTTTTTAATCTCTCTGTGTCATACAGGGTTACTACTACCTGCACAGGGGGTCCAATGCGTGTGGGATCAACCGGATGTGCTCATCTGCTGTAGTCAACTAAGCTAAAAATCACATATTTACACACACACAGACATACACAAACACACATGCAAACACCATAACACTACATATACCATAGCTAACACCATCTCCACACTCATATGACACACTCACATTTGAGCCACAATGCATGAAGATCAATTAAAGTCAAACACATACTAAGTCCTGCTGATGTTAATATTCTGTCAAACCAGACTAGTGTTCCACCTCCATTTACTGAAATATGCCAGCTCTGATGAAGCTAGCTTTGCTCATAAATTGTATAGTAATTTAAAATAGAATTGCGTGTGTGTGTGTGTGTGTGCATTTTATTCCATTAATAATTGCTGTTTTTTTAGAAATAGATTGCTTTTAACTAATCGTAACAGAAAATGAGCTCGTGTCCAGACTAATTGCAGTTAGATTCAATCCTGTCACTTGTCTTGGATTTTTATTAACAATGTCTGTGCTAATATTGTGATCCAGCTGAGGGAGTTTCAAATATGGGGATTTAGCAATATGCCGGTCTGGCAAAACCACAAAACTGCAATGCAATTGTAATATCTGCTGTGAGACAGTGAGAGTGAAGGGTGAATAAAAAGTATGGAAACCTCTTCTATGTGTGTGGTGTTTTTACTTAAACAGAATGAAATAACAAAATTAACCTTTATCAAGGCTTTATCAATGACTATTTTTTTTAAATCCAACTTACTAGCTTACAATACTAGCTTATAGTGTACTTATATTTACTGAGAAACCACATACTGACCCATATGAGCAGTTCATTTCATATATACACATTTCTACTGAAGACTAGCGATCTTGAATGTAACTCAGACTGAGCAACAGCAAAACTCTATTTCCCACAATGCAGTGCACTGCCACGGAAGGAGTAGGTTGTGCTGTGCCGGGAGATTTTAACAAACGAATATAAAATATTTACAGTTATGAGTTAATAATATAGTCAGACAATAATTATCAAAATATATGGTCATGATAAATGTAATACACTGCACTTCATGTGACATATTTAACTGTAGGCTTTTTCTAGAGGATCTAGAAATAAAAACGACTTTTATTGTGAAGGGAGTGGACCATTTGCATGCGGAAGTGATCGTTTGCTGTTGTTGAGTCATTGGAAAACAGGAACGCATGTGGCTCCTATTTAATGATAAAACATCTCTACGTGTCTTTTCCAACGCGATTCTCAGTTGCTGTCAAGTTAGTCATAAAAGTATTGTGCTTCGTCGAGAAACAAGTATTTGTTTCATTTTGTCAAGGTAGTTATGTAACATGTTTACGTGGAAGGGCGGAGAGCATATGTAGCTAATGCTAATGCTAACTCACTAACTTTCTTAATTTTATAAAATAAACTGTTTGGTGGCGTTTTTTTGGGGGAAAGAAAAGTATGTTGAAGGAATTTGAAATGTGGTTTGTCAATCTGAACTGATACTGAAACCTCAGAGTGAAAGAGTGACTGGTGATTTACTCACTTTTTGAGTGTAGCTAGCTTTGCGTTAATTGTCACTTTTTTAATTTGACTAACCCATCAGCTCCTCAGTGCATGATTGACTGGCCACAGTTGAATGCAGCATTGGTTTTCAGCACTTTATTTAATGAGTCTCCTCTATTCTCAGCTGGCAAAGGAAACTAAAGTCCATCGTTTATAATGTCGCAAGCCACCAAACGCAAACACGTTGTGAAGGAGGTCCTCGGAGACTTCGTCACTCCCACAGAAAATCAGCAGATCGTGAAGGTGAGCTCTGGATGAGGATTATGCACTGTGTGTAACAGTCTGACAGTTTCCTGACCCTGTCTCCATCCTCACTCTGTGCACCGACAGGTTATCAGCAGCCGTGGTAACAACCTTCATGAAGCTGTCACGGCTCAGGGTGAGACCTTTCTGGTGAGCATGCCCACGAAGTTCCGCAAGAACATCTGGATCAAAAGAGGTAAGTGATGGAGCGATATATAGATTGATGTAGAACTGATGTCCTTTACCTGGGTTAAAGTTGATTATACCTCTATACAAACATGTAGGTTAGGGTTCGGTTGAGTTCAGTATGTTAAATTCTCTGTATAAGTCGCAGTTTTTCCTGGTTATCTAGGTGATAACCTAAGGTTATCTTTAGTGAGTCCTTAAGCATGTTTAAGAGGAACCTGAGTTCTAGGCCTTAAAAATTTCAAAATAGGTCTTATTTCTCAAGTTTAAATCATATTTAGGCAAAGTAGATTATTTCAACATTAAGTTGATGTTCCTCATTAATTTTATGTACAGTAGAACTGTCTGTTTGTTAGTTTTTTTTAATTGATGCAGCAACACGTATCAAAAGTTGGGACAGGCAACAAAAGGATGGAAAAGTAAGTGGTGCTAACATGGAAAGACTGGAAGAAGATTTTGGAATTAATTAGGTTAATACTAACAAGTCAGTAACATGATTTGGTATAAAAAGAGCTTCTCAGAGTCTCTCAGAAGTAAAGATTGGAGGATCAGTCTGTGAATCTGCCCCTTCAAATAGTCAAACTATTTATTTCAGAATAATCGTTCTCAACGTTCCTCTACAAAAACGTTGAGTGTATCTGCAATTCATATTATCATCGATGAATCCAGAGAAATCTCTGTGCACAAGGGACAAGGCTGAAACACAATATTGGATGCCCGTGATCTTCATGTGATGGACGTCACTGCATGGGCTCAGGAATGTTTCTAAAAATCACCGTCTGTGAACACGGTTCGCTCTGCCATCCAAAAAATGGAAGTTATAGAAGATGTAGATTTTACAGTGTCCCATCTTGTTTGGAATTAGGGTTGTAACATTGTCTGTTTTCTGATCCTCAAGGTGATTATGTGATTGTGGATCCTATTGAGGAAGGAGAGAAGGTGAAGGCAGAGATCAGCTTTATTCTCTACAAGCATCAGATTCAGTACCTGCAAAAAGAAAAGCTCTGGTGAGTGAAAACGTACCAAAGACACATAAAAACACAACAAGCATCATTCTGTGTATAAGAAGAGCGTATCTGATGATGCCTTCACTTCCCCCAGGCCAGAGGGGTTTATGGAGAACAAGACAAACGAACAGCAGAAAATGGAAGAGAGAGACGAGGAAGAGGAAGTAAGTGACTCTGACGACGATGAGAGCGACCTCTTTGTCAACACCAACCGCTGTAACTACCAGTACAGTGAGAGTGAGGAAGAGGAGGAGGAGGAGGACAGTGGGGAAGATGATGAGGACAGACAAGGAAGGACAGAAAACGTTTTGTAGGGCAGAGCACTGAGGACCCGGACAAATGAGACAGTGTTCTTCCATCATCACAGACTGATGAGATGATCATTTGTTATGAACCAGCTGCTTCTGCAGTTCTTGATGATGAACAGCGGAATTCACTGACTGAATCTGATTCCAGAAAAATCTGTAATGTTGAGACTTGACTGAAACTGATTAGATTTGGTGATTTTCCATGTCTGGTTGAAATCATCTCTGATACATTTCTGCCTTTGTGAGAACTTAATACAAACTCAAGCATGTTTTTTTTTTATACTGACCTCTAGTGGAGCCAGCACTATAATTATACACCCAGTCAATACGCAACATTATAGGTTAATGTTAATGTGAACTGGTTTATCAAAATAAATCTGAAACCTGCATAAGAAATCTATAAAAATTGCACAAGAACAGCGTTGTGATATTTTACTAATGTTGTTTGACTTACTGTTTTACTTGTCCTCTGAAGGATCATGTAACTAACTGGGTTAATATCTGCCCTACGGACCTTTGTTAGCAGTTCTGATTTCTTTCCAATAGCAACGATGACTGAACTTATTGTCCATGTCCTACGTTTACAGAGTTCAATATATCACGTCTTAAATGTTTTTATTTTGCAGTCAAAGAACTGGAAATAACTGTGCAATAGATCAATAAAGATATAAAAATATGCACATTCCAACTAGCTTACATATACATTTCTGAGGCATTAGAATATCTGACATAATGTGAGTAGTTGATACCTTCTTCCAGAGGATCCAGTTCTACAAGAACTGCTTGCCAAGCCTCAAGGTGTGATGGGTAACTGACAGTTATATTTTTAGACGGGGCCTGTGTATGTTTTGATAACCCATAATGCCGTGAAATATTTTTGTTGAAGACCGATATTTTATTGATATTGATCTATTAGATTTCTTCAAAGATTAAGGTTTGGAACAATGCTAAAAAGTTCTTACAATATGAGATGTGGTTTCTGTGAACAGTTAAACACTGATTTTCATGAAAATGGTAATATCAAATCATTTGTATCACTTAAAGATTTATCTGTTGTCAGTAATTTGGGAAAACATAATTTCTATCATTTAAACTTTCTATACTTTCCTTTACCATAACTAATAACTGCTTTGGCTTAACATGCGTATTTAGGGATGAAACGGTAGCCGATTTCACGGTAAATCATTCTGTTTTACATTTTAATTCTCATATAAACTGTGGTCGAGTGCTGAAGAGTAAAATATAGTCCAGCATCAACCATAGTTGGCAACAGTCTCTCAGACACACAAACTACAGACCTGCTCTCCCTTCTCACTTAACTACGTGTGATCCATATTAATAATCTTAAAATAAGACTGTATTTAATACACACAGATACAGTACACTCAGGGTAAGGAAATCTAAACATGAACATGGAGATTCCCCGACAGATAATGTTCTGCTTTCCAAAAGGCTTTATTTTTTTATAGCTCTATTTTCTTCACGTTCTTCTGAAAACATTCCTCTGTGACAGATTTTAAAAACTCGTCTGTTCGGTATGACTTCAGTTTTGTTAGGACGACCACACTGTTCATCTTATGTGTCTCTGCATCCTATGACTGTGCTCCAGACACTTGAATTCTCACGTGTGTATGAAGGCTGGTTTCCTGTTCTTGCTTTTTTATCAGTACTAGTTGCTTGATGAAAGCAAAGTGTAAAAACACCCACTGAGCTTTTGCCTTTCAGACTTTTATTCTGTTTATTCTGTTTTCAAAAATTTCATAAAGGAAGAGTTAGCCACACAGAAATAAATCAGAAGGAAAGTATAATTTTTTTTATTTATAACTTCTCACATGGCTGATTGTCACATTGTTTTCCATAACACATGTGGGTGGAGACTTTTCACTTTAACACAACACTGAGAGCGGATTGACGAACGTCATAGTGGAGACAGGAGAATTTCAATAATGCTAAACTGGCTAAACCACAGTAAACGAGATCTCATCTTAACAGTGGGTACATTTAAACCCAGTTACTGTGATGATATACTGTGTACATACATACAAACATGTACATTCTTCTAGATAAATAGAAGGGTTTATATCATAGTCCACCTTTAAAGCACATGCTGCTTTTCCACAGACTAGTCTCTAAAGACTGGTAACCCTTTGAGGGAAAGACTCTTCATACTCGTTAAAAGTTGAACTCTTAAACCATAAACACAACTTTGGTCACTTCCCTACACTCAGAGCTTTTGCTGCTGCAGCTGTAACGTTAGGTAAATGTTGTGTAACGCACACCAAGACACAAAATGTCCCAACGGGCTGCAGCATTTCCAGATGTAATCTAGTGTACTGTATATATTTTAATGTATATAAATACAGTATGTAAATATATATGACATATAAATATAAACTAAAAAACTACAAACATCACAACCTCTTTAAAGAGCAATGACATTATGATTCACTGAAAACATGATCTACACATTTTGGCAGAATTGAGGTGATTAACGGCAATTTCTGAAATATCCCTAAGAGACACTAACAGCTAAATGGTGAATTGGAGGAAACAGTAATAACATTACCTTATGTAGCAAAAGCAACATCCGTAGAATAATTATAATGTTGCCTAAATTTGACAGTACACACAAGAAATAATCTAAAAAATAACCAGCACATTTACTTCTATAGTATTTATAAGCTCTATACATAGGGACAAAATGCCCCTTTAGCCTATATGAGTTTTTTTTTATTTAAAAAAAACTACATTTAATAATTTAACAGTCTAGTAGAACTGGTTTCTGTATGCACAATTATGCTGTGCATACACATTAACGCTGACCCTTTTCTGTTGCATTATTTATTGTACAGTCACATAATGCAGCATCAGCCAACTGTTTAATTATTCTCTCTTCATTTTACCACATTTACTTCTGCATCATGTGACACTGAACTTGCACACACAAAACTCACATGCATGCAGTACATATCTTATCATTTTGTTGAGAAGTGTTTGTGTAGATTTGTAATTTTAAAAACCAGTAATACACATAACATTGTGGTGGTTACAGTGGGTTACAGTCATAGGTCTCTGCAGGTTATTGTCATAGTATGATGAATGAAGCTTCAACAAAAAACACTTAAATAACTAGTTATATAGTAGTATGTGTATATATACCGTATATATATATATTTTAAATATATACTAGTAATATACTGTGTTTTTGTCCAATTTGTAGTAAAAAGAACAAAACACACTTTAAAACATTAATATTGTTTAGGACATTTGAGGTTTTCATATTGTTTAGTGTAATGAAATATAACTTCAGACGTGGATGCCTTAAGTGAATACACACGGACACTGGATAACACCGTCACCTCTGTGTAACTCTGACAGGAGCTCATCACATCAGATTATGATGAGATAAGTCGTCAGTAGGAAAAACTTTAAATCCTTAGTCTTACAGGTTTGGTGTTTTCCTTCTTGTCTGCACCCCTCAGAGACACATTCCAGCACTGTGCCTGTGCCTTTTGCATCTCCGCCCACAGTTTAACCAGCTGGCTGGGGCTTCGCTTGTGGACCAGCAGGATCGTGTGGTACGAACACAGCTCCTCTGCTTCCTTTTCAGAAAAGTCAAACGTAAGGAAGGCGGGGTGGTGGACAGGGAAGGCGTTAAGCCGAACCATACACATCCCAACATAAACATCGTCAATAGGGAACAGGTGAACCCTTTTAGACATATTATGTAGGCGTTTGGTCAAAAGGCCTGAGTAAAGCACTCCTCCCCCACCTGCATATGCAGGATAGAGACCCTTGTAGAAGCTCTCTGGGATAAAATACTTGGAGTTGTTGACTCGGCTGGGTATTGCTGCACCGATGACATCTCCAACCATGAAGCTGTTCATGGTCTTCTTCGCTTGTGGCTTCTTTAGCTGGTCCCGGAGATAAGTTATCATCTTTGGGGTGTTGACAAAGACGTCATCATCTCCTTTAAAGATGAAGCGAGTCTGGCCACAGACGCGTGAGAACCAACTCCAGAAGAGCACATCCTTTAAAGTGAGGTTGAAAAATGTGTCCTTGAAGTCCCACTGCAGAATGTCCCTGTAATGTTTACTCTCCAACTGCAGTAACTCAGAGGAATCCACTCCCTGATTCATATGGTTGTCTTTGCCCAGCAGGAACACCCTGCGGACGTATCCTCCACTGCTGCCCCCTTTCTGTCCTTCTACCCATCCCTCCTGGCCCCAAGTCTGACGAATTGCCTGCCGGTTCTCAAAGTTCAGCTCGGTTGTCTTGATGGCCAGAAGAAGCAGAGGAGGCTCTTTCTCCTCTTTTGCCCCAGCTCCACATATGCCATCTGGCTGGATGAGGGTTGTGAAGTCCCTCTTATCCATATTGCTGACAAAGTCTTGTATTTGTTGTGGTAGCTTGCCAATGTTTGTCCTCATGTTCTCCAGGTCAATGACCTTAGTGAAACTTTGTTTGAGTAGGGACTCAGAAAATCTGCTATTGCTAAATTGCTTCTTATTCTTGTTAAAGTGCAGTATGGGGCTGAAAAGGCGGTCGATGGGCAGCTGGAGACGGTTCCAAAAGGCGCCCCCATGCGGGTGTAGCTCCCAGAAAGTTGGAGGTACAGGGCCATAGCTTTTGTTCCTCAAAGCTCCCGGGGCCACAAAATAATATGTTTCTGGGCCACTTGACTGAAATAAAGACCCCGATGATCCTGCATTCATCCTCATGCACATTACAAGACCCACGTAAACAAAGAGCAGGGCTAACGTGATGCACGGGCTGCACACACAGAGACACACGTTACGCCAGCGATGGTAGCGACACCGCGCCATTCGCCTGCAAGTGCACAAACCCAGAGTTAGTGTGTGCATACACAGACAGACTCAATATAAAAAAGTCACAAGAATAGGGGAGAAACACAAGACTATAATTGAAAGTTTACACGAGCATAATTTCCTGGAAAGGTCCATAGATAGCAGCTGTTCTAGAGGAGATTTGATCATGTTCATGACAACTAAGTTAGGTCCATCTACAGTACTATGATAGATCACGTAAAATGATTAAAAGCTCCAGAATCACCTACCTAAATGGACCCGGCCCACAACTGTTCAACACTCACAAAGTCATGTATAAACGTTGACACTTGTCTATAGTTATTTGAATGAAATTGAGTTTATATGAATCAATTCTTAATACAGCTAAACATACAGTTCAAAATCTGTAAGGCACGAACAATAACCTCACAGTTATTACAGATAACATGTGCCCTGATGAGATGAGATCATCTTATTTTAGAGTAGGCTACTGAAATACGAATAAACATTCAGCATTGTAATTGCTTACCTGTTTGATTTGAAGGCTCACTCTTTCATTGAATACTGTCTTTTTATGAGCAGAGCCTGTGCTCCAGGTCAGCAATTTTTGGCTTCTTCTTTAAGTAAAATGACTTCCAAGACCCAAACATGTAATCCCAGCAGTGGGTCCGGTGGTCAGTCAAATGCTCTGGATGGATGCTCTGGTCTATCTAAGGAGACGACTGTAGTTCCTGAAGGTTTGAGTGAACGGTAGGAATAAAACAACTCCACTGCACACACAGAGACACACAGGCACAAACCCTGACAGGGGGACACACCCATTGACAGGTAGCAAACAAGAATGGCATGTTATTGCTTCAGCACTGATGAGAGACGAGCACACAGATCTGTATATGAGAGTGGATAAATACAAATATAGGGCAAACTGACAACCTTCACTACTTGTTAGCCTTTTGTGTTGACATTATAACCTCATCGCTGCACTTAACTTAGCAGCTGTAGATTTAGCAAATCAGATTTGTCTCTTCATCTACCATCTCACGAACAGGTCTGGTGGCAGACATATATCTGTCACTCCCATGCAGATGTTTATGACCCTGAAGTCATCAAGTCAAACAGGAAAAGTGGGTCTCATGTGTGGAGCGTGTACTTATGCAACACCTGGTAAGAATGAACTCCACAGGAGAGTTCATTAACACCCAGTATTCTTCTAGTTACAGATACTGAGCAGTTTCAGTTCAACCTGCTCCCTCTCTCAGCAGGAAAAGCGACAGCAGCAGTACTGCTACCTTCTCTGTGCTCTTTGTCACTTTGAGGCGATTAGTAATGCATTAGTAATTGTTTAAAGGCAAAATATATTAACATGCAGTTTTTTCTGTAGTACTCAGTTGTCCATTGATCAGCTTTCTGAAAGTCTATATTTAAATTGAAATGTATAGTCTGACCCTCTCTTACACACATATACAGTGCTGTGCAAAAGTCTTCGGCCACTACTTGATTAGTTTTACAGAAACATTATCATTTTTACATCAGGAACAACTAAAAACACAAAAAGTGGCTAATCTGTCGTAAAGAACATTCCTGATCAGGTTTTTTTGGGGCTATGAAAGGATCAACATGGCATCCAGGTGTTGTTCCAGTGTTGTTGTTGTTCCATATATATATATTCTAAAGACACTAAGAAATAAATATATATATGGTCATAATAGCACTGTATAAACGACAAAATTAACAGTAGCAAAAGATTTGCACAGTGCTGTAGATAAGGTATTATTTATGTATTTGTTTTTTGGCACGAGTAAGCTTTGAGATAACGGTTACAGTTTCAAGTTTCTTTGTTTGGAATTTGAAACTGTGTTATATGTGTATGTGTGACTGTCTTTGCTTTTTTTTCTGGCACATCTAAGTTCCACAGTGCCACACACCGGCATACATGTACATAAATAAGAGAAAAGTTCAGGAAAATTCAGATTTTCTAAGAATTTTAAACTCAGACAGGTTGTATTCAGGTTAATATTGTAGATTAGTCACAGTAATGTGTTCGATTTTATTATGTAAGGACACATAAACCTGAACGTTTTCTAAATGGTCTAGTGGAGACACCTCAGAAAAGTCTGAATCAAAACAACCTAGGGAGCTGAGACACTGACTATTACAACAGAATACAGGTATGGGTATATATATGTATTTTGATTGAAGTGTAGTTAAAAATGCTAGGGGCCCAATAAGTAGCTAAATGAAATGAAAAAACATAATTTATATTTTTTATTACACCTGTGCATTTCTTGCTGTAAAATGTCAAACGATCTGCCATGAAAGCAATTTATCTAATGAGTCTTTATTTAACATTGTGTAAAACTATATGATTATACAAACTAAATGAAATATTTCCCAAGATATATTCTGGAGTAATATTAAAATAAAAAATTGGGAGTAATCAACACAGACGTTACCATAATGTATATCTAATTAGATATATCTAAGTTAGATGCTGTCATCTAGTGATCCTGTCTTTGCGACTCAGACACGTCCAAACTAACTGCACACCTGTTAATAAAAAACATGCAACAACAGATGACAGGACTGTTTCAAAATGGTAGGAATAGAGTTTTATTTTTCATATGAAGGGGTGGTTTTTGGATTTTTCTTCTTTTACAAGTAGTATGTTTTTGATAAAACTTGCAAAAAATCTTCTAGCATATTCCAAGAATGATGGACATGAAGAGAAGGGGACTTATTGCTGAATGTTAAAATGAAGACACATTTTTATTTTTTCACCGAATGGAAAAACGATTTGCTTGCTGCTTTTTCCATGCACCCAACTACCAGTACCACTAGGACATGCAGGGGGGGAAAGGGGGGTTAGGGGGTGAGAAAAGACGAGTAGGGCAAGATTGGAGGGGTGAGGGAGGAGGGGAGAGGAGAGAGGGAGTCGGTAGGTAAAAAAGACAAAGGCAAACTGCTTGACAAACACAAATATGGAAGGGCTTTGTGTGTCAGTGAGTCACACGAGGGTTTGTGTGTCTGCTTCATTATGTATGACGTCTGCATGTACGTGTGTGCGTCATACATAATGAATGTGTGCTCCATTATGTATGACGTCAGCATGTTTGTGCGACGTGTGTGCGTATATAAAGGGCAAGGGAAGGGTACAGGGTGAAGAGAAAGAGGGTCGGGGGATGTTAACAATTCAACTAGCTCTAGAAGCACACTACCCTCACTTGCAGTATTTCCACATTGCAAATCCCAGATTGATTACAATAGTAAGACAAAACTAGCCAGACCTTTGGGTCACAAACCCAAATAATATTTTTATATATTTCTAGTATGATTCCCCTGGATCTGTGGGGGTCTTTGTCATTTTTAAGATACTTTCTATATCTGTGATCCATGCAGCTCTTGTGTGATCAAAAGAAAACAAACAAACAAACAAAAAACAATCAACTCTACGTATTAGAAATTTACTCTAATAGGGACACGCGTTGCCAGACACATTAGAAGAGTTTCTAACATGATCAGCCTACTGTTAGCTGTTCAGTATTCTTGTCTGGAAATGGGGCATAAATTCGTCCACTAGTTGCTTCTGAAGGTCAATAAAGGGTTAAAAAAGATGTGAAGGTGGGGGGGTGACGTGGGGTGGAAGGGGCCAGACGTGGAAGGGGCCAGACAGAGACAGACACATACATAACAGATCATTCAGTCAATGTGACCAAGCAAAAGAAGTTCAATCAATAAAGGTATAGGAATGCAAATCAAGGATGCAGTTATCAGTGTAATCATATACCACCATTTTGGCTGTCAGCTAAAGAAAACAAAATAGAATCAGACTCTGAAACTCGCTCTCTAGCACTAAGAACCTGCACACGGAAACCCGAAAGCGTTTTTGTTCCACCAGAGCAGAGCCATCGCTAGTGTGGAGAAAAGAGGTGGCAATTCAAGAAGCCCACAGCTGGACTGGCAAAGTTTCTACTAGGATTAAATTAGTAAACAAAAGGGGGGGGGGGTGTGGGGGCAGAGTGATATCCTCCTCTCAGGGGCCTCAGAAATCCTAGCTACACCCCTGCATCAGAGCAAACAGATGTGGTCTCTGCACAACTTTTTTTCATATTCATATTCATCACGGCCCACACAAAATTACACACATGCTCACGTACACACATACACACAACCTGGGAAGTGAAAATAAAAAATAAAAAGCAACTCAATCTCCCTCCTGATTCCAAGAGATTTTACCCACACTCCCTTCATCACGGGGAGCCACGAGCGGACGCAACAAACCTGATGGATGGACAGAAAAGAGAGTGAGGGGATGTGGGTCTGGCCTGCGGACTGAACTGTGACTGAGGTGACATGCTCTCTCTGCTTTGAGTCTTTTGGCTGTGATGTGATGGGGAAGTCCTGAGACACAGTGCGGCTCTAAGCTGCTGGCATAGGAAACGGGCGGGCTGGGCAGTCCACGGGAGGCCAGAGTCAGGCTGGATTACAACTGGATTGGTTAGGTTCGGTTTGGATTGGCAGCTCCCTGGCCAATGACTGCTCACGGAGGGAGGTTCTTACAGTGCAATGGAGCTTCTGGCAGCGTGAGGATTGGTGTGAGGAGCATGTCAGTCAAACGAGAAACCACAACCTCCAAAGGGAACGAAAGCGCCAACCAAATGAGGCTTCATGAGGTGTAGATAGAGGCATGCACACACACACACACACACACACACACACACTGCAACCACTACCAATGTCATGGCAGCACCCTGAACACCTACACAGGAATTTGGAGTCACTTTCCCTCAACAACTCCCTAACACTTTTTCACTTTTCACAGAAATAACAGCAAATGACTGACAGGTAGTGAACGAGGACATAAATGGCCGATGTGTGTTCATTTGGAAAGATTCTCCCAAAAATCATCTGAGAAAACTTCACTATCCATCTGGTTGCGTAAGTGGCTAAATGTCCCTGTGAAACAAGCACATTGTGTGGATCATACTTATGTAAACAGACACCTTTTACACAGGAGGAATCGATATTGCATGATGACATAATCAGATCACAGTTCAAAAAGAGGAAGATCCCAAATCAGAGAAAAATCAAAGCAAAAGGAAGGAAGAGGGTTGGTCTCTATAAAAACGAGGAGTCTTTATAAGAAAGGCTACAAAAACTCAATGGGACCTCCGACTTCAGCATACAGCAAAAGGCACCACAATATTATTCTATTTATCTAACTTGTGAAAAAATTGGCACGTAATTCTCTTATTTTTTCATCTCTCATAATGCTGTAAATCAAAAAACTTTACATATAAATATTTCCCCCCCATTATAAAAAAAGTCTTTGCTGTTAGCTAGTAGACAATTTTTGCTGAAATGAAAATAAATATTTCATTTGTTTAGAATATCTGTCTGTTATACAAAATAAAAATATTTCTCCTAGGTGCAGGTCGCTAGTCCACTGGTTGTGTGTAGGAGGACGGGGAGTGTGTGACGTGGAGGGGGTGGGAGGTGGCAGAGGTGTATGGGTGGCCGTTGGGGGCAGGTTAGATCTTAAAGGGGCATGTTGTCAGCCTTGGAGCGCTGTGACTGGGAACCACGGCTCTGCCCGTTGCTGCGTGTTCCCGGCCGACTCAGCCCGCGGTGAGTCCGTGTGTCCGCACCAGATGACGAACGGAACCCTGGGATGGTTAAGGGCGGGTCCACGCTCATGTTCTGCATACTAAGGAAAGGTGTGCTCTCCCCGTGTGCGTCCTCTTCCTCCTCCTCCTCTTCCTCCTCCTCTGACTGGCTGAAGCTCTGTGAGCTGTAGTCCCGTAGGCCCGCTGAACGCTGGGAGATGTGTCCATTGAGGCGGTTGCGTCGTGGGCGACGCCGGCTCCGGATGGGTTCCCGTGACGAGGCGTATTCCTGCGTGGTCTCATAGGCCTCTTCGTCAGGGAGATGGTAGGGGCTGGATGGAAGGCTTCCTGTGCTCTCCGTCAGGTAGGGTCGCCTTGGACGACGCGGCTGCCTGTATAAACTCCCATTCTAAAATGAAAAGAGGAGGAATTCAGCAAACACCAGTGCAATAAACTGTATTTATGCTGAGTGTGTCTGTTTGCCAGTGGTTTGTTTAAAGGAACTCCAGCAGGGATGACCCGATTATATGCTATAATTTTCTCATTGTGACCAAATCCCAAGAAACAAACAAACAAACAAACAAACAAACAAACAAAACAGCAGCTCTAAATGTGTATTGATTCACCACAAAGGCAGCGTTTATCTGTGTGAGAAATCATTTCTATATGTATTATTTTTGAGCCATTTGAAACATTTGTGGCTGCTCCAGTCGCACATCATGTGTATATATGTAATACACTGTACTTGTTGACGTACATCAGGGCATCGTAGCAGCGGCTGGTCGTCATCTGTGTGGTAGGCAGCAGCAGCGGGGGGGAGGGAGAGGGCGTGGCCTGTGTTGGGTGAGGTGATTTGGAAGGTGGGCACCTGGGGTGGCAGAGGGGGGTAGTGGAACTCTACTGGAGACAGACGCGCCGGCGTGGTCAGCGCCGACACGTACCTGGATGGAAAAGACGACAACCGATTATTACAGTGTCGGGATTACAAGTCCACCGATGGCAGCACACATTTAACATATCTGTGACAAAGAATTAATCTGCTTGATAAAACACACTAAGTTTGAAACTGCACTCGCAGCTCGACAATAAGTGCTCATCAAACCATTTGAGACACTCTATTTACTATTTAACACCTCTGTTGTTGTGTAGTGTTTTCAACTAAGGGATGACAAAGGAAGAAATGTCTGAATGTCAGGATGAAGAACCCACACGTTATTGTTAAATCACGTAGCTAGTAAGTATCAGACACTCAGTGAGTCCCATCCATCTGTTTTTCAACCTCTTCAGAGCCAAGACATTGGAGCCTACCCAGCATGCACTGGGCAAGAGGAGGGGACATGGACATCTTTGCCAGACAGTCATAGGGTTAACACGCATGTTGACACCTGCCTTTAGTGTTTCCAGTTCACCTCACCTGTCTGTCTTTGAACTGTGGGAGGAAGTGATGAAACTCCAGACAGAAGCTAAATCCCCGCAGCCAGCAGGCTCATGTACAGAACACTCTATCATAGGAATTTCAAAAACATCACTGAGCATCACAGCAACAAACAATGTGTGTGTGTGTGTGTGATTTCTGCATTTAACTCAGCCGTTAATGCACCGCGTTGCCACAGCAGAAGTCCCAGATTGTGAAACAGTGACTGAATCACTTTAACACTACAATTACTAATACATCATATCATCATACATGACATTCTTGTTGCAGTAAAATCTCCCACACGAAAACTTGAAATTACTTTGAAGTGACTCACAACAGGAAGACACAAAACAGACGAGCACCGCTCTCATGTTGGACAGAAAGGTACAGTATCCCACGTTTCAACATACATGATGAGTTACACATCATCACATCAAGTTCACACAGGTAATACAATACATAGCTAAATAAAGGAATAATAATCCTGTCTATTTGTTAAAGCCAGGTGACATTCTGGGATATGTAGGATGTATAAACTGAGGTTGAATGAAACACAAAATTTTGAGAGTCAAAGATTCGACACTTTAACATCTGACCTTGACACATGGTAATGAAAGTGTATAACACAATGTCAAAAACACGACATGAATCACTGAGAATTACTGCATTACCTCCACTACCAATTACAGGGTGAGGGGTCTGAGAAGTCAGGAGGTCACACAGGCAAATCCTGTCTACGAAGTGAGTGTTCAATTTGTTTTTTATTACAGAGCTCAGTTATAGATATGAAATTACCAAAAAGAGACAGTAAGTGAGCTATGACTACCCAAAAGATGTGCAAAAGCGACTCCACCTTACCAAAAAAAAAAGACAAAACAACATAAGAACAGACTCAAAACTACCAAACAAAGACACACAAGAACTAAAAATAGATGCACAATGAACACAGACACAAAAGGAAGACATAAAACAACCTACACAGTCTCTAAATAACCAAAAACAGAAACATAACAGCCAAAAATAAATTTGTCAGACGTTGGCCTGTCTGTGCCCAGGGGCCCATCTTCTCATAATCTACTCATATGTTTACATTCCAGGTCTGCATTGATTTATAAAGTCACATCAAAGTTAACAGTATCTGGGTGATGAAGTCCTCAACACATCAAAACTGCCACTTGATGTCGCCAAAGAGTAAAGCGGCCTGGGGTGCCAAAAAACAATGGAGCAAAGTGTTGCAAAGTCATGGGCAGCCACCTCACCTACCTGTCACTGTGAGGCGAGTCTCTTAGAGAGTCATAGGAATCCCCGTACTGCATTCCTGGCCCGGACGTGTCTGCACAGCCCCAGTGAGCGGCCCTCCTCGCCATGCACGCCGGGCTGCTGCACTTACTGGTTCCCACAGAGCTGGACATCCCACCTGACTGGCAGTCTGAGTTCATACTCTCTGTTCGCTCCATGCTCCACGTCTGCTCCTCGTGTCTGCAGTAAAAGGTGTAAAAGGTTACAACAGCACTGAGGAGGTAGGAGGATTCAGGGGAGGAGTGAATTCTGGGTAAAGAGACCTAAGCACCGTCAAGGCATGATTTCACTAGAGATGCACAACCCTGCATGCTGAATCTGTACTGGCGGGGATGTTGACCTTATTAACTGACTTGTGTATTATGCATGATGTGGCTGATCCAGATTAAATCCATTTTGTCAGTGTCATAATGTTTTCATTATTCAGTCACAGCAGGTCACCAACTCAGTTTGTAGACCCTAACAGTCCAAAGCCTTATGTTGGCTTAAATAAAAATGATTTCACAAGGGTCGTACGGTGAGTGTGGGAAAAGAAAACACTGGTATTGGATCAGCACTTGTCATCAGCTGATGTTATAAGAGAAGCTGCTGAAACTGGCGTATAAGGAGAAACTCTGCGAGTAGTTAGTTAAAGTTACTGTAGCTGGATTCATAGCAGGATCACAGCTACAACATAGCCATGCATGCAACATCATCCGGGGTAGAGAGGCTTACAAGGATCTGTCTCTATGCCTAGATAGGCTCTATTCACTGAGACATGTTTTTGATTGGTTCTCTTGTTTGACATGGCTCCGCCTCTTGTCTCCCAGTCAAATCAATGCACATTGCTAAGCAACCTGACTCTGCCATGCTTGGCTGCAACCAGCCACCAACACCAAGGCGGGTGGCCATGTTGTTGTTGGATCAGAATATTTTTTCAGGGCTGGAAATTCAACAGTATTTTCTTCTAAAATCAGAAAATGGCTCCAACATAGTGTAAAGCTTGTTTATAAGCAGTAAAAATACTGCAGACATTAAAAAGCTTGATGTCAAACCTGAAGAAACATCTACAGGTAGTTTTAAAAGTAACGTAATACGTTTTTTTATTTAAAATAATTAAAATAGTGACATTATTCATTACATTTGAACACTGTAACTAATAATCTGTAACCTATTACAAGTAAGCTCGACAGACAAACCAGTCACTGTGGCAAACGTCCACTGCAAGTATCTTTGACTCCAGATGTTTTCTTCCCTTAATATGAGTATATATGTATATATTTTAATATTTGTGGAAATACGAACTACACTAGAACAAGTTGAACTACTATAACATCAAAATTACATCAGCTTACTGGAAAATTTCAAACACGTAGGTTTTGATTCACCCATGTTACGAAAAACATGTTCTTACATAACCCTAGTGAAATCTAGTCTTTAGCCATGTCTGAGATTTCGTGTGTGTTTGTGTGTGTTAGGTCCACCTGGAAGCATGTGAGGCAGTGGTAGAGTGGTGCGATCGGGTCGACATTCGGCTGCCTGCATAATTGCCTGCACCCTCTGCTCCGTGGCTGATCACACACTCTGTTGTGGGGACACTTTTGGAGATGTACTGCAATAAACACATAGAAACACATTTCAACATTTCTTATTGTTAAAATAACACAGAAATAAAGCTAAATAAAACTATCAAGACAGTCCACCTTAAGTGGCATGAACAAGCTGCGGCTGTGTGGACTGATTTCAGTTTGCTCGGGTGAAATTCAGACCCAGTTTCTATGTCACCACTTTAGCATTAATGAATATCTGAGGGTATTCTGAACACTTTCACACCCAAATCCTATTTATAGGACAGCAACATTTGATTAAGAGAACTTATGGATCCGTCTTTATTTCAGAAGCACTTTAACAGAAGTCAGTTTAGAGATCACGTGTGACTGTTGTTTGTTCACGAAAACTGTGAATAACTACTAGTTTTGTAATGTCTTATTGTTATTGTTGGATACACAAGGTTAAAACAAAACCGCAGATGCTATAAATGCCATCAACATTACGCTTAATCAGTGTCTCTGTTAAAAACAACAACATATTATTATGAAACATAATACTCTTGTCTATCTGGCCAGTTACATTTTTTTAGATTGTGCTTTACTCACATCCACCATGGGGATCTCCTCAGGACCGGGCCCGGGGTGGTTGGGCCCGTTGGCCAGCATGCGGTTGGGTTGTTCCACACACTGATTCTGGTTCTGGTGTAGGTGATTCTGCATTTTCTTCCGCTGCTTCCTGGACAGATGGTGAGGATGAAGGAACAATGATGTAATTACTTGTCTTGTTTGATTCTCTGTAGCTTTCGTTACTTCCTTTACTACGATTTCTACCTCTCATCGTTGATCAATCTGAGTGACACAGGAGCTGCAGGTGAGTTTGATAAATAAATTCTCTGAATATACTTACTTTTAGGAATTATGTATTTGGCAGTTTAAGGATAAACCACTGTGTAATTTTAGATTGCAGTATTTAGATTAGTTAATATTATTGGTGTACATGGGTCATCATGGACACTCTGACTGATCTGTGGCTTCACAGCCTCATGCGTAGCAAGCTGGGATATACTGAGTACTGACACCTGTTGATATCTTTTTCTTTTGCAGAGCCCTAAACCAAATTTTTGCTCAGCAAATGATAGAAAGGTATTTACTACTGTACATTTACTCAATAACTGTATGTAAAAAAAGTGTGGAGTTTACATTATAAATGAAATAAAATAAAGGAGAAGATAAAAATAAACATCTAAAGATCATCTCACGCTCATCTTGTGGCTGTTTCTACTTAAAAAGGATCTGAGCTTTTCTTGGCTAATTTGAAGGTTTGGCACCTTTTATAGATGCAAAGTCACTTATCTTTCCCTGAAAGACTCTTACTTGGTTTTGCAGTAGGCCACCACACAAACGATGCCAACCACCAGTAGCGCCACGCAGATGCCTGTGATCGTCAGCACCCGCCTCTGGTAGAGCTCCTCAGCCTCTGAGGACGGAAACACGTGTACATACAAACACGCACAGGTTCACGCGCGCGCACACATTCATGTGTTGCAGTCATTCATACGAAACAGACAAAAATACACACACATACAGCATGAGCGCTACTCCATTGGTGGTAACTATAAATGCATTTTTCTCACTATCAGTTGCTGCTCTCTCATCCCCTGTGCTGTCCTGCTCTATCATGACACATGACCCTCAGTATTAACTGTACTACAGTAATACATTTACTGCTAAAGATGAGTAATTGTACGAGCTCATACATGTTGTGACCTACATCCTGACACACATTTCCTACACATCCCTATACAAGTGTTTTTACAGTGGTCATGAGGATGAAATGCTACAGGTGACTGGGCTTTTAATGCAACATGCCTGGATGGATGGAGTAAAAAAAGACATGAAAAAAGTGTTAACACCACAGTGGCTTGTAAGTAACATAGACGTTTGGTATTCACAAAGCTCACCACAAAATGTAGAGAAAAAAAGGAGGTAAGCTTTCTGAATATATCTGTCCTCTTGTTGATTTTAATGTACAATGTACAATCAACTTTCACTGTTAACAGAAGCCTGTACAGGGCCCAATTTAAGGTTTACCTGGTCACCTCTTACATACTTAGTGCCAGGCTGCTCTCTGAAACGTGGTTGTTGCACCTCTAACCATGTCCAGAAATGATGTCACAGAAATCCTGCAGCATCACAGCAGCGAACTGAGTTAGGTTGAAGGTAAACAACTGGGGAGCCACTAAAACAGGGTTTTCAAGTGGGTTTACCTTATTTTTTAAAGAATAATTCAGTAATTTTCCCCTGATTCCAAAATACAGTGAAAATCATAGTAACATATTGTAAAATCTGACACAAATCAGTTTATGTTTTTGTTAATAAACTTAAAACACGTCATTAAATTACTTTATAATTGAGTTCATCATATTTTGAAAATCTTCAAACCACATTTTGTGAGATTTGTTCACAGTGACGTGGTGAGGTGACAACGTCAAGCACTCGTTTGAAATACATCTCAGCACCGATTTGGACCGCATTACACTTCACCACAGGAAACTTATTACTTTTTAACAGGTTTTAGGTGATGCCATGTGAACGTCGCCTTCCTATGTAGGTTAATTTAGATTTCAACGACGGCTGTGGTGTAACACTCTGTCAGAACTGCAAATGCAACAACACAGTGACAGAGGGAGCAACAAACAGATCAGGACATGAGGGGACAAGGGAGAAAATAAAAAGGGAAAAGCAAAGTAGTGAGGAAGGAGGAAGCACGTAGACAGAGAGAGAGGAAGGGGGCTGAGAGGGAAGCAGGGACGTGTCCAGGAAAAGGCCTGGGGAGAAACTAGTTCCCAGAAACCTGGGACTGACCTGACTGTCCCCCTATCAATTATAACTGGATTATAGAAGTCCTTGGATTGTTAGTTATGGCCAAATTAAACTCCAAACTGGCTAATAATAGCTTTTCAATGTCATATACTTTCTCAAAGACAAATATTTGTTACTTTTAATGTAATTTGTACAAAAGCTGAAGCAGCAACATTGAGCAATGTATAAGCTAAATTGAGCTGTCAATTTGTCTGCTTATGGTTCTTATGAGGGAAACGTAGGCAGAATACATCATAAAAATTCAGATTATTGATAACATTTCTGAAATGTGACCAGTGTGAAGAAGGGGAATAGTAAATCAAAAACTGTCCTAATTCTACGCCTCACCTTTCCCCCTCTTTCCCCCCTCGAAAAGCTCTAGACACGACACTAAACAGGAGGGAAAGAGGGTCGCGGGAGGGGAGGGGAGCGTTTCTAAATAAAGGGCCTCTGTAGGGATTGACAAGCCTACCAGAGCCTTGGCCCGGCAATTGTGTGTGTGTCACAGGGTGCTGATACAGAAAGGCAAAGGGAAATGGGAAGGCGAGCTCGCTGGCACAGTGGAGCCAACAGCAATCGGGATTTAGGACAAGCGAGCTCTTGACTCTGACACTGAGTCAATCAAGGATAGAATAATAAGCACAGACTATGTGGTCAGGCCTTTTGCTGGTTTTTGGCAATGCTCTGCAAAAATACTCGCAGCTTGCATGTTTTTATTCGACGAGCTGCTGAAGCTAATATGCACACTGCCAAAGCCCAGAGGACGAGCCAGATACTCGTATTTATCGATGATGTGAAACATTCTCTGATTTCTGGACAAAGAACTTTGATTTGTATCAAGGCCCATTATACTGTGAATTAATTCACCTCTGCACTTTCTTACATTAATTTATCAGGTGATTTGTCTCTTAACTTCGATACCTACATGTATCTTCCCAAATTTGTCAGAGTAAAAGAAGAGAGAGCATGCAGAGGGGGGAGGTTACATGTCTTAAAACCAGGTTAGTGGGCAGGAGAAAAAGAGGGACAGGTTGAGAGAGACCCAGTTGTTTTAGAAAAAGATGGCACAATAATGTGTGACTGTGAGAGGATCTTGGCAAACCCATTAAGCACAGTAAAATAAATAATAATGTTCCATACCCATAAATTCAAATCTGAGAAGCTCTGCCAGCGCAGAAAGTTGTCGAGGTAAAAGGAAAGAGACACATAGGTCAGGTGTAATGTCCACTTTGGAGGTATTTTCATGTCCTGTATACACTTAACCAGCATATAAGTGAATTAGTGTTGTCAGTCATAGCGATTGATATGTATACGTCCAGTAACAGACATACAACTCAGACAGCCTCAGCTCTGTGACCCCCAGAAATGACAGGAACACGAAAAAAAAGACAACTTGAACCCAAACAGAATCAAACGCAAAGGGAGAAAATGAACCAAAGGCAGAAGGAAAGAGAAGCCAGCAGGCAGGAAAAGGCATGCAGAGACAGACGGACGAAGACAGCAAGACAAGAAGCCACATCACTTACTGCTATATTTACTAGACCTCATTTCTGGAGTAAACAACATTGGACAGAAATACAAAATGAAGAAGAAAAAAAAAAAACACAAGACAAAAAAGAAAAAAGAAAACAAAAGATAAAAAGCAGTGAGTTACTCTCCAACATAAAAACACAGTACAGTCGATGAGGCTGGCACAGCAAATGGGGGTGGGTGCTGTAACTCATTTGACTAATGGCAGTTGTGTGCCTCTGTATTGATTACAGCATACCTCTTGTAATGCACTTTGTCCCACTACTGCTGCGTACAGCTATTATAACCTTTCATATGATTTACAGAGGAATCATCTCAGCATCCCCGGTTTCCATGGCTTTGCATGCATTACTGGCCATGAAAAGAGGAAAAGTCAGCCAATCTCCTGTCCACCCTAACTCTAACTGCTCTACATTTTAACAGTGCTTTATGTTCGGATCATTAGAGAAGCAGGCGGTCACAAATCAAACATGGATTTGGAACAACAGAGGGTGTTTCTTCAGCTGTGCATCAGAGAGCGTCACGACGCAAAAACAACTTCACACACATTTCAGCAGGAGGACGAGGCTCGATGATGGGGTTAAAAACAGTCAGATGTTAAAATCCAGACAATGTAAAATCTGTTCTGGGTGTAAATGTGACATTACTCTCTGTGGAAACATCCACAACAGACAAACAGCACATCAAGACAACACGAAGCAACAGTGTTTAACCCCTGGAAACAGGAAGAAGAGGGTCATTTTCATCTCTGTTTTATCTCTGTGATTGCTTGGACAGTAGCGTGATGAGAGTCTGTTGAACTTCTGTGCATTGCTACATTTTTATGCACGTTTCCTGTGATCTGTAGTTTTCATCCAACGGTGCCAGTAACGTGACTAAATGTGTTTCAGTGTCACTGCCAATGCAATCACAGACGAATGACAAAACATGCCTCGTTTGCGGAATTTAAAGGAGCAGTTTGACATTTTGGAAAAACTGCATATTTGCTTTCCTGTTGAGAGCTAGATGATGATGAGAGGATCAGCGCCGCTCTTGATGGATATGGAGCTAGCTAGCTTAGCTTGGCTTAGCTTTGCGTAAAGACTGGAAACAGAGGAAAACAGCTACCGTGGCTCTGTCCAAACGTTAGGGAAACATCTGCCTTCCAGCACAAGTACCACCAGGTGGATTTAATATTGTGACTGATCGGTGTGCTGATTAGCAAGTAAATATATTTCACACAAGTGTCAAACTATTCCTTTTAATTCAGCAGCTAATCATACTGTATTAGAAGCCAACCTTAAAAATGTTTAAGAAGCATTTAGACACATGCCATAATGAGAGAATTCATCAGATGATCCATGGATGCTCAGAGCAAAAAAACAACAACAACAAAAACCCAGGTTATTGTTGAATTCACCACTGTGGGTTTAATCGTGATCACTTAATGTCAAGAAACTCAATTTAAATGAGGATCAATATTACTAAGGTACTGACCCTCAGATGAATAACCATGAGTGATGCTTTCAAATCTCATTACCGTAAGAACTGAAATGTTGAACACAGTCAAACTCTAAATCTTATTCCCATTCTCTTGCCAAATTATGTGGATCTGAGACACGCTGTAGCGTCTGGAAATGACTGGCAGTTGTTCAAAACAATGTCAGAAGGACTTATATTGTTCTCCATATAAAGCATCCAATTGTCAGTCCTGTCTCTACTCCACAAACTGGAATCCATCAACAGCACAGCGTAGAGTAGGGACTTCAGACCTTGTATTAATTGTATCTATATGATATAGGTGTGCGCTGATCACTTGTTTACTGAAAAATAAGCAGCATCAATGGACCATGTGTTGCAATTAAAGCAAATCAGTTTAACCTCTTGTGTTGCTTATCTCTGTCTCCTCTGCTTCTTTTTGTGCAGTTCTCTGGATGAAACGGCAACAGCTTAGAAATGCACAACTGTGCTGCTTTCCAGATCGTAAGATTTCAAGCAGATGAAGTAGAGAAAAAAACATCTTATGTGTAAAGCTATAGAATATCTAGATTTATTCTTTCTGGCTACCAGAGGAGCACCACAGAGGAACCAGGGGAGACAGGGAGAAGAAGGGGTGGACACAGAAGCAAGCCAACTCTCTCACATACACACATACTGTAGGTTAACTCACGTAAGAGAAACTTAACACACACACACACACACACACACACACACACACACACACACACACACACACACACACACACACACACAGTGCTCCATCCAACCCTTCCTATATAGCATGCAGCATCTCGGTGGGAAGGAGACAGACAAGAGCAAATGGACATACTGTAGAAACCGGCCATGACGGAGTTTTGACAGCGGTCCCCCGTATAGTCATTGGGACACCTGATGAAGGGAGAACAAGACACAGAGGGGGGAAAGGAGGGTGGGGGTGTTGGTTAAAGATACAGAGGGAGGATAAAACAAGAGGAAAGAAAGGGAAAGGGAAGGAGGGAGACATAAGAGAGCAGAAAGATGAGGGATTAGAAACAGCACAGTCCACTAACTACAGAGAGAGAGATGACCTGCATACCGTGACATCAGCGCCATCAATATGACATCACTGCTACAGTTAACAGACGTCATCACACTCATGAGGGTGATGTGATGGTGGGGCAGGGAACAGGAGGGGTCAAACAGCTGTTGACCTCCGGCCCCTCTCACGCACAAACACAGATGCACACAAACAAACACACATACACAAACTCATAGTAGATTATAGACTCTCTCTTAGTGCATCAGTCTCACCAAACACATGATGAAATAAAAGAGGAAAGTAAAGGACATTTGAATTACAAGCCCATTTCCATAAAAAGAAGAAATTGGATTGAAAATAGAACAGAGACAACATCATCAAATGTTGAAACTCAGTTTTATTTGATGCCAGCAACATCTAATCAGAGAATCTGGGTGTTTCTTCATTTACAGTATTTTATATAATTCAAAGATTTAGAGAATCTGGAGAAATCTCTGACATCAAACTGCTTCTACTACTAACAAACTACAAACTACTCTTTGGGCTCTCAGGCTGCACTGCATTTTAAACAGACATAATTCCGTAGTAGAAATCTGTGCATGGGCTCCAAAATCAACTGTCAGTAAACAAAGTTTATTTCTGCATCCACAAATGCTAAATAAAACTCTACCATGCAAAGAAAAAAACATATATGGTCCAGAAACACTGCTGAGTTCATCACGGATGCCACGTCCACTTTGTTAGAGAGGGAGCAGAACCAGATTCAAAACTGAAGCTGCTGTCCACCTCAGGTCCACACTTCCAGAGTGTTGTTAGAGGAAGAGATGACGTAACACAGTGGTAAACATGCCTCGGTGCCAACTATTTTGAGACATGTTGCTGGCATTAATTTCAAAATGAGAAATTTCTCAGTTTAGCACTAGTCGTCGTATGTCGTCTTTGTACTATTTTCAATCAAATACACTGTAGGTTTTAAATCATTAGAGTCTGTTTTTCTAATTTACATTTGACACGGATGAAAATTACATCGTGTTTCTATTTTTTTGACCAAATGGGAGCAATGCAACAAAGTTGTAAACATAACATTTCCTTCATCACCTTATAAAGAAAATAAAGCAAACGTATTAGCAAAAAGTTTTACTTGGATACATCACTAAGCCATTAGCAATTAATTTAGAGGTCTATGCAACACGAATACAAGTCTTTGTTTAAGTCCAACTCCTGAAAGCAAATATTTGTCTCTTTTGCTGTAAATGTTCCACTTTATTACCAGCTAGAGCTACAAAACTAAAAAGCTTCAGCTGCAAGAGTTAGGAGCTACAAGAAAGTTGGGGTGACAAAAAAAAAGTTGGGTGACACTGCTGTTTTGGTTTGTAACTACTATCAAACACATAGTCACTTAATCTAATATCATTATAAAAAGAATG
This sequence comes from Ctenopoma multispine, assembly GCA_034779795.1. Lineage (NCBI taxonomy): Eukaryota > Metazoa > Chordata > Actinopteri > Anabantiformes > Anabantidae > Ctenopoma > Ctenopoma multispine. Next base: position 4,758,953 of record JAUYWH010000002.1, read on the forward strand.
GAGCATTTTTGTTACATACAGAATAAAGATGGGATATAGAATATGTAAGCAAATATACTGCATCAGTGACTTTGTGACTTAGTTTTTTATGATGCAATGTAAAACTGTAGATGTACTTAATATACCAACCAAAATATAAATGACCTTTGCGTGTGCTTCGTAGAGTTCACTACATTTCGAGGTCAAAGTTTAATGAAGTTGAAAAAAGCAGCATAAAGCCACAGCAAGGAATCAAATCAGCGTTCCCCGTTTAGCCATGCACAAGCAGTGGGTTTGAGAGAGTGCAGCTGCACTGTGCATTGAACATATCCTTGTTCAGTTAATTCTGTGTTTGTTGTACAACATGTACAAGGTTGCTGCACAAACATTTAACTATGAAAAGACCTACATGACCAGTAAACTTGGAGACTGGCTTAAAGAGTTCCACATAATACATGTGAGCTGGTTTCCTGTTCTGTCCACCTTACTACTGAGATGAGCTGCAACAAGAGAGACTTTAAAACTTTACTAGTTCATGTTACCAGTATTTGGGATTGTTTTAAATAGCGTTGCAGTATGTACGCGTGTGGTCAGAGAGGAAGTTGTATCTGTTTTTAAAGGTTGTTCGATGTCATCTCTGATCATAGTCTGCTGCTGTAATTCTGACGGTGTAAATCTACTAAGTTGTTCTGCTCTGTACACGGGACTGATATTTCCTGATGATTACGAGCTTTTGCAAAAGAGATTCTGATGTCAATGAGATTTCCGTATTAAATGAAGCCTAACTAACCAACTAGCTAAACCTTATAGAATGAGGACATGAATAAATGTCAACAAATGTAAAAGCGGTTAAATTAAAATGTGATCTTTTCAACGGTAAAAGTAAAAGAAGATGCGCGCACACACACACACACACACACACACACACACACACGCACACACACACACACACACTCCACAGTGGGTGAGCATGAAAATGGTTGGAATAGGTAAGGGATATTTCTAGGGCATAAACAACAGCAGCAGTTTCCATGCAGCTGCAGAATGTGGTGTTTTGTTTCTGGATGGGTGGTGAACTGTCAGCGATATCATGGACTGAATATGATTCATATTCTGGCAGCAGCCATCAAGCTCACAAGACTGAAACTAACAAGTTTGCGCCTCACTACATCACAGAAACTTGAAAACTGATACACATTCATAAACAGTGGTATTTTAAGCATTTTTAATCCCAAGTATTGATACTATCATTATCTTCTATTTATTTTTGTCAGCTCTTTAAATAAAATACTAAACAACCTCATCTCAACTGAGGAAATTAGATTTTAATTAATTACATTTTTTTATTTTTAAGGTTCCATTCCTGAGATGTCTTGAGTTGTGAGCTATATTGGGTGTCACAGCTTTAACCCTGCTAAGCACAACTGATCTTATTGCTATAATTGATGAATCAACTTTTGCTTTTGCAGTCAGATGAAAAATAGGCATGTTACAGAAAATCTGATCCAACTGCAGTGCAGCACATTATACTGTAGATGAATCACAACACTTGATGGGCTTTCAGAGGTTTATTTAAAGCAAACTATTACTGAAATTAGATTAGATTAGGTCTAGACTAGGTGTGGCAGGGGAACAGCAGAGCGCATAGGACAACCAGCACGTGAGCGGAGTTCACAAGAAGGCGGAGACAGGGTGCAGGTGAGTTAAAGATGGCGGCCTCCTGAGTTGGCGTCTGCTGCGTGGTGCCTGGAGAGAAGAGAGCGGGAAGCACACCCACACACAGTTGCCAGAGAAAAAGTCCGTCTTCAATCCAAAAATCCTAAATCCAAGTCCTAGTCCAAAAGTCACAGAGAGGCAGGAAAAGTAGAGAGCAACAATCCAGAATCCAAGTCCCAGTCCATGTAGTCGGTGCAGAGGTGAGGGGATCGACTGACCAGAGAGTGGGCGTGGAGAGAGAAATGGACCGTCCAGAAGGCAGGGTTTAAAGTGAATGGGCGTGGAACGCTCACAGACAGGAAGTGGTGCTAGGATTTCAAAAATAAAAGTTTCTCAACAGGAAGTCAAGAGCCGATTGATTGACCGTTTCGATTCGATGGGTGTGGCCACATTACCGTGATTACAGGGAACCTCTCAGTCTATTTATCACAGTGATCTAGTTTGTGGTCAACACATTTATCTAGTTTAAAAACGAAGACCTTAGTCTTACCAAAGGTACTATCATGTAACTCACTGGGTATCCTTTTCTCCTCTTTCTCACCACTAAAGAGACAACTTGCATTTTGAATCAATTACAGCAAAAACCCTCAGAAGAGCCCACTCAGCAATTTCCCAGAGTTATAAATAGAGCAGAGAGAGAGAGGTGGGAGACACTCGGAGCAGAAGCAGCCCTATGCCGACAGAGCTTTTACTGTATATCATTCCTTTTCTTTCCTCTTCTCTCTCCCTGCTTCTCATTTACCCTCTTCTCTCCAACCTCTCTTTATCAGCCCATGTTCTTTTTCTCTTTTTTTTTCTTGACTGTACTCTTCTCTCAGTCCTGAGAACAAGCACCGAAAAGGAGAAAAAGCCGCCAGCACACCTTTTGTTCCAAGCATCTGAATGAAAGAAAGCATTCATTATACAAAAGCTCATCAAATCTAAGAGAAATAAAAACACAGACAGCCACAGACATTATGTCCAGGCATCAATACTAGCCTGAACTCGTGGCATTTCTAGATTAGATTAGATTAAATTAACTTTATTGATCCATGAGGGTAAGTTTGGCATTTTCAACCTATAGCTGGGAGTCAGACCGGAGTTCAGTAACGGAGATCAGATCAATCCGACAATGCATCTGCAGCACTGAAGACAAAACTAAAACAGGTTGAAGGAAGCACAGAGTGAAAATGGGAAAGTCTGTATGTGTTGTGCTCAACATTTTACAGTATAGCATTACTTAAGATTTGAGCAGATTCTACGTTTCTGTGGCTGGTGCAAAAGAACTTGCAAAACGCCGCCTCCAATTTCAGGGATATTAACAATTATTGCTGCCTGCCAGTGCCGAGCGGTACACTCATTTGGAGCAGTTGTGCAGAATCAGGAGTTTCTCCGTGTGTGTGTGTGTGTGTGAGAGAGAGTGTGTGGGAGTGGGGAGGTCTACATATCTCTGAAATGAACAAGCAGTGCAGACAGTCTACAGACAGCAATCTTATTTACATCCTGTTATTCACTGGCCCCAACAGACAGGCTAACAAAGGATGGCAAAGCTGAGAAGCTACAGTAACTCTCTGGATGCTGCTGACTAGCATGCTGCTACCTTGCTGTAGTTTCTTTACATATCCAGTAAGTTCATATGTAACACAATGATGCAATGAGGCTTGTACAATCCTGCACTGTAATCCTGTATCCCTAAACGGCTAAGCTCACAGTATAGGCACCCTTGCAAACATCCTTGTTTTCTGCTTGTCAGCATCATTAAAAAGATCCTGATTTATCCTTCAGCAGTGACCGGAAAGGTTCATCAGATGCGAGATAGAGAGAAAGGTAGAGAGAGAGCAGAGCGGGTGAGCACAAGGATAGAAATACTGAGAGAGAGTGAGAGAGATGGAAATAAGGTAACAAAGACATGAAGAGTTCAGATCTAGATCAGACGCCAAAGGAGCTAAGGATGGCAGATAGCAGATACATCCTCCATACCAACAAAGTTCTTGATCAAGCAACTATATACACCATCTGTTATCCACACTGTCAGGGGAAGTGTTTGTTACACATCTACAAAACGACCTAGTTTGCAGGGCTGGTTGGAACTGAAAGAGTTAAACCTCCAGTGCAGAGAATATCCAGTTCAAAACGTGAAAAGCTAACGATAACCACACCACACGAACATGTACAAAAGAAGCATATTTACCAGATAATTGCTGATATGATACAATTATCCCCTTTACTCCACTAATGTACGATGCTCAGTGATACAAGTTGTGTGATATCACCAATATGTCGACTTATATTTATAATATCAGCAATTAATCATGACATCATGATGTTTGTCTTATTAGATTTTGTTGTAACTGTAGCTTGCGACATTTTCACATCAGTAACTACCTGATTTTTTTCCGCTCTCTGCAATAAGTTGACAGTAACACAAAAGTGATTCATCTACAGTATCATCCAGATCATCAAAATTTGTGTACTTGTTGTTCTAAACACCTACCAGTCTGGAAGCTCTTTCCTGGGGAAAAAAAGTCCTCCCACTCACAGGAAGTGATGCATTTATGTTTACAGACTGATCTCAAACAAACACTAGAAAAAGATCTGGATATTCAGCATGAGCAGTGGTTGCTTTAATCACTTCAGGTCTAGTAGCAAAACTATAGCAACACTGTTGTTGTATTTCAAATCCAGCTTGCCAAGAATGGACCATTAGTTTGTCAAGCTGTCTCCTCCCTTTGTGGGACAGCCTGGTGACACGCACAGTCACAGAAGAAAGGAAAGGAGGAATAAAAGGGAGGGAGACAAGGCAAGGCCTGAGCTTTATATGTACTCAAACTACAGAACATACACTTTTCTGAAGAGTAAAAACACACATCTACTCGTTTAGTAGCTGGAAAACAAATAATAAGAAATTGTACATTGTTTTTTTTTTGTGAAAGCTGTGAGAAAAAGAAAAAGGGACATTAAACTGATAGTATCGTAGTCGTGTTTTTAGTAGCACCAAACTTTAAAGTAGTAACTTTAAATAACATGGACAATGCATTAAAGTATTTCTTTTTGATTTTGCTTTAGTAAATAAAACTTGTGCTGTTACAGTTATTTTCACTAAACACTGGAAAATGCTGCAGCCTTCAGCTCCCCCACATGATCCCCTGCATATGGTCAACTGCACAACTGTGAAGGACAGATCTGCTCATACACTAACAACACTACCTTTGGACTCTCCACTGTTAATGTATTAGTATCAACAGATTATCAGTTGCTTGGGATCAGTTTTATTATGGTACAACATTGCAATTCAGTTTATACCTGCAGTTAACTGTTAGGGATCAGCTAAGTACCGTATCTATCGTATCTGCTAACAGTAGCTAACGATAAATGAGGTTGATTATAATTGTGACACTGAACAAATTCATAAAATGAATGCTAACATAGACTTAACAGTGCAGCCTCAATACTAATCTAATAAGTGGAACAATATGAATTCAATGCAGTCCCAATCACTGTTTTTCATGATGAGAATGTTGATTGTTTCAATTAGCACATTGGTAACAGCATGTAAAATAATTGCAGTTAAATAAATAAAAAATGTATTTTCAATTCTGTTTTTAACTTCATCATTGTTTATAAGACTTTGTGTTACTGAAAGCATTTTTGAAACATGTTGGTCACAAGCAAATCTCACTTCATGCAGACAAAAGTGATTTTCTCCAACAGAGTCTGGACTTATCCGAGCCATCTTTGCAAAAAACCCTTTTTCTTCTAGTAAAAACTGACAACAACAAGCCCATAGAGAGGATATGGACAGGTGGGTGGTAGGTGGGGAGGGTACAACCAGGGAACAGAAGACAGGGTAATGCACTAACCAGTGACTCCGAGACCAGAGAGAGGCAGAAAGAGACAGAGGGAGAGAGGGAGGGAGGGAGGGAGGAGAGACAGGGGGAGTCATACACAGAGATGACTGAGGGGACGGAGACCAGCCGAGCAACCAACTTACTTGCAAGACAGCTGGTTAATACCATGTATGAAGTAACAGTCTCCACCATTGACGCAGTAGGCCTTCTCCGAGTCGTTGCAGCGCCTTGCGTGACTCACACCCGGAGATGGGGTGGTGGTGGTCACTACAGTGTGTACACACAGGAAACAGAAAGTGCTCTCACCACTTTGTTAAACTAGGTGCACATATATCACTACAATTCAAATCACACTATGCCGTGATGTAAAATGTGTAGAAGGGTGGAAGGATGTGTCGTGTCTCACAGATCTGCACGCTGATTATACTCGTGGCGTTTTCTTGTCCTAGTGAGTTTTCAGCCACACAGGTGTAGTTGCCAGAGTCTTCCACACGGACACGACTGATCTGCACTTTAGAGTTTTTTCTTCAGTGAAGGGAAGAGAGATGCAGAGGCAGAGGAGAGGAAGAGAGAGGCGGGTGATACAGAGCAGATAGAAAGACAGTCAGTTATTGTCTCAGAAAAGCAGCAGACTCTTCTTTGACTGATCAAGAAATGTTCTATTAATTTTCCACTCAGATAAACAAGAATGAACTGATCGTCATATACAAATGTTTATCGTGAATTTGCCAGCAGAGCTTATATGTACTGTACAAGTATGACTGTAGCCTCAACATCTGTTTGGGCTGATGGATGTCTCAGTGTCTGTGTTGATGAAAATATGCCACTACATAAATGTTAGGTCTGCATTTGCGCAGCAAAGCATATTGTAAAAGCAACTTTTACATATTAGAATTGCCAGCAGACGCTTAGCAACGTTGACATGTGTTCTCAGCTAATGCGAGACTGAACCAAAACAGTAAAGTTGTGAGCCACGAAACCAAAACAATGAGCTAAAATGCTCCGCGGCGCTGACAGCGTTGCTCTTTGTGAAGCAACACACCTCTCATTCAAGGTGGTTGTTTGATTCGCCGTTACTATAAAAACATTGTTTAAAGCAGCTTTAACCTGTAGGTTAACTCACCGTAGATTTATTTTACACTTTTCTACCAGTAGTCGCCTCTGTAAGTGTAACGCACTCACTTGTTGGTCTTTATTTTGAGGTCTCTGCCTTTCTGCAGCTCATGCCCATCCTTGTACCAGCGGAAGGAAGGACTAGGATTCCCCGACGCCTCGCACTTTAAATACAGCTTGTCTCCTTCCATCAGAGATTGGCCTCGCATCTGCCGCAGCTTAGGAGCAGAAGCTGGACAGAAAGAGACACAGAGAGATGGAAAGTGAGAGAAAGACAGCGAGAGAGATAAAATCAAAGCTTGCATTAATGAAATTAACTAAAGACATTTAATTAATACATCTATACAGCTGACTGCAAACGTGTGTTTTTGTGAGTTTATTTGAATCTGCGAGTGACATTTCAAAGTTGGTCATCAAAAACCTGAAACAGGTCAGAGTTCACATCAGACGTGACAATAGAATGGAGGGAAATCAATGATATTTAACACATGTGCACAGACACAGACACACGCACAGTATAAATCCTAAAATGCAAAGACAAACTGACAGCTTATAGAAAAAAAAATCTTGCCTCAGAAACTCTGCAGTAGATTTTGACTCTGGAACAGTGTGTGTGTGTGTGTGTGTGTGTGTGTGTGTGTTCACGTTTGTGTGTGTTCGCGCATGTGCTTTATCAGTCTCAGGAGAGTTTCACTCTCTCTCTTCTCAGCTTACAAACTACAACAGACTGCATCACTGACACCGGCGCAGGCAACACAAGCACCCAGAAGCTAAAGCAAAGAGATAAGTCAGCACCATCTCGTACCATTTACACACATACACAGTCAACGAAGCACACAGCTGTTTATGTGCAAAATGTGGGCCTAATACCGGCATGTGAACACACACACAAACACACACTCAGTATTGTAGTGATAGGACATGCTTGATCAACTGCAAGGCAACTGTTGTATAGGCCCACAGCTCCTCGTAGCACTGCTGCATCTTCTGCATCTTAATAAAAATGTGCACTAGATACTGTACATGTGGAGCTTCCTGCACTTATATAAGTGCTGGCAATGTTGTGAATTATATACAGCATAGTGAAATTCATGTGCCGCCTACCTGTGAGGTTGTAGAGCTGTCTGAAATGTAGTTGTTATGTCATACAAGACATAAAGCCCACATTTTAACAGGGTGTTAAGATAACCAGTGAACAAAAACACAAATTAATGAGTGTTTCCATCCACCACTGTTATGCAAATTGTAGGAGTTGGCTCACTGACATAAATAGTTGGTGGAGCTCCAGTTGGGGGCCATTAAACCAGTGCAGAAAGAAATGTAGAAAACATCATGGAAATACAACCCTGTTTTCAACACTCGAGGCTCTGGGTAAAAAGTCGACAGTTCATATATCTACAGTTCATGATAGAATTTAAAGATTCAGACAATCTGGAGAAATCCCTGTCTACTAGGGACAAGGCTGAAAACCAGTCGTGAATGGCTGTGATCTGGGGGCCCTCAGGCAACACTGCACTAAAAACAGACGCGATTCAGCCCGTGCAGTGTAAATCACCGTGTGGGCTCAGGAAGACCTCTGAAAAATACTGTCAGTGAGCACAGTTCATCACTGCATCCACAAATGCAGGATAACTCTACCATGTAAAGAAACAACTAGGCAGTAAATAAGGTCAAAAAATGCAGCCGCCTTCTGCAGGCCCATCTCATTTAAGATGGACTGAGATGAAGTGGAAACTGTCCTGTGGTCTGATTAGTCTGTGAAGGTGTGTAGGTGCATTAGTGCACACAGCATGGGTCATTTGCACATTAATGTATATAGGTTTTGGTTTTTTTATAAATATACATACACACTCACTAGTGCCCCTACAGAAACATGTACAATCTGTGAATAAAACAAGCATATTTACTCTTCGCTCAAGTTATGTGAAAAATACAGTATCCACATATATCTTGGGAAATGAAGTTCCCATTTAAAAAAAATCAACATACTCATTTGGGGCTTGGGGAAAGCCACACACAGAAAAGTAAAGTCAGAATATTACACAAGTATAAGTCAATGGAGGAAAAACAATACAAACACGCAATGGAGCTGAAAAGAAGAGCCTCCATGAAGTACTCTCCAAACAGCTTGCAGTTATGTGAGTTAGATTTAAGCATGATTTTTAGACTCATAACAGAACAAGCAGTACATCCTTAAATCCAGTCCTTACAATTTGTGAGATTTAGTTTCGTCACAGGACTAGAAACACAATGTCGATGTCTAATTCCATGTCACACCAAGGTAAGTCATCTCAACATTACCAGATGCTGTTCTCTGTCTCTATCTCCATGACTCCCGGCTTGTATTCAGTTATAGTAAAGACAAACACTGACAGTCAGTGTCATCATATATTTGTTTGTTATAATTTGCTTGCCCTCTTGGCATTTTATCAAACGAGACTCCAGGTGTTACAGACTCACTTAGAACAAGATCCATAGTTGAATCACTGTCCTTTCACATGATGATATGTCAGCTTTGTGAAGGATTGAACTTTTGTCTCTTGCTTTCTTTTTTACTCCTTACACAACTATTTTTGGCAGCTTGTATCTTGTCAGCAGTCAAGTGCATCACTATGACTGCGTCCAACGAAGAGATTGCGTGAAAATGTGAGTCTTATCTTTGAGCGTAGACTCACCGGGTGCTTTTGCCTACCTGGTGTTGTCAACAAAAAAATCATTAAAACTAGTTATTTCCCCCTGTTTCATAAAACTGTAATCAGTCACATCAGGTGGACAGTACAGGTCGCACAGCAAAAATCACATCACTTTAGTCACCTTTATTAACCAGGTAAAATTTTGTTGAGATTACAAATAAGATTGTCATGAGAGCCCTGGACAAGACAGCAACGTGATCATCGTAGTTTCCTCTGTAGATGATCACATAATCACTATGACTAGGATGTACTGATTAAAATTATTATGTCAAACACCTACAGTATAGTAAATCCAGTCAATGCAGCATTAAACCTATGTGGCTGAGCTTTTTCTGTGCCCTGCATCAGAATGCGTTAGATGGAGGGCATTAAACAAAACTTCAATCAGTTACCAGAATCCTTTATTATTATGGCAAAAATGTATAAAGTCAAATGTCACCGGTTTAACTATACACTCATGACAAATTGTTTTCTATAGGATAACGAGCAGCCTGCTTGCTTTTTTCATCCAGCATTTAGCTGGATATTCTGCAGGAGACAATGAGGAAATCAGGGATCTATAATTTAATAATAATGTACCATATGTGGAAAAAGATGAGGCTTCATTGTAGGAGGGCTTAAGGCCAGTTCTAGCAGTACAGATTTGACATTTAGACTCACGATGACAAAACACCCTTGAGAATAATAATATGTGTTTGTATTATACTTTTCAAAAGCTCACAAAAGTTAGAAAGTGCTTGTATTCAGTAAATACATCGGTAAATACATTAGAAATAATCATCTAGTAAATTAACTAGACTTGCTACCATACAAAATGCTGAAAATATAACAGCAGGACAGTATGTATGGATGCAAAGATATTAATTTGACCTTTTATTTAAAAGAAATGTTTTATCATCATTGGTAAAAAAATAATTTCAAAGTCTGAATGAGAAAAGCTGTTGTACTACAAAGTTACTCTGCACAAACTGCAGCTGTTAACATATTTGTATCATTTCACTGTCGCAAGGCAGCACACCAAAGAGAAAAAAAGACAGCATGATAGCTGTGACTTCTGCAAAACCTGGGAGTTCATTTAAAATATGTGTGGGAGAAAGGGAGAGTGGTGTTAAAATGAAATTCACTTCCTCACAGATTGGAATATTTTTCTAAACCTTGGCAAAACACACGCACAAGAAGGAGGTTAAAAAGCACACAGGAGATGGAGAGGACGGCCCGTTTGTTCATAAATCCAGTGTCCAGTGTTCCTTCTGTCAATCTATTAATCAATCCTCCAAACTACCTCAACCGGTCAATACAATCACATTTGCAGGAGCACTCACTGCTGCTCACGCTTCTAAGCCACAGATGCACATGATGCCAAGTCGACGTCAACATTTTAGAAAATACCCTTATTTTCTTTCTTGCTGAGAGTTACATGAGAAGGCTGATATGTCTCTCATGTCTTTTTGATAAGTGCACACTTAGAGCCAGTTGGCTATTAACTTAGCTTAGCATAAAGACTGGAAGAAGAAGGAAAGACCCAGCTTTGCTCAGTCCAAAGTCCACTTTTTGTTATATGTAGTTTAAAAGAAAAAAAAAGAAATGTAAAAAAAAACTATTATTATTAATAATAACATTTGAACTTTGTCAAGATATATTGTATATACAACGCATTACCATGTGTTTCCAGTAATTCAACATTTCCCAAAACATTGAACTATTCCTTTTCCTATTCCTTCAATCAACATCATCAAGAGCAGGAAATTTAGGCAAGAAAAAAAATCTTTTTGTTTTATTGCAATACATTGAAAATGCTGAAAACTCATGTGACTGGACAAAATTTTACCATTTTGAAATAATTGGCAAGTTACAGTGTCATCAACCACAGAGAACACAAAGAAAATCAAACCCTTTGCCCCAGAAATCACATTTACATACTACTAATTTACAACAGAATGTCTTTATATAAATTAGGTTACTATTTTTTAACCTAGGAAATGTACCAACATCAGAAAACGTTTTTGACAAATACTTCTGTAATTAAAGCATGATAAACATTTTAGCTTTAAGTTTAGTCACTCAAAGCAGTTGACTGCCTTCCAAAGATCATCAGCTTGACAATAGATACAACGTGTAGCAAATATTAATTTAACTCTATGGTCACTAAAATTTAAGCATAACTTGATTCCCTTTCTAGAGTCAGTGTCTGGTTTGTCTGTTCTGGGCTACTGTAGAAACACAACATGGCAGCCTCCATATAAAAGGATTAGTCTAAGCTGAAAAAGATTCAGTGGTTGATATTTTCAGGTGATTAAACACTAATCACAGCATATTTATGAGTACTAAATTCAATTCCTGCTAATTGATACCTCTAAATTTTCAGCTCATACTGCCCGTTTAAACAGTGAAGAAGTCAGTGCTGACTTAAAAACACAGAACAAACTTGTTGTATATTTTATTTTATTTGTTTATTTATTTTATATTTTAGGAACAAAAGCGTTGCATCACCTTAACTAGCTTTTCTGACTAATGCCTAAACCTTGTTGTTAAATTCATTATTTTTGTATGCTACCAACAACAGGTCTTCAGGAAATATGCAAAATGACCTCATCTAAACACATTTGAGTGTAATAAAAATCTATTTGCAGTAGATACCTTCACATGCTATGATCTCATTTGCATTTTACTACAAAGCTAATTAGACCAACATAAATAGGCTTTTAGATGAAAATATCCTCAATTAATTAATTAGTAACTAGCAGTCAAACTCAGAAATACATGCTTACACATAAAACACAAACCTTTTTGCTAATTGGATTAATAATCCCATTTGTTTCCAAATCAAACACAATTTGTAGTAGCCAAACTGAAAAAGAAGACAAATAATTTTACTGGTACTGTAAGAAATCCTTGAAAGGAAGGTGATTATTTTACTCTGCTGCCACATTTCTTGTTTTAGGAATAATACTACATTTTAAAGCAGCTCCACTTAACCACCATCCAGATGAGTCTGAGGTGAGACAGTCAAGCTTTTATGCAGGTAAGTGTGGAAATGATTAGTCAAAGTCAGCCTGAAGCAGCTGTGAGTGGTGAACATGGTTACCAGTGAGCTCATCCCTCTCTGGGACTCTCTCCTCCGGCAACATAAAGGTTTCTTCATTCCAGCTGAAAACCGGAAGGAAATTACCCTTCATGGATGTGACATCCACATTTCATGGGTGTGACAGTGTCGGATTGATTGAATCAAATCCCCACCGAGGTTTTAGCTAATTTTAAGCATCTGACTAATTCTGTAAGTCACTCTGGGTATTCAAACACCCTTGTGAGTATGCCCTTCATAATGACTGATGCTCTGAAATGATGTGTTTATTGTATGGTTACTGTATTTTAATCAGGCATCATCAAAGACCTTTTAGTCTAATGTCCAAGTGAATTAATTTTAAATTAAAATCAAAGATGATGAGAAGTTATTTTAGACAGCATGATTAATACATGAATAAACAATTAGATTATTATGGTTGACTCTTTAATTACTCATAGATTTAAAAAGCAGTAAAACATATAAACGGCCTCCCTGCTCACTTTACTGATGTCGCTTGATGTTGTAAATGCTAAGGAGGAGAAATCGTCTATGAAACATTCTTCAATTGTATGTTTTTTGCTGAATCCATACAATCTCCATTTCCCTCCATCATGTACAGTTTTTTTTGCAAAACATGAGGAGTTTACATTAAAATAAACACAACAGTGATGAAAAAATACCACAGAAAACATGTCAAAACAGGCTTCTACCAGCCAGTTTTTCCCGGGTTCAATGAGTGAAAATCTATAAGAAATCCTAAGCAGCTTTTTGGTTGCACACCTGTGTTACCAAACACAGGTAAGACAGAACAACAATCATGCTACGTGGTAAAAACATGGTGAATTATAAATATATATATATTATAAAAATATTTACTACTTTAGTAAGAATATGCAGGAATGTTTCTTAGTATGTATGTACCATGTGATTGTAGAGTGGAATCTGCTCACTTAAAAAAATACTTATGCCATTAATACTATGTCATGAGCTATAATCTAAAGGTTTACCAAAATATGATAATATAAAATTATTAATTCAGACATGTTATATCTATAAAAATATGCTATTCTTTAAAAATGGACAAAAGAAAGCCATTCATGTGGGGATATTAATTTCCTAACTGTTTTCAGGTAAATACTTTTAATATACACTGTTAAGGAAATAAAGTCACTTATATACTGAATGCTACTTCAAAAAAAATTCAGCACAACCTTTTAAACTGTCAAGCAGAGTTCTTATGACAGGTAATGTGGGCTAGAAAAAATGCGATGTTGCATTAAAATATGACATCTACCTTAAAAATTGTAATAACGTCCACAAGAAAACTGTATTTACTTTCCCCTTTGTGTGTGTGTTACCTGTTGAATGATCAGCAAATAGACTGGAGAACATCCAAGTTAACTAATAAATTTAGCAGATCCTGACAAAATCTCTTCCGAGAGAGCTCATAAAAAGACTATTTTTGGAAGCACTGCTTGCAACCAAGTACAAATTTAAAAAGAATATTACAAATACAACAAATATAATTTTTAAATTGCCTTAATTTGGAAATATAGTGTTTGCTGCTGAGATTTTGTTTAGTAAGAAATTATTCTTAAGACTGTAAACATAAAAAAGCAAAACCCGCACAATAATTTTCAGTTCAAAAGAGAGAACGAGAGAGAGGGAGAATCTGAAATACATGTGCATGAACATAATTAGAGTAGATTCACACATCCCACACAGTGCAGGCACCAAGCAAACCATAACAAGCCTAAATCTGCAGCTGCAATTTACGCACAGACATTTTCCACAGCGCTGAGAATGTGTATGAATGTGTGTGAGAGGAGGAGGAAACGTGAACATAAGGGTCGCACACATGTGCACGTGTTTTTCATTCACTGCGTCGATGGGCACATGTGAATATGCATTCATTGAGTGTGCGCGTCTATGTGTGTGCTGTGTAAGTTGCTGATCCAAGCCTTCTGTATCACTGAGTGATGGGAGAATTCCTCAGTGGGAGCAAAGAGGGATGGGAGGGCAGGGGAACCACAAATGGACAGCAGCGTCTGTCCAATAGCCTGTGACCAGCCTGTTCCACTAGCCAATCACACGTGACCAGCGCTCTACGTCCATCAAGAGGTCCTTCTTTCAAGGTCAGCTGATGCTCTCTCCCTCCTCTCCTCAGTCTCTCTATCCAACAAAGCAGGCATCAACAAAACCGATTTAATTTCTTGCTAAGCATGATCCAATAACAGACAGCGATATGGAAGCCAAACCAATTACGTGTGTTCACAGACAGGTATGACACCCCGCGAAGGCACGGCCGGCAACATGCCTGCACACGTGTGCTGAATGTGTGTGTGTGTGAGTCAGCTGACAGACTAGAGAGCGAAGAAGCCTAGTACATTCATAAAATGTACAACAACGTATGGAGAGGAAGCTGGTGTGTGTGTCATAACACACTCTGTGTAATATATTTGTGTGTGTGTGTGTGTGTGTGCGAATCAATGTGCCTGCGTGTGTGTTCATGTATAAAAGAGATGCTTCTTCTATCTCATCCTCCAATCAGTGTGATTTCTGCAGAGCACAGCTGTCACCATGGTAACCAGGGAGGGTGCAGGAGATACAGAGAGCAAGGATGTACAGCAGAAAGAAAAGGGGAAAATAAGATTGAGAAAGAGTAGGAGAGAGAGTAAGTGTGTGTGAGAGGGAGGAAATGGGGGTAGAGTGCGAGAGACGAACATTGACTGTTGAATGACAGCAGTCACAACAGGCCTTAATGCAGCATCACACACTAACCTCTGCACAGCAGCTATACCAAGCACAGGGCAGCCTCTGTGTGTGCATTGCAATCAGAGAACACTTATCAGTGGGAGTTTGTGTGTGTTTTCCTGTCAAATCCACATTTGATGGAGGAAACCATGTGGTATGTGAATGTGAGTGGACGTGTGTGTGTGTGGTTGCAAGAGTGATCGTCAATAAAGCATTCCCTTCCTCCCCATTCTGTTTTTGTTGTCACACACACACACACTGACTTGACCTTGTCAGTCATCACTGGTGTTGAACATTGTTCATTTGGCTGCAGTGAGAACTATTTAAGTATAAATACACCCTTCAGATTCAGCAAAAATCCGTTGTTGTTTTCTTTAAGACACACACACAGCTGCACATACAGAAAGGCTGTCTTCTGCTCTAGATGTACAGTCAGGGCTTTTGTAAAAGATAGAGAGAAAAGGGAGTGGGTGTGAGAAAGCCAGGAAGAGGGAAAGGAAGATTCAGGGAGGTTCGACTGAGAATATGAAGTGTAGAAATGGAGAAATAGAAAGAAACTGAGAATATATGTAATATATGAGAAAGAAAATTTTTATAAATATTTGTGTGTCTAAGTCATAGTTGAATATAGACAGACAGACAGACAGACAGACAGACAGACAGACAGACAGACAGATAGATAGATAGATAGATAGATAGATAGATA
>JAUYWH010000002.1:4774904-4825295 GCA_034779795.1 Ctenopoma multispine
GATAGATAGATAGATAGATAGATAGATAGATAGATAGATAGATAGATAGATAGATAGATAGATAGATAGATAGAATGTGCAGAGTTGGTAATGAATAGTTAATGAAGGGCTCGCGGGCATAACGGTGGGGAAAAGCTATTCTCTCTGTCTCTCTTTTCTCCTCCTCTCTTTCTTTCTGAGCACTGGGACTCGTGTGCAAGCCATTCTGTTCCCCACCTGTCCTCCATCTATCTTTTTTCTCCCCCTCTCTTCCTGCCCCTTCTAAGACTTTCTATTCTTTCACTCCTCTCTCACCTCTCCCTTCCTGTAATCCATCTATCTTCCCTCTTCTCTCTCTTTCTCACCTCAGCCTCCTTTTCCTGTTTTATCCATCCTGCGCTCTCCACCCCTCGCCCCACCATTTCTCACCTCTCATCTCTCCCATCAGCACCCACCTCCCCCAACATGCACTCACACCATTAGCTGTAGGCTTGTAAAGCAGACTAACAGACACAATTCACCTGATAAGGGGATTGAAGCATTGATCTCATCCATCCTCCATGAGGAGCTAATGTTTCTTTACAAGAAAGATGTCCCACTGTCCGTTGAGACAGATGCTGGTAGAAGAAGATGCCCTTCTTCAGCTTAGAAAGTCAAGACAATAATGGTGAGATTTAATTATTGTGGTGTACCGCATGGTTCTATCCTTGGTCCCATTGTCTTTGTCCATAAATATTCCATTAGGTTCCACTTGGTTTGCAACTGTTTGCTAAAATAATTGGTTACAATGTCTACATAGATGACACACATTTTTGATATATGGTTAAACTACATTCACTGAAAACAAAAAGAAACAGACATTATTCATAGGGTAGAAGGCCTAAACAGTGCTTTAAGCTTTTATTAGTGGACAATAGAGAGCTAGGAAATTACATGCAATAAAGGCCTCAGTTTCCATCAGATTTAAAACAGGAGCATTGTGGTTCATGATTGGTGCCCTTAGCCTCTGCTGTTATCTTAGTAAGTTAGAAGAAAACAACTTTCCCGGTAGATGGCCAAATAATTTAAAAATGGAAGTCGGAGTTGTGTCTGTGGTATGCTTGACATTGCTTGCTACCCATTAAGATGATCAATACAAAACCAAAACCAGAGAGTTGCATGTTCATACGTGAAATGTTCTCCGTGTTTGAGTACATTCATTTGTTGTGGTTGATTAACCTTGTAAAGTAATAAAAGACAAGAAACAAGTGATCATGTCAGTATTTTATGTGCTATGTTCTGGCTTCACCCTTCTGTGTTTGAATGTTCCAGACAACATGAACATACATGAAACAGTATGAAGAAGCTACTTTTTACAGTAAGAGGCTCATGTGCAGTAAGTGTTTTAACTTTAGTGGAGCAGAAATGTCTCCTTTGTTTGTACATATGGCACAAAATTACACATAGTATTTCAAAAATAAATTAAAGTCTCACTAGCCCCTTGGCCTTTTGTTTGACTGGCACTATTGCGCATAGAAGTCCCACTGGCTTTTCCACATCCACTAAAAGGGACGCAGTGCACTGACAAAGGTTTATTGAGGATTAAATCTGCACTTGGCATCTTTGAATGTTGGCAGCACCAAAGAGCAGTGAGAGGAACTGGTTTTTAATGCTTGAAGCTGATTTCCCAGAAATCCTGTAATGTAACCTCAGTAAACTGATCACTGGATGCTCTTTTATTAGCTGGTCAGCGTGTGATGCTTTTATAACAAAGAGGCGACGCACAACAAAAGATTTGCTGTGAGTGAGCCCAGTGTTGAATAGATGGACTGCTCTTTTACTGCTCTTGAAGAGACAGTTTGTATCTCACTTTTAAACTGTGTTTTGTCATTTCCAACTGACCATACTGTGCACTTTCTTTTAAACAAATACAACAGATCACTCCAGCATAAATGAAGGAGGATGTGATTTAGGCAGAAATATGATATTATATTATTTGAAATATGTATGCAAAAGAAAGGCGACATTTGACTCCTGACTTAATCTTGGTCAGAGGAAATTAGGTACAGTGATGCAAAATTAATTATAATGATATAATGATCAGCTTTAGTAATAATTTATGAAACGCAGAATGGGAAAAAGAAAATAGACATCTTATTTTAAAACATGACTGTTAGGGGAGCAGAAGCAACACACGCATAAACGCACTGAAATGTATGCATTGGTTTCCAGGGGAGATGTGACAGAGAAATGCCTGACACTAATGAAGACAGACAGTAGACCTTAGTGAATGAGGTTAATAAAGGTATTGACATCATAGACCACTGAGAAGAAGGACGACAACCCCGACAACAGCTGAATAAATGATCATACCTATGCACCTTAAACTACTTGCATTTAAACTAGGGCTGTACGATTTGGTGAAAAAATCATATATATGATTATGATTTGCAATATAATACTCTGAGTTTTGAAAAAAAAAAGTAAAAAGTCTACCTCAATTTATATTTAATTTAAGTTTAACAAAAACAAAAGAGATGTAGTTTACAGGGACAAACAATGGAGATAAATGATTGTTTCAGCTCATTTAGGCCTATGTCATGGCAACTGGACGTCTTTCTTGTAAGGCTGAAATGCTTCGTTCTTTATCGGAAGACAAGAGCTTCAGGCCAAAGCTTCACTCTGGGACCAGCTCCCCTCCACACACACCAAACAAAAGAGTTGCTGCCCCAGGAGAAATTCTCCTCACAAACTAATTTCAGCCATTAACCTATATATATTATACTATATATTATACTACCTATATATTGACAAAAAGTCACTAGATTTCTCACTAGATGTTTTTTTTAAACTGCCAAAGTGGTCTGAAAAGTCGCTAAAAGACCAAACTGCTACAGCATGTATATGCCTGAAGAAATACATAATATTATGGTTTCAAATCCAATACTAATTGTTAGTTGTTTCTCTATTTTGACTTTGCTGAAATAATAATTTCAGCTGTCATGTTCGTTGATGCGAGTTCTAAATTAAAAATAGAGATTCAGAGCATGTATTCTTCTTCTGGCCAGTGACAACATACCGACTGTAGACAACTGGGTGAATTTTTAACCTATTTTAAACCTATAAAAATTGGCTGTTTAACTAATAGTATTCTGTATTCCAACAGTCTATCTTGTAGATAAACAATAATATTTATTGCTGTAAATATTGTAGTGCCCCAGTAGCAGTGGGCAGTGGTTTTTTTTTTTTTTTTACAGATTTATGTAGGACTATGTGTGTTGACTGTTGCTTTATGCTTTAAATAGATGAAGTCATTTCATTAAAAAGCAAGTTTACTGTACTGTAACTTCCTTCCTCTATTTTGTCTAACTTTGACTAATTGTATGGGATTAATGACGTAAATGCTCCTAATGTAAATCTACTGTTGTTTTGCCTTGGTGCATGTTAGAACTGAGACTTAATCAGAACTGAGAGCTGTTGAATTTGACCTAATAACAAATAAAAGCTGGCAAGAAAAGTTAAAATATCAGTTCATAAATTATATTTGAGACAATGGACTGACAACATCTTCTCAATTAATGAGAAGAAAATCTCAAAGGTAAATACTTCTAATTCTGTATAAGAAAAGATGTTCTCACACAGAGGCATAAATAGATGACAAAACAGCCATATCAAAAACACAGTATGTACCACATTCCTATAATAGTCCACGATAACATCAAGAAAGGCAAACGAGGACATTTGGAAGACAGATGAAGACGCTCTATTTGTCGCCATCAAACATCGCCACAACAAAGAGAGATAAAGATAGCCCACCGTTTTGAGCTGAAGATAGTCTGATATAGAACCAGAGGGATGTTTTAACCCTTTTCTTTCCAAAGAAATGTTTGCAGAGCATCTCTCTCTGTTTCAGTAAAGCAGGTTTATATGAATGTTGACAGCCACAGTGTTGTGCCGAGTGTCTTCTGCTAAATGCCTTGCTCAAAAGCAGTTACGAGGAAAGAAAGAGAGCAGCTTATGAAGCCAAATCCAAAACGCTGTTTTACAACTTTGTAGATGTTAGGCATTTGCAGACCGCATGCCAAACCCGTACAGTCTGGCTCAGCAGGAAAAATGATGGCAAAGAACGTCAAAGATTAAAATGGCTTTCCAAGAAAAGAGAAAGACGTCTCAGATTTATCAAAACAGTGGCAAACTTTTAATGTTCAAATGTTTTATCTGGAATGCCAACTGACAAGTTCTTGGCATAAACATTTCTAATTATTCAAATCGGAATCTGATGCATAATCTAATTCTGTGGGAAAATTATCTTAACTGAGAAACTGAAAGAGCATCGGCCAAATCCATCCTGTCTGAAACAGGCACTTTGCTGATGCAGTGAGGAGGGTGTGTGCAGTTGCAGCCGCATGAGTGTGTGGGTGGTGTGTGCAGTACATTTTCATGTGTGTGCTTTTATGTCTGTGTGTGTGTGTGTGTGGGGGGGGGGGTGGGGTTACACAAAGACCTCTCTCATTCACAAACTGAGCCATGTGGCATTGCTCTGGTCCCTTTAAGAGGCATGTGTTGGAGTTTTCTACTCAGGCTGACTGCTAGAAAAGATGAGTGCTGATATATTATTCACAAGCAAGGAGCCGCACACACACATTCACTCTCTGACACGCTACATAACTGAAGGACATGTACAAGAGTTAGGCAGTCGTGAGTGAGCTGAGGCACAGAGGAGTGCGCTAATACACACATCGATGCGCAAAGATGAATAGTGTAATGTCAGGAGAACATAAAGGAGCGCTCACATGGCCTATACCTCCTCCCTCTGCACACACACATATACAAGCAGGCAGTAGAGGGGAGAAATCCTCAGCCTTCTGTTATTCAGCGTGCATAATTTATAGCAGCCCCAGATCTCCCTGCTAATGACAGCACACTGGGGCATCTGCAGCACAGCAGCAACAGCAACAGCTAACTGGTATGGCTCTGTGTGTGTGTGTGTGTGTGTGTGTGTGTGTGTGTGTGTGTGTGTGTGTGTGTGTGTGTGTGTGTGTGTGTGTGTAGAGAGAGGTTTAATGCTCTGTTGAGACAAGGACACTGAGAGACAGAAGGAGAGAAACGGGATAGAAAAAGACACACAGAGGGTGTCTGAAATAGACACAGATAACACAACAAAGAGGGGGAAAGGATGAGACAGACAAGTGAGAGACCTCCCACAACACACACAACCACTGATTCAACCAGTGAGTCTGATGCATATTCATATTAACTAACAGTATCTACATCAGCCTGAGTTCCACATTTACTCTTTCTGTGGAGAGTAAATGTAAAATGCACCACGCATTGTTCACAGTGCAAACAACGTGAGCATGTAGTTCACATGAACAGAGGAACCAGAAAATCAAGGTTACGTCTCTGCAAACACTTCCCTCTCTCTCTCTCTCTCTCTCTCTCTCTCTCTCTCTCTCTCTCTCTCTCTCTCTCTCTCATCACTGACTAACAGAGACTATTGTTCAGTATGGAGCTGAACATGTTATAGCACCAGACGAAGCTATAATGACCGCATCAATTCACCGGGATTTGGTTTAACGACTTGTTCAAGGGTGTGGCCTTGGATATGTTTCTCCTGTTGCAAGGATTGTTTTGATGTGCTGCCCCAGAGCAAAAAATCTTCTTATTCTGGGATTTGGAGATCAATGCCACAGTGGTTCTGCCCTCCAGCTGCTGCACACACTGAAGTGAACCTCAGCTCAGAAACAGCAGTGCATGCTAGCTGAAAGAAACTATACTGCTGCTGACGAACTTAGACACACATGCAAACATAGGCTGGTATTAACAGGTCAGAGAGTCAGTAGCCTCATGTGCGTCATAACACTTTACTACCACTACTCACTTTACTTTATTTATCCACTTTATTCACAGCTTTAATATGCACACACACATTTGGATACACTGACTTTCTATTTTGGTAAAGATTCAGAACTGTTAGTTGATCATGTAATAGTTACCTTTGAGACCATGGTCCAAATTGTCATTTTAAAGGAGTAGTTCAACATTTTGGGAAACATGCGTATTTGCTGTCTGAGTGTGGGAGTAATACTGTAATACTGCCAAAAGCATGACTCTGTCCAAGATGAAAAAACGTGGTGACCGTCAGACACAGTCACTGCTCCATCACACACTGTAAGTGACCCCTAAAAACACAGAGTTGTTTTTACACTGCTGTCTATCTGTGCATTAAACCAGGTATTCAAGTTTGTCTATTGGTGACAGTTGGTAGACGTATTCCTTTATACCTTGAAAACCAGACTTACAGTTTTAAGTCTTTGCACTGAGCTAAGCTAACCCATCTGCACAGTGATCCTAGATATATTTTTGAAAATAAATCGAATACTATTTCCCCAAATGAAGAACTATGTTCAGTATATCATAATGCTGAGGTGAAAAAAACAACAACACATGAATTGTGACCTGAGACTGTGGTCGCATTGTCAGAGATCACCTTCGCATCAGATCCGGGATCAAATCAGATCTGATTTGAGAAAAAAAGCTGATTTGGTTTATTCACTTAGGCTCAACTTCAGTAATATGAATGCAGCCTCAGTCCTCCCATTTTCAGTTAGATAAAGATACCTAGGCTATCGCTGGAGGTTTTACAGTGTGCATTATTGCAGCATCTATTTGTAACCACAAAGCTAAAGATCTCTCCATCTCCTCCCTCCCTCCCTCACTGCTTTCTGTGTCTCTCCTCCTCTGCGTCGCTGACTGACAGGAGGGCAGGCAAAAGCTGAACCACACACTTCAGCTACAGTCAGCTACAGCAGGAAGACAGAGGCGGAGAGGAGTGAGAGAGAGTGAGAGCGTGAGACTCGAGGTATGCAGCACTAGATACACCATCAGTGACAGGAGCATGTTTGGGCATCAGACAAAGCTATTTTAGGAAGAAACTGTCAATGTATCTCAAAAGGCACGCCAACAGCAATGATCACAGAAGACCTACATTACACTTCTGACTGCCTGGGATGTGAGATACAGTGTAGGATTGGTCTTGTACTTTTTAACAGGGGGAGTGTGAGCAGTCCTCACACTTCAGTTATTTTCACAGAGTTAAACAGAGAAAGAGTAGAGACGAGAACGATTCGAATCAGCAGAGACATGTGGTTTTTAACTGTGCAGGACAGAACAAAGGCTGCTTTATGCTAATCTCTGTTCCAATCCTACACATAATGTCAAATGATGATTCCAAAAGTTGCATACAACATAAGATTTTTGGAAAACATAAACACCTGGGTCCGTTGCTTATAACTTTGCACAACTGTATCTCTCTACAAATGTACATATGCCGCAGCAGGAAGTCTGAATTAAAAGTTGAAAAACAGTCTAATAACCAGTTCAAACATTTATCACCTTATAATTCCCACCGTATTATCACCGGTATTACAGTTAACAAACATAGGTCTTTAAGATTCAGCCAGTCAACCTGATAGGTGCAGGACGTCCTGAAACATAGGAAGCCAGATAAAGTGAATGTAGCTCCTCAGCTCCTCTATTCTTATTTCTTTTATGATTCATATAATGCCAGGAATACAGTGTACTGTAATACTGTCATGGTAGAATAAAGTCAGACAATCTGCTGTGTGCTTCATTAAAGAACTGTACAGCTGCCTTTTCTCTCCCCATTCACTTCAGTATGTGATATCAAATACTCTCTTTTGCTGACTTATCAAAGTGCGTGGGAGCGGACAGGTGTACCTTCAGTCATCCAACAACATCAAAGCAACATTCAAATAACAATTATCTGTTAACAGTCACAGCTAGATTCAGCTATGAACCTGTGCTGTTTGCTCACAAACACAGCACATTACAGTGTCAGATATACTGTAACTGTCAACGTTTCCGTAGACAGAAATGTGTCAGACAATCACAACCACTGGAGTGAGGATCGGTTGGGCTCAGGGTGTGTGTGTGTGCTGACACATCCGTTACCAGCCTATCTCTGAGCTGCAGTTACTTCTATCTATCCATCCAGGCTGATCACTGGCCAGGAGTCCTGCTCGGCAGTAGGTCAATCACCTGCTACTCTGACGTTACTGCATCCGTCTGATGAGAAGATCCACTGCGTTTGCTACAACAAATCTACAGCACTGTCCAAAAAAACTATTTGCACTGTATAATCCTTTATCCCTTAAGTGTGCGAGCGGTGCTAAGCGCACAAGCAGACACGTGAAGCTGTGTTTCTGTCGCAAAGACAGTCGCAATGATTTGATATAGTTTTTTTTTAAACAGGTCCCCACTCAACTTCACCAGAGCAGAAATCGAGTTCTACTATTTTCAGGTGTTCAAGGCTACTAGATGTCAATGTCTGTTTAGAAAAATGAGATTTAATTGATTGATATTGTGTAATATATATATTTGGATGGAACGTTCCTTTAATATGGTGACTCTTTCTCCACATACACTTTTCAGTGGCACTTCTGTGACTGGTTTTACTAGATGAGTCCAGTCACTGCTGGGCATGAAACTGATGTGACGATGCCGTGATGACAGTCAGAGGCTACTGTGCCACAGTGCATCTGTTGTGTCACCACACACAGTGAAGTATATGATTAGGTTGTGTTTCTCCTCGCGTCTCTGACTTCTGGTGTGCATGTGTGTGAATGTTGTGCTTCAGGTGAAACAGCTCGGAAGTGGGTATCTCCTCTCTTGAGCTTATCCCTGTCTGGAAAAAAAAGCGTTTTAGACGGAAGCGTGATTGCAACAGCACTGTCATAAATAAATGACTTGATAATTTTAGCTTGTCACAGAGGTAAAAATAGAACGTCACGTTGTTAGCACAAATGCTCGATGAACTCTTTGTTAAAGACATCTGAGTTACTTCCTACAAAGATTTAACACTTTCCTGACCCTGCTGGCTCGAACATTACAAAGAATGATGTTGCGTTTGCATTTGAAGAAAAGAAACCTTTGTTTAATCACACTGCTCTCTCATTTGTGCAGCACTGAAATCGGCTACTTCCTGTCTTTGTTCTTCTCCATTCAGGTTTACCACAGGACAAGCAGGTGATTTAACGCAGTAGTGGATGCTATGAGTTACAAAAGCAGTGTAGCACTTTAAATGATGAGAACATAGAGATAGTTTGCCAAAAGGAAAATCATGTAAGGAATGCAGCTAAGAGACTCAAGAGCCATTGCAACTAGCAGACTGAATAATATGCAATCTACTGTACATACATCACACGGTCTCTATGAGCTGGCCCTTATTCCTGAAAGACCTCTGGTAAGAAATAGGTCTTTCAGTGTATCTGTCCCTGAGAAATGAAAAAGAAAAAGCAAAGACTACACGTTGCTTATCTTAAAATTATAGTCCCAGGTCTTTTTTTTATTTCATGTGTGGTGTTCGGACTGTTGCACTTACATAAAAAGCTTTCTACAACAGCTTGTGTTAAAGAGACTTTCTCACAGGCCTGACCCGTTGCTGCACACACTTCCAGCTACTTCTCACAGAAATTTTAAATTTTTAAAGTCATTTTAAAAACCAAGTGCTACAGGACTTTCTCTCACTGGCGTGCCGAAAAAGACAATTTCAGATATCCATGGTGGAAACTGGCAACAATTTGCAGTGTTACCACCACCCACAGACTGTCACTGTAGTCAGCACGGGCGCAGGACTTTGCCACAATTTCTGAAACGAAACACCAATGGATCTGACATCTAATGCTAGCTGGAGGCAATAACATAGAGTTTGGAAAGGAGGTTACTTGAAGATAGGGTTGCTGTCCCTGATTCCCCTCACATGCTTGGCCTAAACTCTATCTCTTACTGACACACACTCACAGGAGCTGCTGCCCTCAGCTTCGTTTCCACCATTAGTCTCTACAAGCAGTCTGCTTTACTGTAACGATGCCATGATGCAGTTCCAGTGAACTTTCATTGTTCAGTAATCACCCGGAAAAATCAGACGTTTAACCACATCTGTCTTCTTTCCTTTCTCTCACACACTCTCACTCACATGACACGCACACACGCATTTACTGCCACGCTTCTCATTTGATTATGGGTGACCGGGTTACGGAGAACTGGAGCGTCAATCGGCTGGAGCGCATGCACACGTGTAGGCACACCGACACACCGTGTAGACTGCACGGGTGCACGCGCGGCCAGAGAGCGGTGACTGTCTCCTTACATCACCATGGCAGCTCCACTGGCCCTTACGGTGCAGTGTGAGTGTATGGCAGGTACAGCGGAACAGCCTTAAACTTACCGCAGTCCTCGCACAGCACTCTCTCCACATCCTTCTTCAGCTCCGGCTCGCTGGCGTCCACAGGGGCGTACGATGCCTTGAATACCAAGGGTTCGGCGGTCGGGTCCATGAAAAAGATATATCTGTGGTCTTTCTCCACCGTGGTGCACGGGGCCTCCGAACCGAAGTCCCCGACGGTCACGAGCTGCTCCCTCTCGAGGCCGCCGCTGTTGACGGGCCACACGTCCAGCACTTTGACATTCACACTGTAGGGCTCCCGGGAGGAGACGTTCTCCGGGGAGGAGCGCACCTCGCCCTCGATGACCACGGCTGATCTGTACGCCTGGTCCTGGAGGGAGTTGAGACTCGGGGCGTAACAGGCGAAGGAGACCCCGATGACCAGCATGGAGAAATGCACAGGATCAAGCCTCATGCCGTCAGCCTGTGCTGTGCTGCAGTGCTGCTGGGCGGCGGAGCGAGCTGGAAGAGAGAGACGGTGGAGAACGGGCTCCGGCAGAGCAGGCAGGGCAGAGCGGCAGACCTTGTGGAAGTGTCCATGCCATCTGTGTCTGCCGCTGCTTTCCCCATACGGCTGCTGGCCTCGGATGGGGGGACACACCAGCCTAGGAACCGGAAACGGCCCGCTTCTGCATGCTTAAAAATGTGATTGCTGCATTCTCCTTCACCAACCACCCTCCCCCTCTTATCACCCCTTTTTCCTGAAAGGCAAAACAAGACTCGTAAATTAGCCTCTTCTCGAATCCAGGGCTGAAACCCTCTCTCTCTTCTCTCTCTCTCTCTCTCTCTCTCTCTCTCTCTCTCTCTCTCTCTCTCTCCAGCTAATAGGCTAGCATCGCATGGGTGGGCGCATTGCCTCTCTAGAAGGAAAAAAGCATCTTGCGCGTACAGGGGAAACACAAGAAATCATACGCACACGCACACGCAAGGTCGGGTCCTTTATCCACTTATTTCGACCGTCAAAATAGTCCCAGCTCTGCAAATCCGGTAGTCAGTAAGCGCAATTTAAGAAAAGAGAACATAAAACCGTAGAGGTACAGACTGACAGGATGAGATAGCAGCGGTTATCCGGTGAGGCGATGCAACAGTAGCGCGCACCCTCCAGCCGCGTCCCCTGCGCCCCTCATCAAACGCGAGCGGCTTACGTGAGCAAACATCACCTGCCCGGTCACTGGCGTCGGCTCGCCACGTCCTGCGCAAACACCCTAATGACCCGGGCACCCACAGGCACAGCGACCCAACCGGCATGTGACCATGCCGGCCGACTATATTAAACCTATGCGGGTGGGAGCTAGAAAATCACGCGCGCAGTGCACAGACACGCAGCATAGAGTGCGTCTGTAGCCAAGCCCTGCACGGCGCCCACTGTGGATCTCAAGTGCAAGAGGTGCAAGAGAGGCTATAGGCGACTGCAACACACACTGCGGATAGTTGTTGCGATGACTAACGCTGCGAAATTCTCTCAATGGATTCCTCAGGATGGCGAAGAGAGCAGAGACTGTGAGACTTCACATACATCCCGCTGCACGCTACAGGAGATCACATCCAGATCCTAACATTTTACAAATATTATGCCAGTCGGTGCAGTTCAGTAATACTTGGGCTACAGTACTACAGTTTTACCTACTGTACTGCAACACGTGGATGAATCAGTTGCCCTAACTGCTGGTATCATGTTGGAAAGACAGTTGCACTAAGTCACAGTTAATAAAACTTTGTTTCACTCAGTACATCTCCACCAATGGCACGGGGCATTTCTTAATATGCTTAGGCTTTTTATGGTGACCACAAGTATCCTCCATCTTCTCCTCACTGGCAAACTAGTCCCTGCCTCCATCTCTGTATCCATCAATCAAGCCATTCATAAAATGTGCCTCTCCCTCCCTGTCAGGATCTGTGCGTTGTTTGCTAGAGGTTCAACAGCCTTTGAGAAAGGAATGAGTGAATAAAATGTATAAGATTTTATCACAGTATGCACTTATATTTATATTTTGTCCTCGTCCACCTGTTTCACCATCAGCGGGGTCAAATCAGGGACTCGTCTCTGTCCATGGTGCTGAAAGGCTTGACAGGTTTAGTGCTCTGTCCCAACAGGCCAATCTCCTGAGACCTCATATGGGCTGAAGGACACAACCCAGTTGCTGCAATGAGCGTCTGTCTCCTCATTACATGCATCCTGTAATACATCATCCTACGATGCAAAGAGTCAGCTGCTTTCAGTCAGAGGTAAAATTAGTGCTTTAGTAGTGTGTGCTGTCCATGGTGCTAAATGCTATAAAATGTGCAGGTTTTATCTTTTCAAATGTTGATGGCTCTACTTAACAATGAGTGTCGTTCCAGTTCACCACAGGATTTCAGGAGAGACATACATCCTTTCAGAATCTGTGATCCTTCCAGTGACCCACCCCTACCACTTTCGCCATCCGCCCACTGCCCACACAATCACCAATCTGCTTCTGCTTTATTCACTCAGCCATTCATGCGTTCATTAAAGCCCCCATTCAGAGACCAAACGCGCACAATTCAAGAATTTCCAAATTAGCCTTGAAAGCAAATCATTTGTTGATAAGGCGAAGGGGAGTTAAAACCGATTCCTGCTGACTGACCAAGAGAGGACTGCCACCAATTGGCTCCTGATTTGTGCTGAACCTGTGGGAATCATCACAGGGTCCCATAATGCATCAGCATTACAGCAGGACGCTGATAAAGACTGGCTACTCATGACACATTTTCGAATTGTTCTGCTCCACTGTCCAGGTATACGCTCATTCTGTGGTGCTAAAATGCACTGGTCTGGTTGACACAGCACTCTTTTTTTGTAAAATGTGTCTTTGTAAAATCCACCTTTCATTTCCAGGTTAACATCTCTGCTTTTACCAACACAGCAGTCAAATCGAATTTGTGGTTAAATTGATGTCAGGACACGTAATTATGTTGCGCATGATGCTTATGTGTTCTGCAGTATTCAAACAATACTACAGTGCACAACAGAAAAAATATGGTGCCAGACAATCTTTTCTCATTACATTAATTAACATTGATCATATGTACGTCTCCTATCTGAGGTCTTGAAGGCAGCTCAGGAAGGCTGCCTCAACTTTGTAACCTCACCTGGGATGTTTGGTTGTTCCTACGATGACCTTTAAATTCAGAGGTTTTAATCCATATAATGCTTAAGAGTTTCCCAGAGCCCAGGATGATGTCTTTACATGTATTTAGTGCAAAGTGTTCAAAATGTTAAGTTTACAGTGGTACAGCACAGAAAAGCAACACATGGCCTCATTTTAGGAGCTGTACCCAATGAAAATGTTTTTAAGATTAAGGCCTACAATAATACTTCAGCAGTTATCAGAGTAGGTGCAAGTTAAGTAAAACAAAATAATACAAACGAGATCAATATTATTTTATATTTTTAAATAATATCAAATTAACTGTTCATTTTGGTGGTTTTCTACCTTAATGACTTTAAGCAGAACTTCTACAGTTCTGACAAGTCGTCGCCTACTGTTCTTTCCACTGATGAACCTCTTCAAGCCCATCAACAGTTTGTGGTTGAGCAACAGTGTCTGATCACAGGGCAATGATTCATGATGCTTCACAGTGTGTCAGCCCCCTCCCTCACACTCCCTCACAGCCATCATCTGCTGCTCATTCACAAATCTCCTTTCCCACAGCTCTCTCTCTGTGTGTGTCTGCTCTCACTGGGACCGACCGGTTCCGGGGTCTGTGGTGCTGAAACCCGCCACCAACTGTCCATGGTGCTGAAACACCCAAACCACTGACCAGCAGGTATGACTGTGTGTTTCTGCGCAGCCGTTTATTGGCTGTTAGTGTGCAGACAGTTGTGACCTTTATGTGCGTAAATTCTGTCTGTTCATCCGTCTGTGCATGCTGATGTTGGTACTGCAGTGCTTCGCGCTCACATAGGTGGGGGGAACTTTCACTCGCAATATAAAGGCTTCAATAAAACGTTGTGAAAACAGCGCGAGTGTCTTGAACGCAGCCCGCTCTGAGTACAACAGTAACACAAACTACATTTACTTTCATTTTTTTCATCCTCTTCTCCTCTCACGTCTCGCGATAGAGCGGCGGAGTGCTTTGACGGGCAATCGAGGTTGCAGCAGGCAGAGGGAGACGGTGGAAGGTAAAGCAGGGAGGCAGCATCATGGCGGACAGAGACAGTGGCAGTGACCACGGAGGGCCCACCGCAGGCCCCGGCTCGCTGCCCCCGGGCGCGATGGGCGCCATGTCCCGGCTGCAGCATGACACCGAGGAGCTCGCCTCCAAGCGCGTCGACATCCAGAACAAGCGCTTCTACCTTGACGTGAAGCAGAATGTGAAAGGCCGCTTCCTAAAGATAGCCGAGGTCGGCGCTGGGGGAAACAAGAGCCGCCTCACTCTCTCCATGTCGGTTGCCGTGGAGTTCCGCGATTATCTCGGGGACTTTATCGAACATTACGCCCAGCTGGGCCCGAGCAACCCAGACATGGTGCAGGATGAGCCCCGGCGGGCGCTGAAGAGCGAATTTCTGGTGCGGGAGAATCGGAAATATTACATGGATCTGAAAGAGAACCAGAGGGGGCGGTTCCTGAGGATCCGACAGACCGTTAATCGGGGGCCCGGATTGGGAAGCGCACAAGGCCAGACCATCGCTCTGCCGGCGCAGGGTCTCATCGAGTTCCGCGACGCTTTGGCTAAACTCATAGACGACTACGGCGTGGACGAGGAGCCGGCGGAGCTCCCCGAGGGCACCTCGCTCACGGTCGACAACAAGCGCTTCTTCTTCGACGTGGGCTCCAATAAGTACGGGGTCTTCATGCGGGTCAGCGAGGTGAAGCCCACATACCGGAACTCCATCACGGTTCCCTGCAAAGTGTGGTCCAAATTCGGCAACACCTTCTGTAAATACGCGGAGGAGATGAGAAAGATCCAGGAGAGGAGTAGAGAGAAACGGGCCTCCGAACTGCTACCTGAGGGCCCGCACGGCGGAGATGACGGCGACGACGACTGACGCGGATTTTAGGGGAGCAGACATGAAACAACCAAGACTAAACTGAACTCTGAGACGAAACGAGACTTTTAACTGTAAATTAGAAAGAGAAATTTCCAAGGGAATCACCCCACACACACAACCTCCACAGACATGGCAGCACCCCTGCTGTCTCCTCGCTCATTTTACTGGATGTCACCCCACTTACCACCCATGTAACAGTAAGCCGCTGCTATCAAGGAT
The DNA here is from genome assembly GCA_034779795.1 of Ctenopoma multispine. Taxonomy (NCBI): domain Eukaryota; kingdom Metazoa; phylum Chordata; class Actinopteri; order Anabantiformes; family Anabantidae; genus Ctenopoma; species Ctenopoma multispine. Next base: position 4,790,342 of record JAUYWH010000002.1, read on the forward strand.
TGAACTGTAAGATATGAACTGTTTCCTACTTGATTTAAATGACAATGAACAGAGTGTTTATATCTCTATCGATGACAGATTTTGCACACATCAAAGCTATTTCGAAAAAAAAACAACAAATGTTTAAATGTTTTCAAACTGGTAATATACTAAGATTTAATCAAAAATAAAAACCAGAGGTCTATTAGATTAAATGGCAGTCTTCGTGTAGAACGAATATTTGACATCAGCACAAACAAACATATTATGGACTCTATGAAACCAAAATCCGACACCAGATGTATAGTTTATTATAAAGGTACGCAGAATAAACATGAAAGCGCTCAAAAACTGTATGAATTGCAGAACGCAGCAATGCAGGCCTGTAAACACCTGTCAGCATGCGTGTAAAGCTCCTATTTTGAAAAAAAGAAGTTTGGCAAAGTAGGCTATAGTCTTTAATTTGACCTAAAATGTAGTAGGCTAATGAAAGCATTTCTATCATGCCGTTATGGAAAGGTTGACACTCAAACGTTAATAGCCTATTTTGTGCGCCTCAAACCAACGGGATAAATCTATCTCTGAGCTACTATATTGAATATCAACCCTCTTGCACCATGTCCATATAAACTTAAATGAAAAAAGTGCTAACTTAGATGTACTAATTATGATTTTGTGAATCAGCTGTAAAAAAAAAAAAATCCTTATTAAGATACCCACGTTTTCAGTGGGTTAACTTTTTCTTTGTTACTCTGTTGGTTTTTTTTTTCCTCTTGGGGGGGTGGGGGGGTTTGGGGATGCAAGAAGATATGGTCCACTTATGGGAGCGCAAGGCGCGTAAACAACAACAACAAAAAAGGAAGAAAAAAAAACAACAAAAAAAGACGCGTCTGCGCAGTGCGAGGCAACGCATCCTCTCTGACGTCATTACGACCCGTGCCTTATACACTCCACTCGTTTACGTGTTCTCACGTGGATGGTCTGTGACCTCGACCGCTGTACGTTTTTCATTTACGAGTGCTGTTATGTAGGCAGAAATATATACTCACCAGGGCTGTGGTATTCCCACCCCTGCAGTGCGTGGAACATGGGTGGCAACACCTAAAGTAGGCTGAGAGGCTGCTGGGAGCCTGGGGGGGTCAGCAGCAGGTAGTGGGCAGAAACAGAACTCCAAGCTGGAACGGGCTCTTCAGAAAGGTGGGTGCTGCTGTGTGTAGGCTTTGGAAATATGGAGGGGGGATGAGGGGGGCTCAGTGTTTCATTGCAACCTGGAGCCCAGAATTTCTAGCAGCACCCGTGGCTGTGTGGCCTCTAACAGAAAAGAGATGTGATCCAGGATGTACACTGTGGCAGCACTGGGTGTCAGCATGGAGATGGGTGGCTTTGCACACCATATGCACCTGATGGGGAAAAAAAAAAAAAAAAACAGCAACAAGAAACAAAATCAGGAGAGGTTGGATGAGGCTGTCAGAGCAGAGATGGATGCTGTTAAAGAGAAGGCAGGCCAGCCGGCTAGTCCCATGCAGTCAGTCCGAGTTTAGTCCGGTGGATGTAGAGGCCTACAGTGCAGGGCCGAGGCAGTATCTATCTCTTTATGGTGCTACAGCCCCTCGATCGCTCCTTGGGGGCCTCGCCACTCAGAATACGTCACCTTTGCATTACGTTATTCTTATGCTCTTTTTTTTTTTTTTCATCCATTTTTTTTCTCCACATTATGTTGTCGACAACATGTCAGGCTTCTCCTTTTCTGAGAGGAGGCCACTGACTAGTGTAGTACTTTTCATCTTAGTGTGCAATATTGTGTACGTGCCAACCGCGGCATTGTATCACATGTATAGACTATTAAAAGACGAAAAATGTACAGGCTATGTGATCAGTAGATATTTGAAAGCATGACCATGAGGTTGGTCTGCGTCATGTTTCCGAAATGTGAAATATTTTTTCTCATGCACCTGCTGCTCCAAGTGGAAAAAAAAAAAAGTCAGACCAGTAGTGGGACATTTTTCCTGTCACTTTCTGTAAACCAGTAGGCTTCCTTGTCTGTCTTTCAGTGAGCATAGACTAGTTGGTGTGGTTTTTACGATGCCTCAAAAAAACCCTTTTCTCTGCTCGTTCCTCCCCTAAAACCCACAGTCACAACCTCTAATTGTCTCTCCCCTCTACAGTGGAGGGGCTGACATGGAACTGAATAATATCACTGGGTCCAGGGGTGACTGACACACACACACACATCTACATACACAGCGTGCCCCCATTGAGGCCTCTTGTTGCTATCTGAGTGTTTGGGAGGCCTCTTAAGTGTTTTGAATGGTTTTTTTAAACTGCACAAGGCCTCCTGTCATTAGAAGCCAGAGGACTGTGTGTTTGGAGCCTGAGTTTGTGCTGATCGCAGGACAGGTGAAGTACAATTTGACTTTGGCTTGTCTTTGGTTCCACCTAAGCTAGACGATAGCGATCAGCCGCAGCAGACCCAAAGCACAGAGGAGTTTGTTGTTTTTACAATGAGGATGCCTCTCTGATGTGGGAAGGTCTGATCCCAGGACTGATCCTCTTTCCCAGCTCAGGATTCGGTGTGTAAGAAAGGTCCTGGCTCATTGTCCGTGCAGCAGAACCTGTGCAGTGCCTCTTTCGGACACAGAGTCTGTTTCTTCTGTTGGCCTCTGGGCTTACATTGATGTGCTGTTTAACAATCAATATGCTTCAAGTGGTTAGTTCACCGCTGAACGCTACATGACTGAGCTTGGTCACAGGCCCTGTCAGTGTGGCGTGCCACCTAGCTGGCATGAAGGGGAAACACAGACTGCATGGATTGCAGCTTTAGAGGACTCAGCTGGATAAAAGCTGCTAATGTAGTTACAGCCTGGGCCTGCCAGACATGTGCGGTAGCTGAGGACAGACTGAGGCATAATACGCCAAAGCATACCTGGGCTGCAAAGGTACCTGAAGTCCTTTTAAATGCTTACTTTAAACAGTTGATCTGTGTTTGATTGGTCATGCTTGAAACTACAGAGCCAAGAGAAATATTCCAGAAAATCTGTCTGTTCCTTGCCAGTGCTTTTAGGCCGGGGTGGAATCCGAGTGTTGGTGAAAGGCCTGATGACGCCTGGCACTGCACTGTAGAGGCTTAGCAGCAGCACCCTATCATGACCTACTGACCTGGCTGTCAGACACATCCAGTTAGGACTTTTCTCTTGGTTTTGAAGAAGAACAGTGAATTTATTCCCCCTCTTGTGGAGATGGTTATATTTCCTTACATTGCCCTGTGAATTATACAAATCCAATTTAGATCGAACACACGTAGAAACCACCTTTGACTATGTGCCCAGCCAAGCACACCCGAGGTCAATCTGAGATCGTCTTTAGTTCAACATGACTATAGACTTAAAAGAGTTCTAGCTTGGGTTTGATTTAATTTAGGCCTCCAGGAGGCTCATGCTAAATGAAGACTGGAAATGCACCCATTCTTTTTACTCTTTCTCTAATGGCCAAACATAAAGAGAGGCTGAACCTGCTCACAGAGTTCACTTTATCAATGCCTCACTCTGTCAAACGCACACTGTTGTTTTTAAAGTCATCTTGTTTTGTTACAGACTGTAATCACCAGTTGCTACTGGGCAAGTAGTGTTTCTGGTGTGAAACGCGGCTTGTTCATTTTGGGATTTGGTTCTGTCTGAGTTACATAGGGGAGGGGGGGGGGGGGCAGTTGAGATTTTGCTGAAAAAAATGTGATCAAATCTAATTTCTAACTTTACGAAAGCTCAACCTGTCATAGCAAAACCCTGTGTGACCTTACACTTGTACACAGGGCCACCCATTTCTGGAACTCAAATGCAAAATGCTACACGGGATGTTTTGTCTTGTTTTCTGTATGAAGCGTCACTGGGCAGCTGCGTGCTGTCCTCATTGGCTCTGGCTAAGTTCAGCGTACTGACGCGTCGGTGCACTGAGGCTGATGAGAATGGTGTTTGGATGTATTGTACAGCAGTAGCCACCATAGCAATCCCTAACCATGACGTTATCCTGCCTTTTGTCTGTTACTATGCCAGTGTACGTTTTGTGCGATTTTATTCAGAACAACTCCATTTTGTTGCTCTAACAACAGGTGAGCAGACCATTCCTTATGTACGTGCTTCAACAGATGGAAATAGAAGAAGCATTTACTCATAGACGTAACTCGAGAGATGCAGCAGTAGCGCCTTGTTGCATGTACTCAGATTGCTATGATGGCTCCGGCTGTAGGTGCTTCATCTTTCTTGTTACTCTAGTCTTCAACAGGGAGATTATTCATGTAGATTATTTATTAACAGCAAACTTCCACAAATGAAATGTGGGTGGTGGCAGCCAGCCTCCACCAAAATGTACACGTACTGACTGAAAACAGACTGAACTTCCATAAGGTATTCCAGACAACCAAATCTGCTCTGTTCCTGGTGTCAGTGTTGTAGTCTTTCATTGGCCATTCAGAGATCTTGGTTAATCACACAGCCAATCGCAGCCTCTGGTCAAAGCAAAGCACTATATGACTCATCAAAAACCACTGAGGAGCTCATTCAGCACGTCTTCTGTTTGCACACGAACTAAGTAGGGTCCATCACGTTTGCAGACTGTATAGGCTACTGTTGTGTATAGTTACAAAGACGTTCTTTCAATTGTTTTGAAGATGTTGGGAAATGGATCCTGGATTTTAAGGGGTGGGATCAATGCACAATGAACATATCCCATGTCATGTTTGGTCTAAATCCCTTTACCATCCCCATATGAGATAATATGTTGTATCTTTCAAAAATATGTTATCTGTGGCGTGTGTGTGTGTGTGTGTGTGTGTGCGCGCGTGTGTGTGTGTGTGTGTGTGTATATACATATATATATATATATGGTTTGTTATATATGATGCTCCTTTCAGAAAAATATAACGTAAACAGGAAAAACATTGCTGTTTTTTTCCTTTGTATTTTATACTTACAGAAAGCATTGAATAAAGATGGATAAATACTTGCACTTTAGATATATTAAGAAGAATAAAAATCTGCATATTATTTTTGATAGGGATCTCACACTCAAAGAGTATAAACTACAAGCTTTGTGACTATTGCTGGACAGAGATGTATTGAGTTCTACTTATTGAAGTATATTTTGTCTGTGTGTCAGAAGGTTTACTAAAGTAAATTGCATGATAAAGTAGTGCTACACCAATATTGTTCTTTTTTTAGTTGGTAAAAATGTCTGAAAACTGTGATAACAACCCTCTTGTATCATGTTTAACCTCTCCTCACCCCTTCTAGAATATTTCTTACTGAAATATGGCCTTTCCTGACTACATGACGATGGTGCTTACTTTGGCTTTGACATCAAGCTCATCCTATACATCTCAACATCATCATAACTCGCGTCCTCACACTTCATTTCTTTCTGTTATGTACTCTCACTACCTTATTAAATTTCCGTTGATGGCAAAAAAAAAAGGTGTGCTGTTTTGTACATTGCTGTTTGTTTCAATGTTGGGGGCAGCCTTGTTGTCTGAAAAATGACTAATCGCGCAATAAAAAGTCATTCCACGTGTCCCTGTCTCTGCACAACTGTCTGAACACTCCATCCATTTTTAGCAGGGCTGGGCTCAATGCGTTAAATTATACAGTATCTCTTGGATGAATAGTACATACTGTTTTGATTATTATATATAAAGCCAATATATGTATTAATAAGGTGTCTATTATGAGTTTATTTCATTCATTTGCCAGCAACCACAGGATGCAACTCCCCATCAACTAACCATGGAATGCTTTTCTATGCATTAGTGAATAAAAGATGCACAAACGCAAAATGTGGGTGACTACAGCAGATGAATACAAAGATTGGATGTTCCACAGTGCTCCAGACATCTGCTTAGAGTTTCATGTACAAATCAAAGCATGTTTCCCAGATTTTTGCCACAGTAGGAAAAACGGGACTTTGTTGACAGTATAAACTATCACAGGTCAGGTGCAGATTTTTCCGGGTGCAGTAGGCAACAGGTTGGTGCACCAGAAGCAATAAAACGTTTGGCACCTGACATTAAATTCCCAGGTATTATAAATAACATAATAGTGCATTATTATGCAGTGCTTTACATTAAGAGGTTTTATTTCAGCCACCCTAATTACATTTAATGACGGGGCTGAAGAATTAGAAACCTTTCTAACAGTCTTAGTAAAAACTGAGAAAATATAACCTTGAAAAGTGACATTTCTGTTCAATATTACAGAGTTTGTTAAACCGGCTTTTTGCATTAGTCTGTTTTGTTGTTGTTCGTTTTTTTGGCAGAGAAATAAGATTGGTGTCAGAACATTCCCTGGAATAGTTATTTCAAACATTTTAAATTTTGTCGTTGGGTTCATGTGACTTCAAACATTGATTTCACATTGATGGCACGGGGTAATTTTTGGACTACATGTATCTGTTTGGAAGAAGTTCCAGGATGCACAAAAACTGGACAAGGTTTTTAAGGATGAGTTGTTGGTTTTACAATGAGGTTTGGTGCTGCAACATCTCTAAGGGGATGCTCCACCAGAGCATCCCCTTAGAGATGTTATTATCTAAATTGATAAACTTGATTTTAAAAAATTGCCTTACAAAAATTCACCATATACTCCAGAATCAGCACTTCAGATTTGATCTAAATGGTCTAATTTCAATGAATATTTGGAATAATAAGTTTGACAATTCCTCCAACAGACCAAATAGCATTTGTGGTCTGCTGCTACCACCTGTTGAAGAATAGACGGTAGCAGCAAATAGAGAAAGCACGTGGAGTTCTGAGTAATTCCCAGTAAGCAGATACGTGTAAGTTACATGATAACCAGACAGACACAGACAGCCTTCCCTTTACATGGTTTAGTAACCATGCCCCCTAAAATCCCTCAGTGTGTGTAACCAGGACAAAACCTGCGAAGGAACTAGCTGATTGTGGAACTTTTCTAACCAAGTGACTTTTAAAATACGAAACACTTAAACTGTGAAGGTTTAAGAGAGATACTAAATACTAGATACTAAAGACTAACCTATTCTTTTTTCAGTACTGTCTTCAGTAGATGAAGCTGGTAAGCTTTCACAGTTCTTGTGAAATTGTTGTTGGACAGCTGCCAGATAGCGTCAGCGCTACTACGGGGTTTCCATGTCTTTTTCAAGGGTTTGTTGGCGACTACCCTACCCTGCTCTACCCAATGAGCTACTTGCTGGAAATTGTGCCAGGGTCCATGATGCGCCAGGTACAAACCCACTAATACTTACAACTTAAGTATTTAAATTTAAAAGCAAGATAATATGATAAAAAATCAAACACCCAACAAGCTTCAGTTAAATAAGATTTTACTTATTTTAAAAGTCTAAATGTCTGCAGTGAAAAAAGACCACAGCCCCATCCTTAACGAGCATCTCAGTCACAGATCAGGCTGTCCTCTTCACTGACTTTCAGGAAGTTGACTTCAGATTAATTAGCTGAACTCTCTAAAGTAGTAGAACAAAGTATAAGGCTTACCTTTGTGTTTGGTACATACTGTATGTCCACAGCAGTTGCACATAAGCACAGAAAGATGTTTTAAAGTCTGTTAGCGTCTTTACCTTTTGTATTTTGAGCTTCTGGTTATATATTTGGTAATACTGTATTTCTTGGCTGCTTCAGGTAAGACAGCTCATTCTGGCTCAAAGGGCATCTGACGTTTTGTCACCCTTAACGCACGTGGTTATTAATTGACTGTGTGACACGTGTGTTGTAAGAAGACAGCTCCAGGAAGTATATAATCTAACACTGATTTTTGTTGTGCCTAATTGGAAACCTGGTTGGATTTGTGCATAAAGTGAAAGCAAGATGTTTTCCTCCTGTACCCGTTTATGATTGTTGTCAATAAGTCTCTCTCACTGTGACCATATGTTATGAGGGTTACCTGCACAGTCTTTTATGTTCATGAATGCTCATTATTAAACCCTCTCTACTATAAATAACAGTCAAAGACGCTCCAGGGTGAAAAATAGTAATAACAATGATATTAATAATAATGACATATTTTATTGATCCTTTTGGTGATTTTTTTTCTTAATTCAGTTACCATAACTACAACTATAATGTTGACAACTGACAGTTGATAAAATGTTTATCAGCCTTGTGAAGGGATATTACACTAAAGGTTTGGTGACATTTGTTTATATTGTGCTATATAAAAAGGGTTACAGTATAATTATAGATCAGTCGTTCCACAGTCAAAACAGCTCATAAATAAGCCTGTCTACTTGACACTGTGGGATGTATCAGCAGTCAGTATCATAAGTTTAAAAATGCAGCACCTCCCAGCTGCTGTGGCTGAACTTCTCCAGCATGTTTGCTGATGCAGGAAAAATACTTCAAGACACCCGAGGTAAAAATTTTAAGTGGTGAAGAAGGTGGTTTAGATTTGATGCACTACAAGAAAATGCGGAGGCGATACATCGTTGTGTTACACTGGAATTTACTGGAAGCTGCTCCACATACTGTGTCTCATACATGACATGAATGCTACACTGGTGCGATGCGGCATCATGCGTAACGTCAGAATGGTGTGAGCTTCTGCTAAATTTATTTTGCAGTGTATTCTCTTATAGTGGCTGCAGACTAAATTGTATAGCATATCTGACCAATGTTTTAACTGTCAAACTGTGGGCTAAATCATTTAACAAGCTTCTTCAAAAAACATGCTTTAACCCATTGTGAAAATTCTGTGTAGTGCTAAAGTTAAAACATGTAAATATACCCAACAACTCCTTGGCACACACATAAATAAGCTGCTTTAAGCCTTAATAAATCACAAACACAATCATCTGTATAAAAGCTTATTTTATGAAGCACAGACTAAATATTCAGTAAATATGTCCTTTACATAGTTTGAGCATCCTGTCAAAAACAGTTCAGATATACAAACAAATCAAACAAAAAGACAGATCAAATGCTGACATCAAAGTGCCGAAGTCATAGTTTTTTAAATAAAACATAACAATCAACAAATATTTTTCGTCACAATCCTATATTACAGCACAGGCCTAACCTAGAACATTGGAGAACAATAGTTAGCACAACAGCCAAAGTGACTATAAGGGGAAGTCTCCCTGTAATAAAGCAGTTATTTATCCTAACGATACAGCTTTTATAAAATGGTACTTCCTCTCTGAAAACTCAAAGCTCCATTTTAACATTTTGGTCTGTACAAGGATCCAGTTCCAGGATTCCAGGTTTCCAGCCAAGCCCCAGAAGGATCTCAGATCCCAATCAGTTTCTATTAATGTGATATACAAAGCAGTGCTGTGTCCAGGGCCAAAGATAAGATTGTTCATAGTGTCAACGTCCACAGCTCTGGTTATGTCAACATGCTTCTGTGCCACACTGAGGCTGAGTGAGGGGGCACCAGGCTCACTGATCTACAGTTGTGTCATAAGCAACTTACGTAGAAAGAGGAAAATGTTTGTGTTTGGGTGAGTAAGGATCAATTAAGGTGCTCACAAATAGCAGTACCACATCCTGTCCCACCACATCCCCACTTCCTCAGAACATTACACAAGTCCTCCTTCCATGAGAAACAGGTTTAATATGTTGTCTGTCTCTTAATATGTGTGCTGGATGTCTGTTTTTCCCGTTCTTGGCTGGCAGACGCGGTCTTACTTAGAAAACTAAACCAGTCTTTCCTCAGAAAACAAGTCTCTCCTCGTGCTCGCCCACACGGAGGCTGTTTTGATGGCTACTCTGCTGGTGGAGTTGTTTTGCTGCTGTTGCCCTCTCCCTTCCAGTATACTGGCAGGTTTCTTGACCAAGCCGGAGCAGTCCTGCTGCTACACTCTCCAATCAGCCAGTCTCTGTCTACAATCAGCCATGACCTGCATTTTCAAAAAACATCTTCATCTGACAGAAATGACTGCACTGTGAGCAATGCCTCAGTACACATCAGTACTGGTATTTACCCAGTACAAGGCAACAGAAACTATGATAGGTCCATGTAACATAGATTTAGTGCAGGGATGAGTTAAAAGTTTCACTTTTAAGGGGTAAAGCTACGTACATCTTTTTTAACCAGGATGATATCTGCCTTTGTCATGAAGCTGCTTTTCAGAGATACAGGTCTGTATGTTTCCAGCAGGCGGCCATTGGATTGCTTCTTACCAAAATTGCTCCACAAATTCTTCATACAAAAACATGATCCTGCTATATTTACTTCTGCCTATTGCCTACAGCTTCAACTTCTTAACTGGAACCACTTAAAAAGCATGCCAATGCGCACACACACACACAAACGCGCGTGCGCACACTTCCCCGTGCTGCTGCCCTCTTCAGAAACCTGACGTCCAACCATATTCTGTTACATATCAGCTCAGTGCACTCGGTCATAACTTAAGACTAATAAAGGGGTTTTCATTCTGTCACATACTGTTAACCTTTTTCAGTTGTTCAAAACAAACAGAATAACTAGATACACGTTAGTATTTGGGAAAACACACTTTTCTCAAAATCCCTCAACAGCAAGTGTCGAGGTGCCCTTGAGTAAGGCACTCAACCTCCAGTTCCTCTGGTGGAGCAGTTAAGTGAAAAGTTAAAAACTCCGCTTGGAAGCTCCGTTATGCAGGTGAATGTGTGTAACGGTTAGTGTGTGAACCCTTCCTGGGGTGAGTAAAGGATAATTAAATAAATAAATAAATAAATATGCTATACATGGCAGGGACGTGATCCTTCTGAGAGGTTCCTCTGAGTCTCCTGGACAGATATGTCATATCTCCACACTCCACCTGCAGTGTGGCTCCATACACATGCCTGTGAGTGGCTGGATGCGTAAACATGAGTGGAAAAGAAGCCGAAATGCTACAGTAGTACCATCTTCAACTTGTGCATCTCAGTTTGCTTCCAACAAGGACAGGACTGAGAGGACAAGGGAAAACCAGCCTGTGTGTCTTTCTGGCCTTAAACTAATACTTTATAAATTAGACAAAGTTCTGTTCATAACTAAAAACTAATTTCAACTAAAGACAACTGCACAGAGTTTTCAGAATAATACTGATAATGTGGTTCTAAACAGTGATCACAGTTATGATCATTTAATGTGCAATAATAAAAGTTCAAAGAACTGAGGTTCGGCAGGGTCACTTGTTAGGGATCAAGGGCGAGCTCTTCATCTTCTTCATCTATTGCTCAATGACAGAATCTTATCACCAGGGTTGATAAATTCTGGGAAATGGTTAGCTGAGATTTCTCCTGTTGCTGCCCAATCTTTTTCTGTAAGACAACAGGAGGAGCCCGAAAACCAAAACACTAACAAAGAGCCCAATAAGGAGTTGGAGGACTAAACTAGTTTGGCTTGGAGGGATGTCTGTTTGTGGGCTGTGGTCTCTCCGTCCTCCTCTCAGCTCCTCTGTCCTGGGGCAGTGCATCCAGTAGCCTTCCCGTTCAGGCCACCGTGGGCCTGGTTGATGGACGGAGAGGACTGCGTCTTGCGGAGGTGGCACTCGCGGCCGCCCAGACCTCCCTCCACGATCAGGCCACCCATCACGCTGGCCTCAATCTTCTCAAGGTCGTCTGTCTCTGCGCGAATTTTGGCCTGCAGCAGGCTGATGTACGTCTCATACCGAGTCTTCTGCTCAGAGAGTGGAACGGAGGAAAAGACAAAAGTGTGTGTTAGGACAGAAAAAAACAAAAGACGCAGAATCAGTGTCAAAATAAAAGACTGATGCCCTGATTTTAAAGTGTCAGGTTAATAAATGTTCACATTCTTATGCTTTAAACTGACCTGAACAGATTTGTGTTGATGTGAGAAAATAAAAAAACTATGTACTTTACAAAATAAAATGCATCCACAGACAAACAGCTGTCATAATTCATGCTATCATCGCCGCTTTCTGCTTTAAAAATGAAAAAAAGGCTGAACCTCATATGTGAGGTAGTGCTCTTTAAGCCGGTACTCCTCCCACTCCCGCGTTTTGGGGTCGACTGAGGGCGGGTTTTTCCGGTGCTCCTCCAGCTCCAGGCTCATCTGCTTCAGCTTGCTCTCGTGACTCAGCAGCTGCTCCTCCTGCACCAATCACAGCACAGAAATAAACCGGAAGACCCCCACAGCAGCCAATCAAATGTGAGCAGACACAAATAGAATATGTAAAATTGCCCAACCCCATATGAAGGCTTTTAATGTTGAACGATTGTGGATGCTGCTGTGATATACTGGATAGCAAAGAAAATCACAGTGTAGATTATCAGTCAAAACTAATATTTATTCCAGTACTGACAAATAGCATTTTACTGTATGTTCCTACAGAGAACTACAATAGAAGTCAGTACAGTGAGTGTGATAGCTGCTCTTCTTAATCTGTGTGTGTCTGTACCTGCTTGAGTCTGGTGGATGAGGATGGCAAAATGGGTCGACAGAATTTCTTCATGGAGCCGATGGCAGCAGGAAAGGCCGGGGCGGAGAACAGCGCCGCCACCAGGTTTATACGGAAGATCCAAGACATCATCTCCTCCTCACTTCTGGAGGGAGAGACAGAGCAAGTTGAGATTACAGAATGAAAAATTGCTCAACATATCATAACCACATTCCTGTAGTTGTACACTTTAGTTTGGCCACACTGACAGAGGCACAAGAAGGTTCAAGAAGAAGAAAATGATTCACAGAAAGTAGCTTAAATGCATGTTTTGCCTCTTTCATACCCAGCTGATATCAACCATTATTTTGACAGTTTGTCTAAATTCACAATTTAAACATTTTCAAATTTAAACTTTAAAAAAAATTATATTTTAAAAATATATATGTACATTCTGCAAAAAATAATTTGAAAAATATTATGTATGTAACAAAGGTCAAGGTTTTTTTGTTATCTGTTCACTGCAGCGACACGGCAGACAGTGTTGTGCATCAGTGCTCTAAAAGTGGGTCATCCATTGAACATGCTTGTTTTTCCAGCTAACTGTGAACTGAACAAATGAGTTTGCAACTTAACAGCGTGAACGTCAGCGTCGTTCACACTCAGGGTGGTTGCGATTAGCAAAGGCTTTGTTCACACCATGTGCGTCCCTACAATCTGGTCAGCGGCCAGCTCTCCTCATCCTGGCCATCCATGCTATGTGTGTCGGGGTGTGAGGTGTTCTCTACACAGCGTAGCGCAGTTGTGTTTCAGAGTTGAATGGTCTAAATCAATCACAAACTGCTAATCCTCAGACCAAACCCCAGTCCTGCCAACACAACAAGTATCTTGTGGCAATTAAGTTTTTTACGATGTGGCTTGAAAGTGTGAAGCGACCGTGAAGAAGTTCATTTTAATCTGTGCAAACTAAAAGTTGAGGTAGCTCTTCTGAAGTGTGAAGTTGTACAACACCTTCTGCAAACTTACATTTCACTTGGATATCACTTGTTACTGCCAAACTAGCAAACAAACAAGATGAGACTGTATAGCCTTCACAATGTTTGACGTACTCTTGAATTTGCAAGTTAGACTTTAGCGAAATGACACAAAAGTATAGATTAAATTACAATATGTTTGTCATTGTGTCCAAATTAAAATGATTGTGCATTAAGGGATTTAATGCAGTTACTTCAAAGTATCTTGATGAAATATTTGAGCTTGATTTATAAAGTAATCTATTCTACAAAGAAACATGGTACCTGGAAACACTTGTCATCATAATTCACCCCTTTGCTCTGCTTTCTTATCCTGCTAAGGACTTTGTTAAAACTCTGCCTAATAACATCAGACTGTTTCATAGTATTTGAGATGCCAAACATAGGTATGACCACAAAGTTATCAAATGTGCATAAAAGGAGAAATTCGACAATTCTTGTGTGAATTCCTGTACATGAAAGCTTTTTGTTGTGTGACTGAAACATGTCTAATTTGACTCACGGGGCCTGCAGCAGATAGACCCTCCAATCTGAGGTCTTGAGTTTCAGTACATTTGCTCTCTTGCTGTAGTCAGTAGCACGTGTGGCTAAAGCGTGGTGGATCCGCACTGCGTTCTTCAGGTCCACCTCTGAAATGTCTGCATCTGGCTTATATTCATCCTGGTTGAGCACAAGAAACAGGTAGACTGAAATACTAACAACAAGTGAAAACAATGATAGTGTTTCTGCTGAAGTCATGTAACAGAAACCGGACCAATGTCATTTCAAATTGGTGCAGCCTATCCACCAGTAGGGGGAGACAAACACTGGAGCAACAGTGACTTCTTTCATCTCTTCATTATGCTTTCTCACTCTCTCAAATACACACACACACACACACACACACACACACACACAGTAGCTAGTAGCATCCACCACCGCAGTGACAGTGGTGGTGGATGTGTGTTTCTATGGTAACAGAGCAGAGGACGACATGAGGTACCTTCTGGAGATACAAGATCATCCCCTTAAGAACTGCATAGAACTTCTTCCAGCCACGGCGACCCCTCGGAGCTGTGAAAGTGAGCGGCAAAGAGAAAAACTTCTCTGTTCACTAAATCTATTAGGAATTTGTTTTTGGATACTTCAGCCAAAACCTGCGTGTTGAGAGTGTGTGAACGTGTGTGAACGTGTGCGTATAAGTGGACTCACTGCGCTTGCCATCCATGTCCGCGTGGCTCTTGCGGGTCAGCACACCATGTTTGTAGGTGACAGCGTTGAGGAGGATGGGAATGGCAATAAAAGGGTTACTGCCATCCGTTACCCTGGTAACACGCTTGCTCCCGCCCTCACACTGCTCCTCCACCAGCTCTGACAGGCTCTTCCTCAGCTCCTCCTCCTCACTGCACAGACGCAAACACACAGACATATGAGTAACACATATTCAAGTGTACTTTCTTTTAAAAAAACTTGCACAGGCCTACCCTAAATACTCCTTTTGCTAAACACAAAATGCATACTCACACTGCCCACTCAAGCTTCTCATTCTTGATTGAGTTATACAAGACCTGTGTGGGCAAAGCAAGGAAAGACTGAAAATGTATAACACTTTCTTTGTGACAGAGTATTTTTTATTTGCAGGGGTAGAATGTAAAGACTCTGCGGCAGATCTTGCTGTGGCTGTAATCACTTCAGAGGAGATCTGTACCTTTAATAAGTCTTTGGGAAAGTCTTTGCCATTGTTGAGGCCATCTAGATTACTGATGAACTGCTGGCAAGACATCTTCTTCCCAATGTTCTGAGGAAAAACAGACAAGCAGAGACAGAACTTAACGAAACAATCAGCGCACGTGTAAAATGTCTGGTTTAGTAAAACATT
Source organism: Ctenopoma multispine (assembly GCA_034779795.1). Classification (NCBI taxonomy): domain Eukaryota; kingdom Metazoa; phylum Chordata; class Actinopteri; order Anabantiformes; family Anabantidae; genus Ctenopoma; species Ctenopoma multispine. Next base: position 4,805,552 of record JAUYWH010000002.1, read on the forward strand.
TGTCTGTTTTTGCTGTTTCGGTCCATCTTTCTCAGCTCTCACGATTGCAGACATTTAACTATCAAAGCAGCTGACTGTTTCTATCCAATTTTATGATGCAACCTAAATAAAGATTTGCATCAGCCCACTGGGTGGCAGTGTTATATTGCTGGAGTTCTACTAGTAGAGGTGGTGAGTGTTAATATTATGTGTACTTTTCCCAGTTTACCACACCTTTCCCAGTCTTTAACCTCTAATATGATGGCATCATTAGAGGAGGAAACCATGCGGAGGTGCCTGTGTGACTGCTAGTTTCTAGCTGAATCAAGCCGTCTCCTGGTTACCATAGAAAATACACATGTGGATCTAAAATTGATTTGACTCACTGCTATTACAAAAAGACATATTTAGTTTGGTCTGTGGCATTTTATTCACATTTTCCTTTGAGAAGGCTGTGTAACAGACAAGACAACCTGTTCCCTTTTCTAAGAAAAGCACATAAACTCCTGGATGTAACATGCGTCACAAAATATTTTCTGCTCCATTTATTCATAATATCCGGTTTTTCCTCACAAGTAGGTAACATGCTGTAATTCACAGACACAATCCATCTTGATGAACCGCTCAGTTTACAAACTTAATATTCATTTAAAGGTTAAAGGACAGAGCACTCTCTTTAAATCATAGCCTCACTGGATAAAGGAAAGGTTGTAAAGTCTACTATACAAAGTATCTGCTGCTCACTTAGTTTTAATCTCACCAGAAACAGAAAAATGGAGAGAGATTTTTCTCTGCTAATACAAACACTGCATTTTATTTCAATTAGAAAACTGTCAGCCGCATGTGTGCTGACACATATTTTTGTCACTGAATAACTAAAGTGAATAAGTCGTCAATTTTAAAATTATGAACTAAATTCTACTGTTAGTTGGACGCGAGCTGACAATTAGATGTCAGTAAGGACATTGCTAATACTAAGTATACTTACCACCTGCAGTGGCAGAGAGAGACCACAGGGACCAGATTTGATTAGCAGGGGAAGGATTTGAAAAGGAGGAAAAGGAAATTGAAAAGAGAGAAAGGATATTAGTTAGTAGAGGGATATTTACTACAAGTACTATTAGCAGGGACTAAGTAGGGTTGAGCAAGAGTATGAAAGAAAAGCAAAAGCAAAAGCAGAGGACCTATGATACTGAAGGGTGTTATTTTGCACATAACACAATGTTCCAGTTTAAAACTGACCAGATGAGACTATTTGAGGACAGGAGAGACAGAAACAGGTCAGAAAGTAGGCCGTGCAGGGCAGAGAGAGAGAGCGTGAAAAGGGGAGACAGAAAAACAGGAAAAGAACAAGAAATATATCCAAAAGCAGGTGGTGGACACGCCATTTCTGACAGAAGAATGTGTTTATAATTTGTTCTGAAATAACAGTAAGAGTTAGGTTCAGTACATACATGTCCGTGTAGATCTGTGTTAAGCAGCATGAGGGCACAAGTTAATGTGTGGGCTCCATCTGCAACAGGACAACACACGATCAAAATCGGCTGAATATCACAAATTCACATTAATGCGATATCATATATTTCCTAGTAAATGCAGACACAAATCACACACACATCTGCAGAGCTGCAAAGTACATGAAGTGCATTTCATCAATATTAGCCTACATGCTAAAATAGCATCAGCTGGTGCAGTAGTCAGAATTGATTCAATATTGCTTTTATAAATCTGTAAATCTATTATGTTGCTCTGTTCTATACACATGGAGATCTATTGTGCTTGTGTCCGTGGTGGAAGAGGGATCCCTCCTCTGTTGCTCTCTCTAAGGTTTCTGTGTTAAATAAACGTAATGGTAAACGGTAAATGGTCTGTCTTATATAGCGCTTTATATTCATTTATACCTAGGCTGGTACTCAAAGCGCTTTACACTGCTTCTCATTCACCCATTGACACACACACACAAGCACACTCACACACCGATGCTGCTATGCAGCAATTTGGGGTTCAGTATCTTGCCCAAGGACACTTCGACATATGACAGGAGGAGCCGGGAATCGAACCACCGATCCTACGATTGGCAGGCGACTGCTCTACCTCCTGAGCCACAGCCGCCCCTTACGTGGCTGTGGCCACCTGCTTTTTGATTTTATTTGAACTAGGATCAATATGCAATACCTTATGGTGTGTCATTCAATTTGTACATTTAAGACTTTCCATATTTATAAAACCGGTAACCTAGGTTATCATCACAATCATCATGCTCAGAGCTCTGACCTTCAGAGGTGGGTGTCTGTGGGTTGCAGTGGCAGAAGCGTCTGGAGAAATGAACTAGAACCCGCTCTCTCTCCTGGGTCTCTCCCATTAGTGGGAAGGCCTTTAAGAAGTTCCTGACACATATAAAAGCACAGTGAGATCAATAGTAGCAGCATTTCTGTAACAGTAAAATGATGATAATATTTACTACTTATTGTGTGTTTTGTATTAATAATCTAAATCTACAAAATAATTAGTAACTTAAAAAAATTAAGTAAAATTCATGTGGTGAAGTAAGAAATGCAATATTTGTCTCTGGATATTAGTGAGCAGAGGAAAATAGAAATGCTATAAGTAAAGTACCTAAAATTTTACCTAATTATAGTATTTGAGTAAACATCCATAGCTATTTTTCAGATTTTTCTAATTTAATTTTTTTTTTATTATAAAAAAGCAAAGTAATATAAGTGAATAAAAAATGCCAAACAATACCAGGACTGTAAGTAAGCATGTTACTGTTTAATAACAGCATGTAAATCAGGCCCAGTCTGAAGTGCACAAAACTGAAGGTCTTACACTGAAAGCAGCAGTTGGAGACAGCAACATGTCAGGTACAAGGCAACAATTTACTCCACAGCTGTCAGCTACACTGGCTAACTGTACTCAACATGACAGCTTGATTAGCTCAAAGCTAATGCTTTGTGAAGAGGGAATCGAGGACTTTACATACACACACAAAGATATGTAAGAACATCCACAACCACACACGCCCATCGTGTCCAAGCGCTGACTGTGCTTTACCTTAGGGCTCGATCCAGTGACAGGCCGGAGAAATCAAAGTAACTCAGATACTCTGACGCCACCAACTGGCTGAACTCATTACTGCAGAGAGACAGAACGAGAGCACATCAGCATATCAACATAGCACAGAGGAGGGTATGAGTTATGTAAGTATGTGTTAAATAAATTATATTTATTTAACAATAATTATTATTGTTTTGTTAACATATTAAGCATAAGCGTGTATGTTTGTACATCACTTATCTATTTTTAACATGCATCAAGGCTTATCTTATGTCTTTGATTCACACACATTGAACAGATGTAACAACGTAAACATGTTTTCCACAGTTTCTGATGTTCTCTCAGTCCTTCAGCAGGGTGTGTTTGTATGTGTTACTGCGTCAATGTGTGTGCTCACTTCTTGCCCAGGTGTCTGGCCACATCACAGCGTTTGAAGCCCTCGAGGTGAAAGAGGCGCTTGGCCAGCCTCTTGGCGGCCTCAGAGTCGGCTCGGCAGCCATTGGCCAGAGTGTCGGTGCTGCCGCGCTCCAAACGCTCCAGACTGCCCAAATCACACTCCTCTGAGTCAGACAGCGCGTCTGTGAGGTTGGCATCGCTGTCAGGGGGAAGACATACGCACATGTACACACAAATACAAACACAGACACACAAGCAGGTGCCCAGGTTAATGAATGGAATGGATGTTCATTGTTACATGGCCTCTCACTTCAGACTTGACAGAGGAAACTAAACTGCTGAGCTTAAAACTCAGTTACATAAACATATGTTCACATGCACACAAACCAAAGTCAAACAAGGGTTAAATTACTTGTTATGACACTGACCCACTTTCACAGTCACTTAATGTCCTACTTTAATGCAGTGGATCTAAAGGCTGATTATAACACTGAAGCAGATTTCACCTCCCTCTGTCTTTTCTAAAAAGCTCCACTAATCTCAGGCTGTTAACCTCAGACGCAGTTTGAATTAAAGTACTGTGATATAAAAAAACTAATAGCTCCATTCATCCTCTGTTTCAGGCCAATGTAGATGAGAAGTTAGCTAGAAAAGCGACGCAGCTGTAGCTGCAGTAGTAGTGAACAATTCTTTCTTTCTCTGGCCTCAATTCCGATCCACTTGCCCTTGAGCAAAACGCCCAATCTCAAACTCAACTAGTAAATTGTCCATCTCATGCTCCATGTCTATCACTAGATTGTCTATTGCAGCTGTGAAAGGATGCATCTGTGTGAGAGTGAAGCTGAGTAAGTTTCTTCCAAAGAATGAATGTACTCAATCACCCCTGCAGGAGTAGTTAAGGTTAAAAAAAATATGCTGCCAGACAATTGGAGACAAGCTTCCATTTCCAAGCAATGACTTGCACAGTCATTGCATGCAGCATGAATGACAGATGTGCTCGAACACTTCGTACCTTGTCTGAAGTTATAATGCCTCACTTTATCACAGTAACTATTCCAAAACTATACAGCAATGTCTCAAATGGAAACGCTGTTTATATTTAGTGAATCATTAAGCATCAGTGGTGATTGCGGCTATGCCTGTGATCATTCTCGCTCTTGCATAAAAGTGTAAAACCCCACCTGAGTTTAAGCCTGCTGACATCACCAGAGTTATTTTCTCAGATTTTACACATATACTAACCTTTGTGCTAAACTTAGTGAAGTGACCCTTTAACATTGAGACAAGAGACTGTCACTGCAGACCAGAATGCAGTGTGTCACTAAGGACACAATTTGATGAACTGTCTTGGCTTCGAGGCCTTATGTTCCCTTTAACTGCTATCGAGAGAACAGAGGGAATCAGTGAAGAGTATTAATTAGTGCCCTGCTTATTTATTTATGACTATCTGATTAAGATATTGAGCAGTATGCAATGTGCTACATTGCACTGTGTGTCGCTACTGCAAATGCCTACACACCAGAGTGGACAGTTAGCTGTTTAGTTTGCCTTTACCAGTACTCTGTTACTTCACACTTATGAGCCATGCAACATTTGTAGGCCTCAATATGTCTGATTAAAATACCTTCATCACGCCTTATTTACTGTGCCCATGATACATTCATCCTACACATCCCCTTTATAAACATCATAAAACATTCAGGCAAATTAACTTAACACTAGAAATGAGCAAATTATTTCTGTTAAATCTCTCAGGAAAGAGCATACACATTCACATTCAGTCTAAATGGCATTTCCTGTCTCCGTGTGCATTTACGTGACACTGTCAGCATTCTCGCCAGATGATTCAGATGTTTTTTGCATAATCTGATCAGCCCAATTGCATTACCCTCACAAATTCAATTCATTATGCGCTGTTGTTGTAAGGGATTTGCTGGTTGCCATGGATATAGCGGAAGCAAAGAGCCCTGTGTTAGAAGAAGAATCAGAGTAGACAACCTCACGGGTGTCTGTTGTGGAGTAATACATAAAACAACCCGGAGTCAGTCTCCTGTTTTCACCTGCTGTACGGCTGACTATGTGCCAACCTCCGACAGCTGACCTCTTCAAAGAGCCTTGATTTCCCTGCTGTAGGCAAGGTTACACTTTTCTGTTGTGGCTGATTTGTTAGGCTTTCAGAATTACTCTTCATCTGGCCCCTAACCTTGAACCAATTTGCACTACAAGAAGCTACTGCCCCAAGCTGCACAGTTGCCAGGGTCACAGGGACAGATAAACCCCTCCTCCACAATGGGTTGGGTCAACCAAACATCTCCACTTTATCTTGGTGGAGCATCACTGCCAAGAATGACACTGAAATAGCAGAAACAGTTGAGTAAAAGCAGCTTCATTTGCAGGGTGCCACAGCTCATCCTTGGGGACAGGGTGGAGAGCTTATACTGTATATCCGGGAGCAGTAAAACCACTGGTCTTTCATGTGGAGAATGAGTCAGCTGAGGTGGTTTGGGATCTGATTAGTATACTAATCTTACTTATATATACATTCTTATCCTGTGTGGCTCCCTCTGGAGTTTTTCTGGGAATGTCCCCCATTGGACAATAGGAAACCCCTGGGCACACCTACATCCTGTTCAATGGACTACATTTACTAACCTCCCCTCAAGTCCCAGACAAGTGGCTGAAAATGGAAAAATTGATGGATGTGCATATATACATATTAGACAAATGTCTGGAGACACATTAACACAGTCCTACTCACAGAAAATAAAATGAGTCTGTGGTAAACCATCAAAACAATATCTAGCTGTGTGTTTGCAGCGAAATTGCTTTCGCTTGTCTGACCATATTAATTCACCAGACTCAGACACACCTCATAAATCATTCAAAACTCATATCAGTCATGGGACTACAAAGATGCTGAGCTCCCCCCCCCGATGCAATGCTGTCTGGCAATAATAGAACCAACACTCACACTCATACACACAAACACAAAATAATAGTGAGAGAGACACAATATGAAGTGTCAAATATCTAGTGCAGTCTTTTTGTGCCAAGACACTTGGCGTTACTGCAGGCCAAGTGGCACACAGTAAACCTATTTGTCTATCTGAAGGCACAATTCTGTATCCCCGGGCCACACATATTCACTCACTGTGACCGCCACTCAGTTTGTGTGTGAGAGTGTGTCAGAGATAGAGAGCATGATGGTGCATGCCAGTGACTCACGTGTTTAATCTCTGTGGCTGTGGAGCACCCGTACCCACACCTACATGGCGTATCTGCATGGGAGGTGTGTGAGTGGAGGGAAGAGTAGGGTCTAAGTTTTGTAAGCGTAATCAACAAACAATTACTGGATTAAGAAATTCTGTTGTTTACAGTGGACATACAGTAGGAACGTGCGCAGATGAGCTTTCTGTCCGTGCTTGTATATGTGTTAGTCAGGTTGGGGCTTGTAGATAAAATCTCTGCTGCTAGAAATGTGAATGTAAAACAAGCAACAGAGGCTCCTCCAGTCAACAAAAACAGACCTATTTACATCCATCCATCCACCACTAAAGTGTACTGTTAACTGACAGCTTAGCTAACCCTAACACATTTTGTATACAGTATCAGTATTGTATCAGTATTAGATGGTGACATCAAGTATGGTCATGATGAATGAAGACTGTTTCATGCTGACTCTGCAAAAACTGCTAGTCACAGATAAAATTAAAAGTCCTGTATAAAAGTCACAGTTTAGCTATGAATAACACAAATAATACCTCAATTAAAGCAGAGTCAATTAATACATTGGTCAATGGACAGAAAATTCAGTAGTTAGTTATTCATTTGAGTATTTATCAGGAAAAGCTGACAGATGTTTCATGCTTTTGTCCTTTCTGTATAATTGTAAACAGAGTAACTATGGGTTACTGTTGGTTGGACATAACAAGCCCTCTGAAGAGCTGATGTTTTATTAACTAAACAAAACTGTAACAACTTACGGTTTAAATTGCATCTGCTGAATATGGTAAAATCCTACTGAATACTCTTTAAATCTACAGATTCAATCTTAGATTAGCAGGCACAACGAGTCCTTATAGCAACGTAAGATTACAAATATACCGTTCAATTTTCTGTTTTTCCACTTTTAACACCACAGTAAAATCCTTGTAGGAATATTACAGTGATTTTTCATCAGGGTCAAGTCACACTACTGCTACCTCACTATTTCCATTTTGCCACGCAGCATAATGTTAAAGTTCCCACCCATTTGGACGTAAAAGCTTAAATCAATCAGTGCTGCGCAGAATTATTAAACTTACAGGAGTTGCAGCAAAAAGTCGAAGTGAACATCATATTCCTCTTTCCACATCGTCTCTCGGATCTTGGAAATCAGCGGTTAAAAGTCGCGCTACAGTCCAACCGCCTCATCATCCGCTAAAATCTGCATCGGCCCGGTTTGCTATTTAACATCAAGTCAAATCTAATTTCTTCCAAGCGGAAGTCAGGTTATAGATAATTGCAGCCTGTTCGGAGTTGTTTAATTAGACTGTTGCGTTATTCCACCACAGTGTTAGGGAGGGTGTGAAGGTTTTTCCTTGAAGTTTCTTGGCTGTCTGAACGCTCCTCACAGGAGAGGATGTTGGGGGCGGAGCGAGCGAGCGACTGGACTTTTCCTGATAAATGAGACTGTTCCTATCGGCGGCTTCACAATGGCTCTGTGTGTTCCAGCCAACGCGACTTCCTCTGCATTAAAGCGAGGGGCTGTGAGCCAGCAGATCAGTTCAATACCAGCGGTACATCCTGTGTTTGGATTCATATAAGCAGGCAACTTTCACTTTCCAACAAGTAGCCGCTGCATGCTGCTGCTCACTCCTGTTCACTCTCTGGTGCATTGCTTCAGTGTGGGTAACACCCATAGAGCCAAGACAGGAAAAAGTTAGCTCAGTTTAATATAACCCATTTTAAAAGCGGTTAACTCTTTTGTGCAAGAATTTACAACTCATTCTATTTTTATGTATGTCAGAATAGATGTCGAGCTCTGATATGATACCATAGGCTATGATCTCCACCAATGTTACTCGCCATCAGACTAAATGCAGTAATTTGAGGGTAGACTACACTGATAGTTATTATACACACTATACAAAGACACACAGACATATGCAATACACACCAACACGTCCCTGCATGTCAACCTCGCCATCTAAATCCACCCTTCCTCTTTCTAATACGATGGAAAGAAGAACAGTAGGAAAAGCAGAGAATAAAAAACGCAGCTGTGGGGTCAAAAGTACAAAATATGAGGGTTGAGGTGGTTTACGAAAAAGAGATAATGTTTGGTATTTGGACAGACCTTCGTTGGGACAATCACTGCAACCTAATTCAAGGCCTGCAGTTGATTAACTACAGAAAACATTCTCAACAACAGCAGCAACACACATATTCAGTAAACACAAAAAGGTGCTGCTGAACAGAGGTATCCGCTTTTTGTGCAGCTTATTGCAACGAGTCATGGGGAGAGCAATTTAGCTATTATTTAAATTACAGGCTTATGATCATTTGCTTGTGTTATTTTGCTGTTATATTATCAGTTTAAACTGATCTACAAACTTCAAACAAAGGATTGTTGAAGACACGCATGAATCAGTTCACTGTTTGCAGTTCTTAACACCTAAGCAGACTTTCATCCACCACAGTCCCAAGACTTTAAAAACAGGAAAAAAAGTAATACATCAACTGCACAGGAAAAATGCAACACGTTTCACATCATCTATTACGTATTACCATATAACACTAATCACATGAAATGTATTTAGTTGTTTTACAGACAGTCCCAACACACACAGAAGACCCAAACACACCTACTCAGCGCCAGACAATGAACAATGGTGACCTCTTTCGGTTGGGTGAGACTAATTGCGTTCAGGTGTGGGATTGTGTTTGGTGAAACACTGAACGCAACAGCTTCATATGACAACAACAACAACAACAGAGAATAACTTCTACCTTAAAATCAGAGACAGATTCATTCGGGTGAAACAGAAAATGACCCAGAAAAAAACACAAATGTTTTATAGAGTCTGGCTCGGCTTCCACTGAACACATACAGGAAGTGTTGACAGATGCCTCTGAGGAGTGAAGCCTGTGGTAATAAGAACCTCTTTCAGCCAAAACAGTCATTGGTACAGCAAGACCGTGGGATGTGTCATAAAACATAATGTTGCGCTATAAATAGACAGGGATAAATCTGCTGAAATGATTCAGTTAGTGTGTGTGTGTGTGTGTGTGTGTGTCTGTGGCGAGAAGGTGATAGAGAGAATTTGTATGTATTACTGCTTGTGTATTACAGCAAAAGTGTGTGCTGTCACTGTGTGTCTGTGTGTGTGTGTGTGTGTGTGTGTGTGTGTGTGTGTGTGTGTGTGTGTGTCCATATCACTCCCAGAGTGAAAGCCAGGAAAGGATAATCTTCTGGATGTTTCAGCAGTGCTATAGAACCACGCTAAGGGTTTTATTCCCACAGTGGCATCCTGAATGATGTGTGTTTGTGTGTGTGTGTGTTTCTTAGTGTGAGAGAGAAACAGAAACAGATCCAGAGTGTTAATAGATAAGTACTAAGAGCTCTTACAGCATATCTGTGCTGGTGAGTGGTGAGAATTAGGAAGCATAAACATTGTGCACATTTTTGTTTATGTGTGTTATTTATGTGTGTGTCCATTTGTGCCCTCAAGTCCACAAAACAGAGAGAGAGAGAGAGGGAGAGAGAGGGAGCTGCTTCTCTGATATGGAAATAAATGTGTTTGGCTTTTATCTGCTCTGCTTGGGTTTAGATCTGGTGGGATCACGAGCTAGGGGGGCAGAACACACACTCACAGCATGTTTCCTACACAAAGAAATGTATGCATGCACATGAGCAGCCAGAGACACTGCACACATGTACATATGTGAGTAAAAAACAGGCATAAATGTGCAAATACTGACACTATATACTTTACATACCATGACTCTGGGAAATTATCTGTGCATGATGATCTAAAATTGTGTATCTGTGGCAGTCTGTCTGCCTGTGTGCACGGACACGATACCACAAGCCGTATTATCCCGTAAGCATTCAACAAATTGGCTCCACTGTAGATTTACTGTAGCTGGCTATGTACTGTATTAAGCTGCTAGACAGACTGACAGACACACAGAGCGTGTCTTCATGGCGGTTTTTAGCAGCCACTATGGATTAAGGTTAAGCTTCAACCTCAGTGACGGTCTAACAAGGCACACAGGGACATGTCTTATGTGAAGTAACAGACTGACTAAATAACCAGATGAAAATGAGATTGACAGTCTCATCTAAAATACTACCTGACAGACAGACATTCTGACAAACTACATGATGTACAGCCTGAAATGCCTGGGAACCAACAAGCAGGTTTGCTGACTAAGTGACCGGCACTACGGCATTACTGTTTGAGAGGAACCCTTCACTTCATTTCTATGTACAGTATTAGACGGCATGTCTACAACATCTGCAGCACTGATAAGCCAATGTTATCTATATCCCCATAGTCAGCTGCGTAGTTTACTTTCCTCATCCACTGATGTTATAATAATCAGAAGAAGCAGGAACAGGATCTTCAGGGAGAGTTTGGCTGAGGTAAGGTTAGGTTTCTTCTCCCTGCTTGGGGCATTATCAAAGCTCTGTCTGTTATGAAAGCTGAAGCCTAAACTTTGGATGCACCGGCGCTGTAGAAAAATATTAATACAATGTATGAAAGCCATTGGAGTAAACAGAATATTTTGATTAGATGAAGATCAGTGATGTGCTAATCACAAGACTTCATACAGCTAGAAAATCAGTAGTATCCAATTGATTACTAAGAATAATTTAAGTGTTACATGGAGCTTTATTTTATCAGTTGCATGTTAGGCATGTGTGCGACTGATTTATGAATCACTAACAGAGTTTCTGAAGCATTTTGAGACACATATGGTGATCCAACTGCTTCGTGCTACAAGCCAACGTTTCCCTCATAAGACACACTAGTTCCTATCTCTTCCACTGTTTTATCATTTACATACACACATAATAACAAATCTACATATCTGAATAACTAGCTGCTAGTTTAATTTGTCCCTTCTCGTTATCTGTGAGTAGTTTGAATTGGAAAACACCTATATTATTATAAAACCTAAAGCAAGCTCAAAATCTAGTCTAATCAATGAAAGCCAACAAGTGGTGTCAAGGCAATGTGGTTCAAAAACACCACCTAACTGATTATTAGTAGCACCAAGAATGGCGACATCTGAGCATCTAAACATTCTTTTGACCTATAAAATAACTAAATGTCTTGGTGCCATGGTGAATGACTGACTGATTCACTTGTCATTTTCCATCCATTGCTCTGCAGATATGCTTTCCTGCAGTGAAAAAGACTGGCTGTCCATGACACCCAAGGTGCCAAAATGTCTAACTGTGCCGATTCTGTGGCTACCCACCGACGAGACTGGAGGTAGGGAGGTGAGAGGAAAGAAAGATAGGAAGAAACAGTAGGAGAGTATTGTAGGTGAAATGGAAGAGGAGGTGATGCAAAGAATAAAGGAGGAGGACAGCAGGGTGTGCAGGGAGGGGAACTGAGATAAAATGAGAAAGGAAAAAATGGAGAAAAGAGTGGAGAGACAGGACATCAGATAGAGCTAACAAAGAGATGTGGCACAGTGAAGGAGTAGGAAAAGGAGATGAAGCATATTAACACATATAGGCAGAAGTCTTCAAGATGTGAATTTTAAAAATATAATAGCCTATCTAGCTATTCAGTATTATGCATCCTATCACAAAAACAGGAAACAAAATAGTGGTGCTCTGCTGTTTGCCTTATTAGCATATAACCATGCTGCTTCAAGTAACTTCAGTTCAACTGGGTTAAAGAGTGCATTTTTTAAAATGATGCACCTCTAGAGAATATTATGACAAAATAAGCCAAGACTATGACTTTTTCAGAGTAATGGCTTTTAAATCCATTAACTTGCACAAGAATTGCCAATGCTTGCTGCTTCCCCTTTTGTTCAATGGGCATCAGAGACTTCTAGTTCGTGATAAATTGTGAGTGTGAGTGTCTTTAAAACTTAAACTATCCCTTTAAGACTGACTAGCAGATGTCTCCACTCAAGATTTAAGTGCTCAAATGTCTGGCAAGCTGGCTGCTATAGAGCAACATTCGCTCGCTTACACACACACAAACACACATTCACTCTAAGACCCTGCTGGGCAGAGGAAAGCGAAGACGATGATGTCATGACATAAACAATAGCTCATTCAGCCTGGCGCTGGTGGTCAGGAAGCAAGACCGTGCTTAAAGGACAACATCTGTAGAGTGGGGGGGGAGAGTCAGAAAAAAGAAAGAGGAGGCCTGTTCCTCTGTTCATCCTATAGCTCATACCGAGCTGTGAAGAACAAATAAGATCATGTCGGAGGTCAGTGCATCTATTTGGCATTCCAGTGTTTTTGTTACTGTAGAAACTGTGCAGGGGGGCTGCGGTGGAGAACAAGCCACAGCGATTGTATACAGGCCAGCTATCCAGACATAATGTATAGCCTGTATAGCTCAGGTTACATGGCTTTTCCCATATGGTTCCTGTTACCACCTCCCCCCTTCAACTTCTCCCCCTCAGTTGTCTTTTTCAACCCTCTTTGTGCTATTGCTATAATTAAATGTAAAAAAAGTAGTATCTGCTGTGGAGAACCTAAGCAAAAATGTTAGCTGATACTCCTGAGGTTGAAGAAGATTCATTATAATGGCAGACACCTTGTATCTTATTTCCATCCTGCTGTATAAAGAGTTTATCTCTCATATGAAACCACCACACTAGTCTTACACATTCAGTTACCATTCAAAGAAGGTCAACATTCTTCTGTCTACATTGACAGCGCTGACGTTATCTCTACTTGCTGTGTGAGTATGCTTTAAGCAAAATGGCAGAAGAAAGCAAATGCCCCAGCCATTCTGCTGGTCTGCCTGCTGAATTCACTGTCTGGTCTAACCAGGCTCTCAGTCACTATCAGCAGAAGCTGTTTCATTACAAATGCAACAATCCTGTTCAAACAGTCCCTCTGACTCCATTAAAATGTAAAAAGAAACTCTCCTACTGCAGCTTTGAATCTCTCAGCCTTGGTTTATTTGACTTGTTGCTATTTGAGCCAGAAGTGGAAATGTAGCATTCCCACCAAAGTGCACAAAGCCATCCATCCGTGTACTGTAACAGTTTCTTTTCTCTCCGTTTGCAAGGATATGACTTGATTTTAAGATGAGTAACATGAGCCTAAACCATGTATTTTCTGTTGTTTGATTTGGTAACCATTTGTCTTTAACATGATTTTGAAAATATGGACATATTACAGTCAGACCACCACAAATATCCCCAACCAACCACCCTGCCCCCTACCCTAACTATGGGTCCACATCTGGGCCTCACCATGCTCACGCCACCTGCTGGTTAAGCTGCAGTCGTATCATGACTAAACAGAGCTCCCACTGCCTGTCTGCAACACGAAACGCGCTGTATCAGTAATCTAAACATTCCCCAAAAGTTAGAGTAACTAAACCACAGTTACTATGGATATTCAAAATATGCTTACTTTGCATCTAAGACTGTTTCTATGTTGTGCCTCTTCTAGATTCACATACACGGTGTGGGAACAGTTGTTAATATGCCACTAAGTTATTTACCCATAAATGTCTACAAAGCAAAATCTAGATGCTATTGCCTGAACAATACAGAAATATCACAATTGCCATGCTTTTGATGTCAAAATATACAGAGATGCTTATCTAAGTATGACAAATTGTGTAGGTGATGTTCATTGGAGGATGGATTGGAACTATTAACATAATTTAAAGTTCTGGCCAAGAAATATGAGTAATTGCTTTGTATTGTCAATTTCTAACTAACTATGAAACAACATTAAAATAGGTCAGGGAACAGTGTAACGAAAAATGATAAATTACTCATTTAAATCTTATGCCTACTACCACATCACCTTTATTCACGATCCAACTCCTATTTGCCTGTAACTAAATATAAGCAAGAGACTATATTAAGGTCCTACAGGATGAAAAAAATAACCTATGTAGGATTTGAACATTTATGATTTTTGAGAACTAATAATATATGAAAACCCATTGTGGCACAAAGCAGTGCTCACTTATAACAACGTCTCTTCCCCTGATCAATCTGACCTGGAAATGAACACAGCGATGAAATGAGGCACAATCTGCACAATTAACCTGCACCAATTAACATCTCAACTGTCTCATCTTCAGAAAAAGGTTATGGATGCTAGAATTACATGAGTACATAATCCTAATCTAGGCCCCTTCCTTACCTGACAGAGCTGATCATGGCTCCACATCCCTCAGTGGCTCCCTGGGAGTCTGTATGGTATCCATTAGGGATGGCCCAGCGTCCAGGCTGGCTCAGGACAAACTCTGACCTGCTCCCTGGTATGGTGGTCCTGAGTGGGCTTCCACCTAGTCCAGCCACAGCTCCAGCTCCAAAGACAGCGCTCTTCTCTGTGTTCAGATCACCACCTGAGCCGTCTGGTCCAGCCTCGGCCCCATCTTGTTCCTGAACTGTTGCCAGCTCGAGTTCCAGAGGTTCGGGTCCTTGTAAAAGCGCCCTCTGTTGGATGAGCGGCGTCAGTGGTGCCTCAAAGCTGACGCAGCTGTCCGTCTCATCTGTGAGTGACAGCACGTCCAGGGAGTCCAGACTGCTGTAGCAGGTCCCACCCCTCAAAAGTGCCGACTCTACAATGCGCTCAAATGTAGAGCTGAAGCCATCTTTGTTGTCCACCCTACCTTTCTCCTGCTCCTCCTCTAGTTCCCTTTCCTCTTCCTCCTCTTCTTCATCCTGAACATCCACCTGTTCAACAATCTGCTCAAATGCTGAGCTGAAGCTGTCCTGATTTTCCCTCCCATCTTCCTCATTCTGGACCTCCTCTTCCTCTACCTCTGTGTCTGCCTCTTCTACAGTCGTCTCAAAGTTAGAGCTGAAAGTGTCCAAGTGCGTATGAGTTTGCCCTTCATCGCCTTCCTCGTCCTCCTCGCCAGCTTCATCCTCGTCTTCATTCCCGCCTATACCATTCGCCAGTCTGTATCAACGGTAAGAAAAGAAAAGTGTGAAACTATCTTTAGCTTTTCACTTAAACATACGGCAGTTTCTTTGTTGAGATTGGCGCACATATAAAGCAGGTCATTCATATTCATTGCTGAAACCATTTTCATCCAGGAGGAGTACACACAATGGGCAAATATTGCAGCCTGAATAGCCACACTGACAATTGAAGCAAGATGAAAAAGCACTGTCCAATTTGCTACTTTGTGAAGAGCTGGAAGCTCATCTCGCCTTGTCTGTCAACCTCCACTGTTTTATTCCTTTTATTTAAGAAACTATGAATCTACTGTAGTGCAGTGTTTGCTACTGATGGACAGAAATACCACATACATTTAGTTTCATTTATGTGTATATATATGTATTAACTGTGTTTTTGTGTTGATGTGTTTTTCAGAGCAAAAGAAATGCAACAGAATAAGCAACGTGTAATTATCTGTATTGTACTGTATGTATTTTTTTTTTTGCACTTTTCACCTTCTGCCCCACAACATCCTCTGTCTTACCTTTTTGCCAGTTTATTCAAGCTCACTTCTCTTATTACTTATTTTGTCAAATGCGAGTGAAGCACAGTAGACTTATCATATACCAGAAAACCACACTCAGAAAAGTATTTGCCACTAAAAATTGTACAGCATGGAAATGTGGTATTTTACCACAGCATTGCTGGAAAACAAACTCACACATTAACCACAAAAGATATTCAAAGGTTTTTCATTCAAAGTAAGTAAGTCTCAGTCTGTTTTCAAAATAAGAGCTAATTAACAGCTTGTGGTGCTGTATTTAATCACGTGAATGTTCGACCAAAGCACAATCAGTGTGGATGATTCCTGTGTAAACACACAACTAAAACAGCAAAGGGTGAAAGTTGGCCTGTTGGTGTGTTTGAAGGGTAAATGAGTCATGGCAGTTTCACTCGTGTATCGTATTGTCTGTGACACTTATAGCTCAAAAGACGTAGCTGCAATATTTCTGAAAGAATGCAACAGTAAAGATGATTTTGTAAACTAACCCTTCAGCTTGTGGAGAGTTTGTTGCTTCCTTCTCTGTGGATTGTGGCATCTCTTCATTTTCCTTCTCCTCCTCTTTCTCTTTCATCTCCTCCACCTCATGTGTTGCCTCCTCCCCCACTGAGCTTACCTCCACATTTATACATCCCTCCTCTCTCATGCCTTGCTTCTCTTCCTCCGCCCCTCCATCTGTCTTTTGATCCACATCTCCACTGCCATCTATCTTCTTCTCCTGAAGCTCAACCTCTCCTTCTGCATCCTTGACTTCCACCCCCCCATCTCCTTCCTCGTGTGCCTTGCCCCGTGCCTCCTCCTCTCCCCCTCTGATCTCTTCTTGTTGTTGCCCCTCTTCTATCTCATCCCTCACTCTGGACTCCAGCTTTTCCTGTTCTGTTTGGTTGTATGTCTCTGTGGGTAGGTCGGTAGCAGTGGTGGTTGTATTGGATTCCACTGGGTTCTCTGGTGGGGTGGGAGAGGGCAGAGCTTGCCCCTCCTGAGTCATGGTGCTCCTCACTGAGGGGGGCTGCTGTCTAGTCCTGTCACAGACAAGGACCAGAGCTTTTGATCAGCAATCGGTGAGGACCAACTGTAGAATAAAACAACACAGAGGGACAGAGAGGATTATCAACATGAAATGTAAAATATCAGTGAGGAGGCAACTACTGATACAGTCATTTCATTATTTCTACTCTTAATTGCAACTCACAGAGGTCACCTTCAACACAGGAACAGCTGTGGATACTGTATATGTGAAATGCAGTGTGTTTCTAGGTATGTATGTGTGAATTACAGAGGGAGAGGGATGAATACGTCTGGAACACTTTGTCCTTGGCAAAACAAATGCCAAAACAGTTCTGAAAGGAGGGCACAAAAAGGTAGATAAAGTAGAAAGCAGAGGAACAGAGACAGGCAGGCAGGCAGGCAGGCAGGCACAGAGAGAGATTTATTTAATAAACGCAATATATTCCTGTCAAAACGATCCTGCTAGCTCCTTCTTTTCTGTCTATGTGGACATTTCACAGCTGAATAACTACTTGTTTCCAGCTGTGATGTCACTGTGCCTTGTGTAAATGTATAATAGTAGCCTGAGATTTGAAAATGTGGCCTTAATTGTGTGCTCTAACTCTCACTTGCACAATTGGCTGAGTAGACCAGACCTCTGTACAGCAGGTCTCCCTCTCACCTTATTGAGGCTCAAGGGCAAATGCTAATGAGCCGCTATTAATTATGGTTCTGCAGAGCTGGTTATGTGTGAAATATTGCTGACTTTTGATATATAATTCTTATTCTGAAAATAATTTATGTGGTGAGAATAAGAATGAAATCTATCTTTTTTACATGCAATCATGAATTAAGAGAGAAATTTGGTATGCGTGAAATGATTATTCATGTAGTCGTTGACATTTTGCTAAGGGAGAAATCAGTTTAGTCCACACCAAACAAACTTTCAAATATCAGTTGGTTTCTGCATCTGACATATAAAGATCCAATCATTGGTTGAACAAAAAGCAACTGTGAGGTGTTCATCTAGGACTCAAATAATCAAAAAGGAGACATCATTGACTGTTACTTGCAAATGTTTTACAGTTTTACAGAACAGCGAAGCTAGTAGATGTTCTGCTACAAGGGCAACAATGAACTATGTAAATATATCAACAATTCTATAACGACAGGCCAAACATTGGCAGCTGAGAAAAAATTGTGTGATATAATCAGAAGCTCCAAAATGGCAAATAACTGGCCACAAAGTGAAATCGTTTTTTTTATTTATTCAACATCAAAAACAAAATTTCAGTGTCAATCAATTGGAATACTTTCGTTTTATTTCAACCATAACACTAAACCCATTAAAACAATAAACAATCATTTTCAGTGGCACAATTTCAAACACAGTTTAAGAGAAACTGATGACCCACTTTTCATTCAGATTTAGATGTTGGTGTTTGAATTTTGACTTTGTTGCAGAGTGCTGCCAGAACGCAACCCAAAACAGACAGAGTCCTCAGACACACTAGTTGTTGTGTGCTGCTGAATCATCCACAGCAGGGGACTTATAGCACAACTGCAGTAAAATATTTTAATGGGATTCAAAGCTTTTCTGATGGCATGCAGATGCAGGTAAAGACCTAGTTAGGCTGAAATGAACATCGTGAATCCTGCCAACAAAACTCTGCGGTTTCTCAGGGGAAATTTCTAGCATTCCTGCATTATTTTCATTTCCAAATGAAAAACTGGGATCATGGTAAAGAGGAAAGATGTGTGGCAGCCAAATTTGTATCTATGATGTTGCAAACGCTTTGGCTTAGCCCCTGAGCATGAGGACACCACAGCCTCACTAAATGTTTCATCAGAGCTGTAGAAGGATGATGCAAATTATGCAGAACTGAAGAAGTCAGGCAAATTGCCTCCTTATTTCAGTCACAGGCCACCTCACCTTATTAAACTATCCTTTGACACATGTCAAGGAATGACAAATATAAAAATTGTTATTGCCTAAATTATGTAGTGATTAGGAGGAGCTCAAATAGTCACAAATCTGGCTACAGAATATTTGAAGCACATGAGTCCTTTCAGCTCATATTCGTGCACCTACATATGCATGTACTAGGCATTTGCGAACAAGCACAATTTGCATCCACTTATGTGATTACACAAAGACGCATTTGCGCATGTCAACACGCAGTTAAACGCACACAGTCACACGCGCAACAGTGACACATCTCCATAAATGGAAACAGTGTACAGTTATGAAACCAGACGCGGAAAGTGGGAATTCTCTCCCTCCCTCTCTCGGAGTGTCTCCAGTGTCCTGTTTTTCTCCCGCTCTCTTCTCTTCATCTGTTCTACATTATGTTTTCTGCTATCTCACAGAATAATTCCACTCTCTCTTTTCTCTGTCTCTGCCTCTCATTTCGCAGTAATTGAGGTAAATGGGTCTGAGCTAGCAGAAAAAAGAGGACTGTGGAAGTAAGCAACGCTATGAATCTGGCTGTTGAGGATAGAGAGAGCAGATGTGCTTAGACACCCCACATGGATGGATGGAGAAAACACATCCAGTGATAGCATAATGGTGTGTTGAGCTATGGGACTGTGTGTGTGTGTGTGTGTGTGTGTGTGTGTGTGTGTGTGTGTGTGTGTGTGTGTGTGTGTGTGTGTGTGTG